>VONZ01000057.1:1762500-2091621 GCA_012976165.1 Labeo catla | reverse complement strand
TTTTGGGAACGTCTGGAAGCCGTTCCCTTGAGAGGGGGTACTGTCATGATCGGGGCTGTGGGTCTTCCCTCAGCCTCTCGAGGTCGCTGTTCCCCTTGCACTGCACTCCCCTGATTGTTCATGTCTGTCTTGTCATTTGCACTGATTACGCTCACAGCTGTTCACACTCTGGACTATTGTATAAGAACTCTCACTTCTCACTCCTGTTCAGGTCTGCATTGTCTTTTGTCTTCGTGTGTGTTTCTGTTCGGTTTGTTTTTGATCTTTGATTCTAGTTGTGTTGTGCCGTGTTGGCCTTTTGGTTTACGTTCTTTTGTGTTTTGTTATATTAAATTCCCTTCCCTGCATTTTGGACCCTGACCTCATTTTTCCGTACACCCAACGTGACAATAATATAATATAATATAATAATAAGTAAATTATATTTCATAATTTAATAATTATTATAGGTTATAGAATCACCTAAAAAAGGTCAATAAATCACAATACATTCAACCTTTTTGTATTTATTTTAGTATTTTAACTTTAATTTAATTAAATGTAATTTCAACTCATATTTACATTTAGTTTTAGACTTGTTTCAATTACTGAAAATGACTTTTAATAGTTTTATTAGACAGTTTAATTTAGTTTTGTTTTAAGGTTTTTAAGTTTAAAATCAGACAACCAATAAACAATAAAACAAAGAAAACGCTAACTCTTACATACAATAATAGTGGTCCAAAGAAAAAAAAAAAGTAAGAGTAATAGTAAAAAAAATCATAATTCAAGTTTCAAGAACTTTACATTTGATTTCTTGTTTGTTTTCTTGCATTTAAAGTGAGATTATTTTAATTTTAACTATTAATAATAATAATAATAACAATAATGATAATTTATATAATTTTTCTCCTAGTTGAGAACCACTGATTTAGAAACATTGGATAAATGAATTTATTTGCATGAAATTATTTTCATGTTTCCAGGCACTAATGTCATTTTGGTCAAATTTTGAGCATCAATGTGTATGTGACAGCATTGGCAGTCAGTAACTCACCTGCTGACTGCTGCTGATGTCCAGGGCCTTCTGCAGCTCTCTGATGTCTCTCGTCACCTCCTTCAGCAACAGCTTGAGACGGTTCCCGATCACATGCACCTTCTCCTTGGCTTCCAGACAGTCACTGCCTTCCGAGTGAACGAGCAGCTGAAGAGACATGTCCTGCAGGGACGCCACCTTCATCTGCGTGTCCAGCAACTCCCGACGGATTATCTGTTAAACAGTCAGTAATTAAACAAAACAAGCAGAGCAAGTTGTAACCTAAACACTGTACAAACAGAAAAGCAAAATCATTTACCAGAAGCGTTTTGTGATGCTCCTGTAGGGTGTCAGTGTCCTGAGTGGGGTCAATCGGGATGATTTCATTCCTCCTGCGATCGATGTTCTCCAGCCACAGAAGGAGACCGTGACTCATCTCATGGAAGTCCTGAAGATAAGGAAGAGATTTGTGATTTTAACCCTTAACCATTTATGAAAGCAGAATGTATGTTCTGATACAGCTTCAGCATGAGTTGTCGGTAGGTGTTTCTTGCCTGGCACTGCATGAGCGCGTGCTGGAGCGCATTCCTCCACTCGTCCAGAGAGCTGCCAAGACGTTCCCAGCGGTTATTCATCTCCTTCAGCCGTCGCTGCAGGTCTCGTGCCTCCTCGCTGTCCGACTGCACAAACTCGGCGCTGCAGAGGTTAATGGACAGCACGATGGCCTTGCGCTTATCCAGAGCCTTCTGCAGCTCCTGCATGTCAATAGAGAAAAGTGTCAATGCCAAACTACAATAATAAACAAGCTGGACAACCAACAAACAATAAAACGTATAAACGATAACAGGCCTTCATTAAAATATATTTATTTCAATTACTGAAAATGATTTTTAATAGTTTTATTATATAATTTCATTTAGTTTTAAGGTTTTTAAGTTTAAATTGAACAACCAAACAATAAAACAAAGAAAACTCTAACCCTTACAATCAATAACAGTGATTCAAAGAATATCATGACATTACTGTTACTTTAGTATGACTCAGTATTTATTAATGTTCTGAATGACCTTTTATTTTTTTTATTAAAAACTTTAATAATAATAAAAGTAAATAATAAAATAAAATAAAATAATAAAAGTAATTTTGATACGTGCTTTTGTCATTTTTATTAGTTTTTTGGTATATTAATATTTGTGTTTAGCTTTACTTAATTTTAGCATTTCAGCAACTACTTAGTAGTTTTAGTATTTTAACTTAAATTCATTTATTTCAGTTAGTTGTTATAGTAACATTTCTCATTATTAATTTCGATTTTTTTAAAGCTTATGTTTTTCCTCTAATATTTAGATTTTATTTTAGACTTATTTCCATTACTGAAAATGACTTTAGAAGTTAGTTTTGATTAGGTTTTTAATGTAAAGTTGGACAACCAACAAACAATAAAACAAAGAAAATATTAACCCTTACAAATAACAATAGTGCAAAGAATATCATGGCTTTAGTGTTACTTCAGTATTATTTATATACTATTGCAGTATTTTTTAAAATTCTGAATTACCTTTTATTTTTATATTTCAAATTTTATTATTTTATTGCAAGTAACTTTATTATGTGCTTTTGCCATTTTATTATTAGTTTGCTATTTTATTTCAGTTTTAGCAATTTAAGTTTTTTAACTTAAGCACATTTTTTAGTTGTTAAAGTAACTTTTTTCATTTTCAATTCCAAGTTTTTCAAGTTTAAGTTTTTCATCTAATATTTAGATTTTATTCCAGATTTATTTCAATTACTGAAAATGATTTTGTATTTTATTTAATGTTTATTTCGATTACTGTTGTTTTAGTTTAACAGCACTGTCGTGTCTGACCTTGAGTTTCTTGATGCGCAGCTCGATGGTCTGTATGTCCGTGCTGAGGTCCAGTCCCCGCTGCTGCTCCAGCTCTTCTTCTGCCTGGTCCAGCCAGCTGCAGATGCTGTTCAGGTCAGAGTTGAACTGCTGCCACTGCTGCATGTTCTGCTTCATGCGCATCTCTTTACTGAGAGCCTGAGCCTGCAGCAGCTCCCAGCGCTCGATCACACCTGCACAACACAACACAACAAACTCCTTCTCAGTGCATCTGGGTTACCCAGTATAGCAACTTCAATCAATAACAATAACAAAATTATTACATTAAATATCAAATCTTTTATGCAACATATATCATTTATACTCTGCTCTTTTTCTCCATGGCCTATATACTACCAGTATTAGTTGTAATGAGAAGTTTTAAGATTGCATGGCTCAGTATAAGATTCTTTTTTATACCTGAAGTTTGTGACTCTGAGCTGTTGGGGTTGATGAAACCTGTTATCTTGTCTTCCTCATCTTTCAGCTCGAATCCCACTCGCTTTACTGCGTCTATACTGCCACGACATTCTTCTAGAAGGCGCATCTGATAGAATAACATAAAACAAAAAGTGTTTTTATTAATTTAACAAATACTTTCTTATTCAAACAGCTTAAAGTGTATTTTTACTATAGGAACAGTAGGATTATTACTCACGTATCCCATGTAGGTGGCATCCAGCTCGGGGCCGGTGGGAGTTCGGCTGCGTATGATGTTCTCCGTCTGCTGCAGATGGAAGCAGCTGGTGTTGAGCACTTTATCCAGCTGTCTGATGTGAGTCTCCAGTGATCCAGTGTCACCTGTAGAGGAACACCACAACAGTTATTAATGGAGGAAAAACAACTCTGAGCTGCGTTTGGAACAGCACAGTGGAACCGCGTTCTCTTTCTCAGGCCTGATGCGGTGCATGATCAAGAGATGGACGTCACATGATTGCTTTCTCATTAGTCAAACCATACTAGGTGCTTCTAATCAAATGTATCATTAGTCAAAGCAGTTTACAATCAGAGTGAATATTTGCACAGCTTGACTTTAATACTGCACAAAAAAGTTTGTTCACTTTTATTTATCCAGGCAGTTCAATTAGGAATTATTTTCTAACTTACAAGAAAGACAGCTGTGTTCAAAGTTAGAAAATAATTCCTAATAAGCAAGGTATAATGCAAATTTGATAGTGATAGACTTTATTAAATGGCTGAGTTCTGAAATATGTTTTTTTTTTTCATTGTTTTATATATATATATATATATACATACATATACATATATTGCATTTTTAACATATTTTCATGCCAATTAAACACATAACACAATATTTCCATTCTCATTACTGTGATGCAAAAAGAAAATATTATAATTGTGTATATTTTTAAAAATACAAAAAAAAGTTCATTTAAACCAGTTTTGTTACTAAAACTAAAAAAAGATCTATTTATTTATTATTTATTAACTGAAATGAAGTATAAAATTAAATTAAATAGAAATATTAGATGAAAAAGCTAAACTTAATTAATTAAATCAACAACTAACTGACAACTAACTGAAATAAAATAAGTTTAAAGTATTAAAATGACCAAAACAAAAATAAGTTTAAAGTATTAAAATGACCAAAACAAAAATTAATTTGAGCTAAATAAAAACTAATAAAGTTTTTGGCAATTCTGTTTTTTTTTTTGTTTTTTTTTTGGCATTTTTAACATTTTTATGCCAAGTAAACACGTAAAATAATATTTTCATTCTCGATACTGTGATGCAAAAAAACACAAAATACACAAAATGCCCATTTAAACCAGTTTTGTTAAACTAAAAACATGTATTTTATTTTTATTAACTGACATAAAGTTGAAATAAAATAAAATAGAAATATAAGACAAAAAAGCTAAACTTAACTAAAAATAAGAAATGTTAAATAAAAATCTAAATAAAACAAGCTAAATAATAACTAATAAAGTTTTTGGCAAATCTTTTTTTTGGGCATTTTTAACAAATTTTCATGACAATTACATACATTTCTCGCAAATATAATATATAACAGCAGAATATTTCTATTCTCATTACTGTGATGCAAAAAAAAGTTTAAATTGTGTTTTGTTTAAAAATGTATGTATTTATTTTATAAATATTTTATTTATTTATTAAATTACTTCTTTATTTATTTTTATTAACTGAAATACAGTTGAAATAAAATAAAATATAAATATTACATGAAAAAGCTAAACTTAATTAAAAACAAGAAATGGGGCCTTGACAAATAACTGAAATAAAATAAGTATAAAGCATTAAAATGACCAAAACAAAAAAAGAATTCTGAAAGCTAAATAAAAACTAATAAAATGACAAAAACACATTAAATAACTACAACTTAAAATGAAAACTGAAAATAAGAAATAATTCAGAATATTAATAAATACGATAGCAGTATTATAGTATAAATAACATTAAAATAACAAATTAAATAACAGACTGCCATATGTTTACTATAATAGAAAAAAAAACTGTACTACAGTTATGTGAATCTAATTACAAAAAAAATATTCAGAAGTTTAACAGTAATGAAAATTTAATGAATTTAGAAAAAAATTGAGAATTTAATGGGGAAAACTGCTTTATAATTTAAATTTTCAAAAACATTTGAATTGGTCCAATAATAGGCTTTATTTTCTTTTTGCAAAACATGTTTTTCTTTGATTTTGGATTAAAATTATATGTGAAATTCTTCCTTTAGACCCCTTTTGACTGTTAAAAAAAATCCATATTTTTCATTGAATTTGGAATTGGATTTTTCTAATGTAATAATTTATTGACATTTGTAATTCACATTTTGCTCTAATTGTAAAGTACTGTGAGTAATGCTGTTGATTTTGCAAATCCAAAAGCATTAGAAACCAAGAATTAAGACCAGAGTGAACTCAGTGGGCATCAACCTGTGACACTACATGCAAACATTATCACAGTTAGCAACACAAATCAAAAGAGAAGGGTTAGAAAACACAGCCGATGGTCGCAGCACGCGGCTCTGTGCTTTGATTCGGTTTGTGAGTAGGAACTAAAGATCACAATCTCAGGCAACAGACTAGTAAGTGAGTCTCAGATTTCTGACTGCTGTTGCCTACCAGCGCTGGACCTCAGAGTTTGCTCAGTAAGTTTTAGATATGCCTCAGGACTCTCAGGAATCACTACATCTGAAAGAAACATATACATGCATACAATACAAACATGATTGAATGCTGAACCACACTAAACACTTCCGCTACAACCACCAGTTTCAGATCTTCATTAGGCTTCATTTACACCCTCTTATTCTGTTTATGGGACTGAAGTCCCCACACTAACCTGAGAGGGCGGATGCTGAACCCTGCAGGTATCCGTCCTCTCCCTGGTCTCCTGGTTCGGAGGACAAGGCTCTGCTGGCGCTCTCCAGACCCCGGCTCAGGTCGTAATCGTGGTCCCACTCCAGAGGGATGGAGTCCACGCTGGCTGGAGTGTCTCGGCCTGAGCGTTCGGCCCGTAGAGGAGCGGCTAGTGATGCAGAGCGGCTGGATGAAGGCAGAGGGGAGAGAAAACCATCGCCCAGACGCTCACTCCATGGAAAGCTGGATAAGTCTACAGGCTCGTCCAGATCAAACTCGCGGTCCGAGTACGAGACGTCATGTTCATCGTCTGTGAGCTAGATAAAGAAGAAGAAGAAGATTTTTGAGAAACCTTGACTAAACCTTTAACTAAGGCTAAACAAAATACATGCATGTAAAATGACTGACTGACTGACTGACTAAATGAATGAATGAATGAATAAATAAATATAAACAAAAAAAGAAAAAAAAAAAGCCAATATAAATTAAAATGGCACATTTAAATATGAAAATAATAAATTAATTAATTAACAATAAAAGGTAAATATAAATAAATATTAAAATAAAATAAAATGAATGAATAAAAAACAAAAATGACAAAAATGATTTAGATTTACACAAAGGTAAATATAAATAAAAAGACAAATATAAACAAATATGAAAAAAAGTAATTAATTAAAAAATGAATGAATGAATAAATAAAGTTAAATAAAAGGTAAATATAAATAAATATTAAATAAAAAATAAATGAATGAAAAAATAAAAATGCAATTTTTATCAAAAAAGGTAAATATAAATAGAAACACATATAAACAAATATAAAAATCAAATAAATAAATGAATACATAAATATACAGAAAAAGTCATACACAAAGATAAACAGAAAATAGAAAATATAAACAAATAAACAAAAAAATCTAAAAATAAGTAAATAAAAGGTAAACAAAAAATAAATAAATAATAAAATAAAATTATAAAATAGAATGAAAGAATAAATAGATAAATAAAAAAGTAAAAAGGTAACTATAAAAGATAAACAAACAAAAAAATCTAAAAAAATAAATGAATGAGTAAATAATTAATAAATATAAAAATATATAAAGGAAGTCATAAATAAAAGGGTAAATATAAATAAAATGGTAAATATAAATATTTAAATAAATAAATATAAAAATTGTATAGATAAATATTACATAAATTAATTAATTAATTAATGTAAACATACATAAAGATAAATTTAAACAAACAAATAAATGTAAACATAAATAAATAGGTAAGCAAAAGGTAAATAAATAATAAAATAAAATAATAGAATGAATAAATAGATAAATAAAAATGTAAACATACACAAAGTTAAATATAAATAAAAAGATAAATATAAACAAATATGAAAAAAATCTAATAAATAAATGAAAGAGTAAATAGTTAATAAATATAAAAATATATAAAGTCATAAAAGGGTAAACAGAAAGAAAATCGTACATATAAATATGAAAATAAATAAGGTAAAGAAAAGGTAAATAAATAATAAAATAAAATAATAAAATAGAATGAATAAACAGATAAATAAAAATGTAAACATACACAAAGGTAAATATAAATAAAAAGATAAATATAAACAAATATGAAAAAAATCTAATAAATAAATAAACGAGTAAATAATTAATAAATATAAAAATATATATAGTCATAAAAAGGTAAATAGAAAGAAAATTGTACATATAAATATTAAAATATATAAGGTAAACAAAGGTAAATAAATAATAAATAATAAAATAAAATAATAAAATAAAATAGAATGAATGAATAAATAAACAGATAAATGAAAATGTAAACACACAAAGGTAATTATAAATAAAAAGATAAATATAAACAAATATGAAAAAATCTAATAAATAAATGAACGAGTAAATAATTAACAAATATAAAAATACATGAAGTCATAAAAGGGTAACTATAAAGAAAACTGTACATATAAATACAAAAATAAATAAGGTAAACAAAAGGTAAATAAATAATAAAATAGAATGAATGAATGAATAAATAGATAAATAAAAATGTAAACATACACAAAGGTAAATATAAATAAAAAATGGTACATATAGATATTAAAATAAATAAATAAACATACATATAAATATAAACAAACCAGTAAAACAACAAACAAACAAACAAATGTAAACATCAATAAAAGAACTCCAATATCAGTCAGAAAAAAGCATCTGGTATATTAAACCTACCGGTAATCGTATAAGTTTCTTGTAGTAGCGTTCCACACGTCCAAACACTTCCTGGCAGTAACGTTGCAGTTCTTCAAGCTCCTCCTCGATCACAGCAGCATCTATCGGCTCACTCTTTTCCAGTAGAGCCTCACCCTGCTGGAATATGTGGTCAATCTTGGCTGTGTTCAGAGTGATCTCCTGCTGGAACGCCTGAATGGAAAAGAAGACCAGCATAAGATAATGACACAGGAGATATGGACAACACATGCATTAATAAAGACCAGAGACGTACCCTCAGCTGTTTGATTTTGGCCTGGACGTCACACTCTGAGAAATGCTCAATGTTGGTTAACTGCAAGTCCATCTCCGTCAACCAGACCAGGATACTGTCTCGTGCCATCTCAAACTCCTCCCTCTGAGTTATAAAGTGCTGTGGTGGAATAATGTAATATAATATAATATAATATATAACATAATATAATATAACATAAAACTAATCAAACAGATCTGTACCTTAAGCCTGCGTAGGACGGATGACACTCGTCTCTGTAGGTTATCCCAGCGCTGGTTGGCACTGTGGGCCATTTCTCGCAAACTACAGGCCGCATCGGTGCGATTCTCACGGGCCAATCGCTGGTATTGTTTGTTGATCAGCTCCAGCTGTGTCAAACTTTCATGCACCTGCCGCTGGAACGTCTACAAAAGCACAGAGTGTTATTATCATAAATCTGATCAACAATAATAAATGTATTCAGTTTGGATGAATCTCACCTCGAATTTCTTGAGCTCCTCTTTGGCAACAGTGTAAAGGACACCTGAAGAGTTTGGCAGAGCGGCCGTCTTCTCCGACACCATGAGCCACTCCTCAAAATGGGTGTAGTCATCGAGAAACTTCTGCCAGAGACGCCACGTCTCCTCAATCCTTTCAAATAAGCAAGATTTAGGTTTAAATTTATTTAGGATAATTACTGTATACAATTAAAGCAATTCAGCTGCAATAAAGCTGAAATAGATATATTTCAGAAAATAGAAATGAGCCAAATTTAGGTTTAAATCGATCATTTTGCACAATTATTGTATAAAATTACTAAATGAGAAACTATTATACTAAAAAAAACTAGGGATGCACGATATTATCGGACTGATATCGGAATCGGCCGATAATGACTTAAAATGTAAATATCGGCATCGGCCCGATATGAAAAATTATGCCGATATGTCTTGCCGATAAGATGAATATGTTAACTCGCATGTGCTGAGGGTGTGCTAGATCATGTCAGCAGTATAGCTCATTCTTGAAGCAAAGTTTTGACTGAATGAGGAGTAGATTCACTGTTTTGGATCGCTGCATTTAAACTGAGAATGCACATACAGAATGATGCATAGCAATAGCGCGTGCAGTGGCAGCAGCGGCTATAGGAGAAAGCGCGCCGTTGTTCCATTTGGGATCATTTACTGTTGCCTGTTTCATATCCAGTCACTAGCTTGCTAAATGCACATTTAATGGTTTTATGGTGCTCTTTGTTGTAATTTGAAACCCAATGGCTATGTTTGCACATGACACGATCTGCATTTAAAATAAAAAATAATTACGGCGCGCGGTCAGTGAATTCTCTTTCTCCGGCGGCGCAACGGCAAAACACACTGTTGCTCATATGAAACATTTTTCGTAAATATTATGACACAAGTGAGGTACAAAGCATTCTTTCTAAGTTAAATAATAGGTTAGCAGGCAAATGTTAGTAGCGACCATGCTTTTGGATTCATGCCGTTCGACCCCATACATTTAAAACCATAAGCGGCTATGTGTTCTGTTTTCCCGGTTGGTCACGAATTGCCACAAACTTAATAATATTTATAGTTTCTTTTCACATATCATCCCCGTCTCACCCTGTAATTTCGCAGGTTTATTTTTTTGTCATTTACTTTTAATCCATGTTGTCGTATCTTTTATGGTGGTAAACTGCGGGTGGGAAATAAAATATTTCGTGGCAATAAATTAAGAATTCGTTAATACGACTTTTTAATTCGTTCCCTTATTTTACAAATTAATAAATTACTAAATCGTAGGAACTAATTAACAAGTTGTAGGAAATAATTATGTCCTTTTCGTGTTCCGCAGCCCTGTCAAAGCGCAGTGCACGGTAAAAAAAATATTAGAAATTATAATTAAACATGACTTAGTGACTACATTTTTAATTTTTTTTTTTTAAATGTGCAAGTTAAAATTTGACGTGGTCGCATTTGTGCGAGTGCCTGATCTGCAGTGCTGAAGCGTCTTCTCCATACAGCGGGAGTTACAGAGTTACAAAGCCGTGGCATATTCAGGATTTCACTGATCACGCGAAGGGTAGTTTACACGCTTCGGGTGTAGAGCCTGGTTTGTATTTGTAGTGTCAGCACGAGTCCGGTGGTGACGGCAAAAATGACGCGACTATTCTGGAAACGATGACGGACGGAGGATTTGGTTTTCGACTAGGGTAAAAGACCACTTGTTAAACCAGAGAAGGTAAACATGGTGGCATTCTTGTGCAAAAAAAGTGTACTGTTTTGCCAGTTGGTCACGAATTGCGACATAACTTAATAATATTTTTATTTACCCAAATCCTCACCCTTTAATTTCTTAGGTTTATTTTCTTGTCATTCACTTTTAATCCATGTTTTCGTATCTCTTACTGTGATAAATTGCGGGTGGGAAATAAAATATTTCGTGGGAATAAATTCGTTAATATTAAATTCTACAAATTAATTCGTTCCCTCATTTTACAAACTAATAAATTAATAGATCGTAGGAACGAATTAAGAAGTTGTCGCATTGAATTATGTCCTGTTCATGTCCGCAAAGCACCCTCAAAGTCACCCAGTTTAGTTCTACTTTTCTTTTTGTTTTTGTTTTGAAATGTTGTTTTCAGATTGGGAATTCGAAAGTGAAAGCATCCGAAGTTCAGCATGAAACATAGCAAAAGTGAACTTAATTCACAAAATTCAGATCATAAATACCGCTAGCCTGCTGATGAAAAAGAAGGGATTGAATGTAAACCACTCATTACTATTTATTTAATCCTAACAAATAAGTTATTGTTAAAAACTAACTTTCCAAAAAAAATATATATATATATATCGGTATCGGTATCGGCCAAAACGAGATGAAAAATATCGGCATATCGGATATCGGCAAAAATCCAATATCGTGCATCTCTAAAAAAAACATTAATTGAAATAAAGCTGCAATAAAGCTGAAATAGATGAAGTAACATAAAAACTAAAACAAAAATATAAAAATAAGCAAGATTTAGGTTTAAATTGGTCATTTAGCACACTTATTATATAAAATTACTAAATAAGTAACTATTATACCAAAAAAATCATTAATTGAAATAAAGCTGCAATAGATTAAATAACATAAAAATAAAATATAAAAATAAGCAAGATTTAGGCTTAAATTTGTCATTTAGCACAATTATTGTATAACACTATTCAAAAAGAAACTATTAAACTAAAAAAAACATTAATTAAAATAAAGCTGAAATAAGGCTGAATCAGATGAAATAAAAAATAAAACAAAAATTAGCAAAAGCATTCAGCACAATTATATTATAAAATTATTAAAAGAAACTATAAAACAACAAAAAGTCATTAACTGAAATAAAGCTGAAATAGATTAAATAAAAAAAAGGTTCAAATTTGTCATTCAGCACAATTATTGTATAAAATTATTACAAAAATAAACTATTAGAAAAAAAATTAACTGAAATAAAGCTGCATTAAAAAATAAAATAAAAATAAAACTTTAAAGTTGAAATAGATAAAATAACAACAACAAAAAATCTGAACAAAATAAAATAAAAATAAAATAATTGAATTTGTCATTAAGCACATGAACAGATATATTTAAGGTATATTTAGCACTGTTATCATGAACTAAAAGTATAACTACAACTACTAAAAATAATTTTCATTAATTAGAATAAAGAAAAAATAAATTAATAAATTAAAATATAGAAAATGTAAAAAACTAAAATGTAGAAATGTTGCTTTGGTAACTAAATCAAATACAAATAAAATTGTTATAATAAATTTGAGTACTAAAATTAGTAAAACGAAAACTAGAAATAAAAATAAATCAAAGCTAAATATAAATATATATATATAAAAAAAAACGAATAAAAAAAATAACACATAGCAAAATTCCTAAACCTCAAACTAAAACTAAACAAACAATTAAACTATAAAAATAAAAGGTAATTCAAAATGTTAATAAAAACTACAAAATAATACTAAAACAACACTAACATTCAGAAAGTTATACTTCCATACTACTTATTCTATATTCTACAGTATGAAATATGTATCCTTCACACATTTTATGCACAGATAAAATCCTCAGAATGACCTGGTGCACTTGTCAAAATGTGCAGTATACAAGTAAGCACACTGTATCCCACAATGTAATGCACTCAAATGCAAACTAGTTTTCAGATTAATATCAAATATTAACTATATTACAAGATACACATTTAACACAAAAAAGCAAAATAACTGGTTACTGAACACATAATAAAATAGGTATTATATAGAAATAGTGCAAAGCATGCTACAAGCAACATTGGATTGCAGACAAAGTGTATGTATGCGCTTCAGTGGTTCACAGGTCATACTTGAGTCTCCTCTCCATGGACATGGCACAGATGCTCCTCCAGCGGCGGTCCAGGCTGCGTGTGGCCTGTTGGATGGAGTCACACTCGGCGTCCGTAGCACACGCGTCACAGTCATGCAGCAAAACCTCACACAGGTTCAGTACAGACGCCACACCTGTACTGTGCTTCTCGATGTCTCTCTGCAGCTCCTGAATGAAAGACAAAAAATTATGTTTTTCTGAAAGAAACAAACAAAATGGTTTTTGAATGCAGTGTACATGTACATACCTGCTGTAGATCCAGTTTCCTCTGGATCTCCTGGTAGTCGCAGGTGTCGTAAGCGATGGGACGGGACAGTTCGGTCTCAATGTGGGCGAGCCAAGAGCGCAGACTGTTCATGTTCTTATCCAACTGCTGAACAGCCACTAAAGTCTCCCGCAGCTTCTTCACCCTGAATAAACACAGAAATTGTCATCTTTTTCACAATTTCACAAATGTCTACATCTATATACAGTGTACTATTTTTATATCAGGGTTATTATAGTTCACTGAAACTAAAAACAAACAAACTGAAATAAAATAAAATAAAATATGAACAAACTTTATCTCAACTTGTAATATTTACATAAAAAGAGAAAAATACATATTACAAAAAAAAACAAAAAACAAAATAAAATTATTAAAACTTATTAAAACCAACTTTAAAATGAAAACAGGAAATATAAAAATAAAAACTAATTAAACATAAAAAACTATAATAGTTAGTCCACGACACTAAAATAACACAACAAATAAAATCTTTTCATATAAATTGTATTATGTACCATTTTAAAATCAGGAAAATGATTGATAAAATAAAATAAAATATAACTGAAATAAAAATAAACCAAAGCAAAATATAAATATAAAAACTAAAAATATAAAAAACTAACAGAAATGACAAAAGCACATAACAAAACACTTAAATGAAAAAAATAAAAATAAATATAACAATTTACAAAAAGACACTAAAATGACAAAATGTTTTCATATAAATTATTATATTATGTATCATTTGAAAAACATGAGAATTACGAAAAAGTAAAATAAAATAAAATAAAATAAAACTAAAAACAGGAAAAACTTAAACTAAAATTACCAATTATGTTTTGGCAACTAAGTGAAATAAAATAAGTCTAAGTTGAACTAAAATGACTAAAACTGAAACTAAAATTGAAATAAAAATAAATCAACGCTAAATATATATATATATATATATATATATATATATATAAAAAACTAATAAAAATGAAAAAACCACATAACAAAATGACTAAAACGAAATGAAAAATATTACATGAAAAACATAAAAAAAAATAAAAATTTACAAAAAGACACTAAAATAAGGTTTTATACTAAAATCTTTTCATATAAATTACATTATGTATTATATTCAAAACATGAAAATTCTGAAAAAAAAAAAAAATTAAATAAAAATAGAAAAGAAAAAATGTAACTTAAACACTTAAACTAATATTAAAAAAGTTGTTTTGGCAACTAAGTGAAATAAGTTAACTAAAATTACTAAAAGGAAAACTGAAATAAAAATAAACCAAAGCTAAATATAAATAAATAAAACTAATAAAAATGACAAAAGCACATAACAAAATGACTAAAACTAAAATTTAAATGAAAAATATAAAAATAAATATAAAAATAAAAGGTAATTCAAAATAGTAATAAATACTACTAATAAATAGGATATAAATAATACTAAAGTAGGGAGAAGAAATGCAATCTCAACACATTGCTGATTCAAACCTTAATTATTTTAAATGAATTTTAAATAAATAATGTATAAATTAGTGCTGATAATGCCAACCACAACACATTGTGGAGCGTGTTACAGTACCTGGCCCCAATGAGGTCGAGCAGATGCTGCCAGCGTTCGTTGACTTTACTGAGCTTGTGTTCGATGTCAGAGGCTTTGCTCTCATGACTAGCCCGAGCTAAACGTTCACCCAGTTGCTGGAGCTCATATTTATTCTCCTGAGCCACCGCCACCTCCTCCTGATAGTCCTGAGGGACAAAAAAAACAAGGACAAGTTACTAAAATCCAGAGTGTTTAGCGGTATGCTGCTACAAACACCTCTTACAAATAAGGGATTATCATTGGTAACCACAGTTTCCACCAAACTACCATATGAGCTACAGCTGGTGTTAATGCTTTATTAAGACACTTACAACTTGCATGTAAGCCATATATATATACTATATATTTGATCGTTACCTTTCGTAGTTTCTCAATCATTTCTTCGATGCTGATGTCTCCATTCTGGGACACTTTGCTTTCCATTTGCGTCAGCCATTCACACAGCTCCTTATATTTATCATTGAAGATGGCCCATTCATTCAGCTTCTCGCTCACCTGCTGCATGCGCAGACACAACTGCACAAACAAATACACAAAAACATACACCTTTAGCAATTGCAAACACGGTTGATTGTTCAAACTAAATCTAAGCAGATTAAATTAAAAATCTAGCCACAGCAACTCTCCACATCTTTATAATGTGCAAATTGTAAAGTGTAAAGAAACACATGCTCAAAACTAAAAGACAAAAAACAGCCCGCAAGGACAAAAAAGTATGCTTACCAGAGCATCAATAAAAATACAGCATGCATGGAGAGTTTCTGACGGCTTGTACCTACGGTTAAATCTTTCTACTGAAATATCAAATGTACGCTCACATCCTGTGGTGTCTCAGCTCACGCACCGGATGCCACAAAGTCAGAGGGTGCGCAAAAATCTTCATGCTTTGCATTCAAGTTTCACTTTGAGCTAAAAACTGGTGCTTTGCATTTCTTTGTACCAGCAAAACATGATGCAGTGATGTTTGAAAAGCAATTGAATTGCACAGCATTTTTTTGAAGACTATCTCTAGATGTTTTAAAACCCAATGAGCATCCTATGGAGACCAGATAGCATTTGTTTGAATGTGTCTGTGATGTCTGCGCCAAACGCATGCATATGTAGTAAAACAGCACCACCTAATGGTCACATGTTTTTAGCGTACCTGGTGACAGATCTCCTCCCACTGGCGGTGCAGGAGTTCAATGCGTTCTTGAAGCACACGCAGATCTTCAGGAGTGATGTAGCTGGACAGAGACTCTCTCAACACCGTCAGATGGGTCAAATCCTCCTTCCAGCCGTCAAACATGCTCTCCAGATCCTGTAAGAAACGGTTGTTCATTGGTTTTAATTTTTTATAATTTTTTCAGTGTTCAGTTCTTCATATTGAATCTAAACTTTGCATACCTTGCAGCGCATTTGTTCAGACTGCAGCTCCTCATGACGATCTGGGAGCGGCTGGGAAAGCTGGCGTTTAAAAGCTCTCAGTTTCTCTAGAGATCCTCCGATACCTTTTTCACATCTTTCCCAATCCTGCAAAGAGTTTGAAATGTGTCAAAGTGGTTTCTGGGTACATATAACACATTCTGAACAATTACAGTAACATGAATTGCTCTATCATCTAAAAACAACCTATAAACTCATGCAGACATTCGTTTGAGAGCAAAATTAAAGGTGAAATGATATGGAAATACTAGAAAATAATATTAATTTCACTTAAATAATACAATTACTTTTACAATAAACAAACACTTTAATAATAGTAGTAAAAACAGTGAAATAAATATATACAAATAAATATATATATTTTATATATATTTATATTTATTTACATATACTTTTTTTTTATTTAAAAATAGTTTTTACATTTCTTAAATTAGATTTTATTTGTATATTTTCTGTTTTCATTAGATTTTTAGTTATATTTCTTAGTAATTTTGTTTTTTTTTTTTGACATTTTTATTAGTATTTAAATATGTCCGTCTTTCATTTCAGTTTTAAACTAAACTAAATCAAACTAAATGAAAATAAGAAATGCTGCCTTAACTAAAAATAGTTTTTTAATTTCATTTAACAAGTTTTCAGTTTTTGTTAACTATAATAACCCTGATAGTATTAACTAATATTTATATTAAACATTTATATTTACATTTTTATTAATATAATTTATGAAATTAATATTTATATTCTTATTATATGTATATATACTATATATATATAATATTTTTATAGTTGCCAAGGCAGCATTTTCCACTTCCATTTAGTAACTTACTAAATTAATTAGTAAATTACTTCACCTAAAACTGAAATGAAAAATTCAAAGATATGACAAAAAAAAAACATTTATTAAAAGCTAATAAATATGACAAAAGCACAAAACAAAATTTCAAAATTAAATAATTAAAACTAACCAAATTTAAAATTAAACAGGAAATATAAAAATAAAAACTATATAAACTTAAAAACTATAATAGTAACTCTTTAACTCTTACACTAAAATAACACAGTTTTATACTAAAACTTTTACATATAAATTGTTATTTTATGTGTCATTTTAAAAACAAGAGAATTATGAAAAAATAAAACAATACATTTTTAAAAAATAAAATAAAATAAAGTAAAATAAAAGCTTAAACTTAAAAACCTAAACTAAAACCAGAAAAGTTTGGCAACTAAGTGAAATAAAATAAATACTACAATTACTAAAATTAAAATTAAAACTGAAATAAACATAAACCAAAGCTAAATGTAAATAATAAAAAAAAAAACTAATAAAAATCAAAAGCATATAACCAAATGACTAAAATTATATTAACATTTATATCCTTGTTATAATCATTTCATTTTTATATTTAGTTACTAAATATGTATTTAAAAAATAACAATAATAAAAAAAATGAAGTGCAAGAGCTTCTAGGAATACTAATAAATTATGACTATGATAAATAATAATTATTTCCCATGTTAATTAGATATGTTTTTTATTTCTTTCTTTCTTTTTTAAGACTTCATTAATTTTACCAGATTAGGAATTTACAATTAAAAATATTCCTTAATATTTGGAGGCTTCTCATATTTGGATGGGTGACTTCATTTTGGTAGAATTTTTTGAAAGATCACTAAATTAATCCAGGAACATGTAGCAATAAAGACTCCAAATGAAGTAAACAGGCGGCGCTGTGACAAAACACTCTACCCTTAGCAGGACAGCCAGCTCTTTCTTTTGCTCCTCCAGGCAGATGTTGGCATGTCTCCAGCGCTCCTGTATGTCGAGCAGCTCCTCTTGTAGAGCCGCTTCGGCCCGTGTATCAGCAGACAGAAGCAGCTGTCTCCCTGCCTCCACTGTCAAGATGTAACTGCCCTGTTGCCTCTGCAAAACCTTCTCCCTCAGCTGCAAAATCAACAGAGCGTCAACAGGGGGCGCTAACAGCCAGCACAAAAGCATATTTAGATCAAACGATACTTACCTGAACTGCATCCAGCATGGCTCGTGCCTGTTGCAGTGGCACAGGTGCGCCCGCCTGCAGGGTTTCAGCCTGATGGGACGCTTCCACCAACCACTTGCGAAGCTTCTCCACCATCTCCCTGTAGCGCTGCCACTGTCGCAGGAGACTGTCTATGATGCCCCTGCGCTGCTGTGCACGTCTCACCACGCCCTGCCACTGGTTACTGAGCAGAGCCAGCTTCAGCTTGAACTCATCTCTGGAAAAAGTCAGTTTTAAATATAAGCATTCAGTCTGTATGTTGCATAAGCATATATCTGATGATTGAGATGATGTTGCTCACCTGTCGTCCACCTGTCCCTGCTCTAGCATGCGTTGTCCATCGCTGATGATGGAGTGAAGGATCTGCTGTCTGCTGAACATCTCTGCCTGAAACAGCTGTAACATTGCTCATTTATTAGTATCTAGACAAGGTTTGCAACTCCTAATCTGCTTTTGTATGTCTCACCTCGTGGGCTCTTTGCTGCTCCATCAGGCTTTGGAAGTTTCCGGAAATCTCCACGGCCAGTTTCTCCTCCGTCTGCACCAGGAACTCCATCCACGTCTCGCACTTCTCCAGAAAGGTCTGCTGCTGTAGTAAGAGTGCCTGAAGTTTGCTGAAAAGAGAATTTAGACATCCGTTAGAAGGTAAACACACACTCAACAATATCTATTCTAGTATTGTAGATTTCCATGAAGGCCTTAAGCGAGAGATATAAGAAGGAAGTGATCAATAATGATATAATCCCTCTAGCAAACCTGAATCTCTCAGTGGTCTGAGCTGAGGTGGTGGACCAGCTTCTGTTGAGGTTTTGCATGCGTTTGATCTCAGAGTCGTTGAGAGGGAGTCGGTAACCCAGTTCATTCAGCCTTTCCAGATCAGGTGCCATACTGCTGAACTTCAGCATTTGTTTCTGGACAAATAAATAAAGCAATGGTTGATCAATATATTGCATATTTTAAGTTTTTTAATTTTGTTATTTTGAGTGTATTTGAATTAAACAGTGATTAAAAAAGGAGAATTAAATGGAAACTGCTTTATTTTGTTCCTATATAAATTAAGTCTATGTACAACAATTCTGTACAGAAATAATTTTGAGTATTTAAGCATAAGCCTTTTGTCCAATATTTTGACTTTCTGACAGTATGCATATTGGCCAGCCTGATCCTGGGTTGTTTTGGTATTATTTATATACTACTATAGTATTTATTAATATTTTGAATTAGCCATTATTGTTAGATTTTTTTTATAGTTTTAGTTTAATTTTTAGTAATTTTGTTATGTGAGTTATTTCATTTTTAAATGAAGTACAGATTTTTTTTTGTATTTCAGCTTTATTTCAAGGTTATTTCCTTATTTATATACTACTGAGTTTATTATTATTTTGAATTAGTTTTTATTTTTAGATTATCAGATTTTTAGCTTTTTTAAATTTTGTTATGTGAGTTAATGATTTTATTTAATTTTTAATTGAATTATTAATTTTTATTTCAGCTTTATTTCAAGGTTATTTTAGTATTTTAATATAATTTTTATTTTTAATATTAGTTTAATTTTTAGTAATTTTGTTGTGAGTTTGATTTTAATTCATTTTTAATAGAATTTAAAATTTTTATTTCAGCTTTATTTCAAGGTTGTTTTGGTATTATTTATATACTACTATAATATTTATTAATATTTTGAATTAGCTTTTATTTTTAGATATTTTAGATTGTAATTTTTGTTTCATTGTTAGTAATTTTGTTATGTAAGTTTATGATTTGTATTCTGTTTAATAGAATTAGTAATTTCTATTTCAGCTTTATTTCAAGGTTATTTCTGTATTATTTATAGACTACTGTAGTATTTATTAATATTTTGAATTAGCTTTTATTTTTAGATTTTAATTTTAGTTAAATTTCTAGCAATTTTGTTATATGAGTTAATGATTTAATTTCATTTTCAATTGAATTATTTTTTTTTATTTCAACCTAAATGATCTATTAATATTTTGAATTAACTTTTATTATTAGATTTTCAGATTTTAATTTTAGTTTAATTTTTAGGAACTGTGTTTTGTGCATTAATGATTTAAGTTTATTTTTAAGTAAATTTTAAATTTTTATTTTAGCTTTATTTCAAAGTTATTTCAGTATTATTTATATACTGTTGTATTTTTAATATTTTGAAACAGATTTTATTTTTACATTTTTAGTAATTTTGTTGTCTGCTTTAATTATTTTAATTAATTTCTAATGTATTTTTTTATTTCAGTTTTAGTTTGGTAATTTTATTTTTTCAGCTCAAACTTATTTTATTTCAGCTACTTTTTTTTCTTTTTACATATTTTTATTTCTATGTTATTTTATTTCAGCTTTTTGTTCAGTTAATGCAAACAAAATTAAATAGTTTTAGTAAACAACAACAACAACAACAACACTGAACTGATCTTTGCATATTCCAAGCATCCCAGCATAATTTATCCATTCAGTCTTACATACCTTCAGTTCCTCCATACGGTCCCGTATCAGTGACTGGTCAGAGGAACCATTTGGATCCTGACCTTTCAGAACCTCCTCAGCTTCCACAATCCAGCGGGACAGAGAGTCCAGCTGCTCATTAAACGTCTCATAGTCCCGAACTCCGGCCTAGGAGGAAAAAAAAACAAAAAAACCTCAGCACCAAACACTAAAACCACTTTCATAGGGCAGTAACTAATCTTCTTCACTCACCTGCAGCGCCACCTGCTGTCGGCTCAGGCTCTGCTCTACGGCACTGAGGCGTTGGGTGAGAGACAGGTGGTCAGACTGGATGGAGGCCGCAGCTGATGTGTCCACCTGCTGTTTGAGCTGCTCTCCCAGCTCCAATAAAACCTGCAGAGACGCCTGGACGGGAGCCTGAGAGCGCAGCAGCTCCTGAGGGAACATTTTACTTACATGTGACTTGCATAAACACAGTTTGGTAGCCTTGTGAAAGCAAACTGCAGCAAGAAGAAAATGCAACATTACACTCACAGCACAGTCTTGAATCCAGATGGACACTTCCTCCTCTGTGATGTCTTTGTGGCTGGCTGTCTTCAGCATCTGGTTTGCTTTCTCCTCTAATGTCTGGACGCTGTAGTCACTCTGTCCATAAAGATCCTTATAGCTCTGCCACAGCTGCAGGAGAGCCTTACTGCTCTTCAGACGCTCCACGATCTCCTCCTGCAAACTGTTCCACCTGAATACCACCAAAACACATTTCCATTACATCAGCCTCACTCTCAAAAACATTCAAGCCGAAATGACTTTGCATTTGCAAACTAAAATGTACCTGGCATTAATGTCTTTTAGCGTGTTATTGAGTGTGTCAGACACAGACAGGTGACTCTCCTCTAGAAGCTGATGTGTAACTGATCCGAACTTTCTCAGACTGCTCTCTTGTTTCTCAAGCTCCTCCTGCAGGTTCTACAGATGTCAGAAGAAATAAAATCAGCCATTTTTTCCACTTCAGATCCATAATTTTTAGATTGCACTGGAACATGCTTTACCTGTAGGCTCTCCACCTGTAGCCGCGAAGCCTCCAGAGATCCTGTAAGCAGACGGTAGCGAGACACAGAGTAGCGTCCCTCGGTCAGGTATCCGTTGATCTCTTCAGACGCTTGTTTGTATTGACTCCACTTGTCCTGGACAGACTTCAGGCTGATCTTGAGCTGCCCGATCTGAGACACAGCAATACAAAGACAATTTACATGCAGAAGCCAACATACAAACACTACAACCATATATAAATTCTGTATTAAAGGAGAAGTTCACTGTTACTCAACAAAAAGACAACTGTTTTAAACTTGACAGATAACTCTTTCTTTATTTGACTGCTGCCATGGCCGTCCATAACAACAACAACGGAACACAACCGAGCTCTTTCACACAAGAGTCCTCACTTCCTCTCAGTGAACTATATGTAAAATTGCATATACAATACCATACAAATACTTTAGAAATATCACAGGTATACAAATAGTAGAATGTATAACCATTACTGAAACTTAACATTCACAATTTACAGATAATTTACTCACCCCCTTGTCATCCAAGATGTTCATGTCTTTCTTTCTACAGATGTAAAGAAATTATGTTTTTTGAGGAAAAAATTTCAGGAATGTTCTCCATATTCTGGACTTCAGTGGTGCCTGCAGTTTAAATGCAGCTTCAAAGGGCTCTAAACAATCCCAGTCGAGGAAGAAGGGTCTTATCTAGCGAAACGATTCGTTATTTTCTAAAAAACAAAATGTACAATTTATATACTTTTTAACCTCAAGTGCTCGTCTTGTCTAGCTCTGTGTGAACTCCGGTTCATGACAGTTAGGGTAAGTCTAAAAACTCCCTTCTCAATTTCTCCTCCAACTTCAAAATCGTCCTACATCGCTGTTTTACCTTTTTTGTAAAGGGTGTCTGACCCTCCTTAGGCATTCACCTTGTAAACACTGGGCTCGTACTTCTGCAGCGATGTAGGATGATTTTGTTGGAGGAGAAAATGAGATGGGAGTTTTTCGACATACCCTAACTGTATTGACCCGGAATGCACAGAGTTCACACAGAGCTAGACAAGATAAGCATTTGAGGTTAAAAAGTGTATAAATTGTACATTTTTTCATTTCGCTAGATAAGACCCTTCTTCCTCGACTGGGATTGTTTAGAGCCCTTTGAAGCTGCATTTAAACTGCATTTTTGATGTTTAAACTCACGGGCACCACTGAAGTCCATTAAATGGAGAAAAATTTTTCTCCAAAAAGCATAATTTCCTTACGACTAAAGAAAGAAAGACATGAACATCTTGGATGACAAGGGTGTGTGTAAATTATCTGTAAACTTTTGTTATGAAAGTGAACTTCTCCGTTAATGGAGTACTTTTACTTATGGTCTAATAAAAACAGTAAATACCAAGTGGTCCAGATTGGCCCATGTGTTGTTCAAGGCTTGCAGAGACTCCATGACAACAGCACAGGCCTCGTCAGTCTTATTTTGGACGAGAGCACAAGCCTGTTCCTCCACTCTCTCCAGCTCCCTTTCCTTTTCCTTCACCATCTCTTCCATCTCCTGAAGATACATGTCAGAAAAAGACAGAAAATCTGTATTCCAGTCGTAGAGGTCATATTGAATAAAATAAGACTGCGTGTTTCAGTCAAATGGTCAAACCTGGCAGTCTTTCAGTGCATTCTGTACAGAAGATAGGTTCTCAATCCTGTGTTTTCTCTTGAGTCTGTCCTCCTGAGAGTTCAGCCATGCCTGAAGAGTCTGAACTTTACCCTCATATTCAACCCAGGACTCCAACAAGCATTCCAGATATTGTACCTGAAACAACAAAAACATTTAACAGAATTAGACAACACATTTATGGTATATTATAATACAATTTAATTGGGATTTAAGTGTATTATCAATATCGTGGTATTGCGATATCATCATGGTCACATGACGATATGAAATGATAGGTCTTCTGGACAAAAAAGTGTAGTTTTTAAAATATATTTAAACTTCTTATTCTAACATAAAAGGTCTTTAAAGATGCATTTTGGGCCATTATGCTTTGGCACAGTATCTGTCAAACAAACTAAAACCGAAAGCACAATATGGGTTGATTCCTTAATCAATTTTTGCTGCGCGTTTCAAAGCGAAGCGAGCACTTCGTTCAGGAGATCAGCTCATGATCTGGTGTTTTCCGCAACTCAGAACAGCTCAGTTCATCGTGAATGCAGTGAACTCATTTATTTTTGCGGCAGATGATACAGCATTTCACTAGATTTGTAGTTAGACGTGTTTTTGTAAGCCTGTTTTTTAATGAAGCTGCAGTTTTCTGTCAAAATAAAAGCTCTACTGCCATTTTTGTCTAAATAAAAGCTTAAAAGTGCAATATGAAATGCTGACAGGTAGCGGTTTACTGTAAATGGGTAACATTACTGCAGTCCAAATTCAAAATATCTCTTTCAAGTGCAGAAATTAGGAAAGAAGGATTGTAATTTCCCTTCTGTAGTGTAACACAAAAATAATATACCGATGAAATAGTGCAACTGTTTTACAATATATGGCTATTGCTGTCATAGGAATAATAAAATAAAATTGGTGTTATTATTATTATTATATTCTAATTTGTTTGGCTTCCTATGTAATTTAGACTGAGACAGAATATGACAACTAACAAGAGGGTTGAGTCCCCCTTAAAATTCAGGTTCAAGTCAGTTCACTGACTTTTTTCTGAGTTTTCTTAGTTAAGAACATGGGTTGTAGCTCTTAACTAGAATTCTCAAATTGCATTAGATAGAATAATTTAACTTTAAAATGTACAGTTTTTTTTCCCCAAGTCTTTATTTGCCCTTTTTTTTTATATCACAATAACTATGGACTTCATATTATCGTATCATTTTTGATATTGTTACATCCCTACAATTAAACAATCATGCACCAAACAGTAAAACTATTTTTTTTTTATTATTTATATATAATTTGAAAAAATTACATACTGTATATATTATAGAACAGCTCAGAATGAAATCATCTACTAAAAGTCTGACTGGAGTTTGAAACGTGTTTATAGCAAGTATGAGCTTCATTTGATGTCTCACCCTCTCTGTGATACGTGTCTGCAGTATCTGCCAGCGGCAGTTCATGGCACCCAGTTTCTCCGCAAAATCTGTTTTATCGCTGCGTTTGCTCTCCACATCTGCACCGCTCATCTGGAGCACTGACTGATTCACAAAGTCCACAGTCAACTGTTTGCAGTTCACATCCACTCTGAAGCCCTACAGGACATAGAGGACAAACAACATGAAGAAAACAGCAATAAAAATTCATAATTAGTCTTGTGTACTGTAGCTAGACGTCTGATAGACTTTTAAAATCCACTCCAAACAGTTTGTAGACTTTAACAGGTATATAACAGGTACATGATGTCACCTTGTATCGCTGCAGGTACTCTTGGATGACCTTTGACCCAACAGCCCCTTTGAGATTCTCCTCATCTTCTTCTATCACTCTCTCCATCAAAGAAATCCAGTTCACAAGCTCAGCAGTAGCATGACGGGATGCCAGCTTATCCATCTG
The DNA here is from genome assembly GCA_012976165.1 of Labeo catla. Classification (NCBI taxonomy): domain Eukaryota; kingdom Metazoa; phylum Chordata; class Actinopteri; order Cypriniformes; family Cyprinidae; genus Labeo; species Labeo catla. The sequence continues at coordinate 2,066,080 of VONZ01000057.1, read as the reverse complement.
AGACTGAAACAACAAAACATTGATCTTCAAAAGATGAATGAAACTAATTCTACTTGTTGAAGCCTGTTTAGTGAATGGAAGTTCTGGTCAGTACCTGGTGGAGTTTCTCTTGAACTACGGGAATGCGGGCGAGCAATTCGGACCACTGAGAGTCCAGACGGGATAGTTCAGACCGCAGAGATGCGGTGTCCATCTTTTTGAGTCTGAGCAGTTGGTTTCCCTCGTTCAGCACCGAGGCCTTCAGACTGGAGCGGCTCTCCACCTCCTTACTGAACTCCTGTACAGAAGCAAATACGATGTAAGAAACAACCTGTATCGGTACTTCCTTATGGACATGCAATGATTTAAATAGAAGATATTAGTATTTATAATTAATAATTAAAGCTTCTTTTGAAGCTCCAGCATCCCCACAACCGTACATGAGACCATCAGTTTGGAGAATGAATGAATAAATGGATGATATGATGTATAAAACAAAACAAAACAAAACAAAACAAAACTGGATAAAATAAAATTGGATAAAATAAAATAAAGAAAATAAAACTGGCTAAAATAAAACTGGATAAACTAAAATAGGAAAAAATAAAATTGGATAAAATAAACAAGAAAAATATAAATTGAATAAAATATAATAAAATTGGATAAAATAAAATAAAATTGGAAAAAATAAAATAGAATAAAATAAAATAGTAAAAAAAATAAAATTGGATAAAATAAAATTGGAAAAAATAAAATAGAATAAAATAAAATAGTAAAAAAAATAAATTTGGATAAAATAAATTTGGATAAAAAAATTGGATAAAATAAAGTAAAAAAAATAAAATTGGATTAAATCAAATCAAATAAAATTGGATAAAATAATTGGATAAAATTGAACAAAATAAAATAAAATTGAATAAAACAAAACAAAATAAAACTGGAAAAAATAAAATAAAATAAAATAAAATAATAAATATCATTGGCATTCTATTAACTAGCAAAGCTTGAACCAGTTGGTTTTCTAGAGAAACTGGTTGACCAAATGCACCAACATCTCAAACACACCCCATGCTTGTAATTTCTTAAGATTGAACCAGTCTGACTAACCAGAAAAGCTGATAGTTGGTCTTTAACAGTCTCCAGTTCCTGAGGTCCAGCTACAAACTGTGTGTTCCAGAACTCCAAGCGTTCCAGAGCTTCCTGTAGCCATCGATTCAGTTCAGCAGACTCATGCTTATACCTGAAACAATCAAGCACATCTCATTACTAATATTGTGAAATAAAATTAATAAAACAATACATCAGTCTAAAAAATTGCTTCTGACCTAGTTGAGTGCTTCAAGATGGATTCCAGGTTCTGTAGCTCCTTGTTGATCTTGGTGGAGTTGTTGAGCCAATGCTCGCCCAAAAGAGTGAGCTGGTTCTCCAGGCTGGAGCAGCTCACACATGACAGAAGATGCTTCCCTTCCTCCAGCACCTGATGCAGCTTGTGTTGGTGCTCCGTCAGACTGGCTTTAAGGGCCTAAGGTGACGATAATGGATGGTCAAGTTGAAAATGTGTTCAGATACTGTATAGTTACTCCAGATTATCTAATAAGATGTCTGAAGATTCATTATTTCATTACATACCTGATAGAGCTCTATTCTTTCATTCAGTCTTTCTTCCGTCTCCTCCACCAGGCCGACAGTCGGCAGACTGCCTTCCACAGCCTCTAGCAATCGGTACAGGGTTTGATAGTCCGCAACTAGACGACTCCATGTCTGATAAAGGCACAAAAACATACCAACACATACATATGTAAGAAATAGTTTCATACTTTGAAATATTACTACCTTTCAAAAGTTTAGGGCTGGTATGATTTTTTAAATTGCTTTGAAAGTCTGTTCTGCTCACCAAAACTGCATTTATCAAAAATGCAACAAAAAATATTATTAACATTTGAAATAACTATTTTCTATTTGCATATGTTGTAAAATGTAATTTATTTTTTTAATGCAAAGTTCTGAGACAGCAGTTTGCACCAATTCTGTAGAATGACCCGTATATAAACTTGAAAAAATCATATTACCTCTGAGATGCACTCCAGCTCAACTCCTTTTTTGTGCGCTTGCTTAAGCACATCCTGAGCCCGAGCTAGTGTCTCCTCCAGAGTCTGACGCTCATGTGGCAAAACAAAGGCACTGATTTTTTTGTAGAATGTCTCGGTGAGCACCATGTGCCACTCTAGGCCTTGGAAGAATTCCTGGAAATAAAACATTATGGACATATGAGCATCAAAAGGGTGTGAACAACTTTATAGACAAAGACAAGATGTATTTTGGAGTTTGATGTACCTTGTGCTTGTCTAGAAGGTTGTGCACGTCCTCTACTGAGCTGGCAATCATCTTCTGGTCAGCGTTCATCTTATCTTGGGCTGTGTCCACCAGATCAATTAGATCCTGCAGAACTCGTTCATACTGATTTTTCAGTGCCATATTCTGGTTCAGCCCACTCCGTCGAGAGCCCACCGTCATCACCAGTTCTTCATAAGCATCCTGTCCAGCACAGACATGGAAAACTTTCAGAAAACTGAGGTATTTAATTTCTAAACCACTATATATTGGGACTTCTTGATATGCTTCTGTTTTAGAGTAAATGAGAACAGAAAAGTGTTCGACAGATTTGTTAATGCCACTGATTGGTTGTTACCTGTAGCTTCAGCAGCTCATTGGTGGAAAACTGGTCCAGCTGTAGCTCCACCCCTCTGGCTTTCAGCTCTGTTATTCTGTGCTCGAAATCTTTCAGCGTCTCCTCTGCCTCTGCAATAGTCTGTCAAATAAATTAAAAAAAGATGAAGTATTAAAATAACAAAAACTTTACTAGAAATATTAAAAAAAAAAACTAAAACTAATAAAAATGACAAAACAACATAAGCACAAAACTTAAAATTAAAAAGAAAGCTCAAAAAATAAAAATGTTCAAAATATTAATATATTTAGATTTTAATATATTTTTTATTATTATATATTACTATAATAGTATAGCACTGGCATATTACTATAGTCACTGTTAATAAATTTGACAATATCTAATTATCAAACACAATTATTAATCGCTAATTATCCAGTGCATTAATTAATAATCAAATATGAACTATTCTTTCTTACTTCAATCTGTTTAGTTGTTGTATGGTCAAGAACTCCTGCCATTTTCTGGATAATCTGGAACTTGCTTTCATTAAGCGCTGTAAAGAGATGCTGCAACTCCGTCTGAAAAGAAACAAGAACTGAGATGATATTGCAGTGTTGCATACATATACAGAGCTGATTGGTTCCTAATTCCTACCTGGAAAGCTGTGAGCTCCCGCATTCTGCTCCGCATGGTGTCACAGCGGCGGTCCAACGCCGAGTCCAGAGCTCCTAGGCGTCGAGTCAGACAGTCGAGGGTGTCCTTCATCAGGGTCTGCTCTTCCTCAGATAGTCCCACAGAGCCGCCTATCAGCCCCTCGCTGTGGCTGACCTGCCTCGTCACCTCTGTCACTTCTTTACCCAATGTCTGTAAAGTAAGCAAGGGTTTGACCTGTTTAACTTCATTAGAATGTAAAAATTATATATACATGCATTATTAGATGTTTTTTTCCAGAGAGAAGCATAAGCAATTTATCAAAGTGTCAACAATATTTGTAGTATACAATGGCAGCTTGAATTATTATATTGAAATATTAGAATAAAATTATCATGTTAGAATATTATATTAGAACATATTAGAAAATATATTCTAATAAAACAATAGAATAATACATTAGAATATATTAGAAAATATATTCAAATAAAACAATATTACAATAAAAAAACTTAACTTTAAAAATTGAAAATGTGTCCTTGGGAAATAACTGAATTAAGTTGAAATACAATTATATCAGTTATAGATAGCAAAATTTGCCGCCAAAATATTCAGACCTCATGGTTGGAGAGCTGTGTCTCTGCATTCTCCGTCAGCAGAGCAGGGCCAGAAAACAGTGTGTTTTCCACATCATCCACCCAAGAGGATGTGGCTGTGACTGCTGAATAAAGCTGCTGCTCCATCTGAATGACTTCTTGCTCTGTAGCCTGCATAAATTATCGAACATTACGTAATGTTTACCATAACACCAACGATACACACACATCAGTATGCTAAACTGACAAATTAAGCAATAAACAATTCAAGGTTGGCATTTTAGTTATTTTACCATGGTTAAGGTGTGCAAACATTCAATTGCATGAAAAAGTCACAAGTGTTTTTATAATAATGTGTCTACCTGAGGAGTCATTTCCTTTATTGTCTGACTGAATCCATCGTGCAGGGACATCAGGCTGGTTTTATCCTGAACGTGAGTCTCTCTCTTATAAACCGGGGCTGCAGTCTTCACACAAGCAGTTCTGGAGTAAAACTGTTTGAAAATATACAACTTTTACAAAACACTCCACCAACAGAGGCAGTTTCCTATTATTACAACAGATATGCAGCTCCAGTTATGCAAGAATATTCTCTGAAGGCAGCCAGGCAACAAAAAGAATAGTGTCAAAGTTTAAAGGAAAATGATAGTTGAGAACCTAAATATGAAAAAAAAAGGAGAGACTAACAGTAACATGCAACATTGACTGATAACATTTATGAAAGGCTTATCTAGTCATTTCCAGGAAATGCATCAACTGATCAAATATATACCATGAATGCAATGTAAGTAGCTTTAGCTAAAAGTGTCTGCCAAATCCATTAAAGGGGTCCTATTATGCTCTTTTTCAAAGTTCTTGATTTTGTTTTGGGGGTGTACTAGAGCATGCTCTCATGCTTGGTGGTTTGAAAAACGCATTACTTTTCACATAATTTACATTGTTACAATACCTTTCACTCAGACTGGCACTAAAGGCTTGATTAGTTCCGGGTTTAATGAAGGCCAGCCTTCCGAAAAAATGTGTTATGACTGGTTAGCTGTCCCACTGCGTTGCGAATGGTGAACAGCTTAGACGGTGTTTCAGTAGTGCCACGCCCCTTGTCAAAGCAGTTATCGCAAGCTAGATTAATAGTTAATTCTTACAAAAACGCATCAGTTCGCTACAAGAGATCCCCGGAAGCCGTGTGAGACATTTTTTTATTATGGATGGATGCACTTTATTAGACTTTATTAGACTCTGATTCCATTCGTCTGACAGAAGGAAGTCATATACACCTAGGATGCATGGAGGGTCAGTAAATAATACGCTACAGTAGTGTTGAGTCCTATCCTCAGCTTGCGAGATCGCCGATACATGATATTATTGTGCTAATTTATTTAATTATTTTACATAGTTAGTTTCATTGTACGAAATCAGCTCCAGCATAAGGCTAAAAGCAGCCTAACATTATCAAAGAACATCATCACTAACCAGCTTAGCCTATTCTAGTGTAAATTCATGCATTTTAAAAAACACTCATGTTATAAGTGAAGCTATCTACACTGTATGATGAATAAATCTCTTATCGCACACTGCACACGTCTGCAGCGCGTTACTGCTCCGACGCAGCAACCGAAGTAGATCGCGGCTTCAGCATGTGTTTCGACCCCCTGTACTGCAAACATCTGCGGCACGTTACTGCTCTGAAGCGGCCACTCTAGTCAAAGCTTGTGTTTATACCTGCCGCGCTGCGGCTTGTTGAAGCGGCTCTCTGCGTTGCATTGCTAAAGTTTGGCTAATCTCCCACCTCCTCCTCCCTACCTACCGCCCAACAATTTCAATTTCCATAGGTGGATTTTTTATTATTTAATAATATTCTAATGGACCGCATTGTGACATCACTGCATGCGGAAATAAAAGCTGTAGTCCAAAGGAGCCGTTCATTGTAGTTCTTGAAAAGAGATTTTTTAAAAACGAAATATCTCCCTTTTGGAGTGGACTTTGAGATTTGTAACTTTGTAGATCTTTTTTATGCCCAAAGATACACACCACACACTGACTAAAATGCAAAAAGTGAAAAATCATAATAGCACCCCTTTAATGTAAATGTAAATTCAGTATGCAGATTAAGATCAGTTTAAAAAGCATCAAGCTTGTAAAAACAAATGGATTTTTTAAATACTTGTATTAATTGAGAGACTTGATGGAATGTTTTACAAATGCATTTGTCATACCTTATGACTATTAATATCCGTGTGAAACTAAAATTGTTAATTGCATGTAGCTTATAGCTTACACTGTCAGTAAAACATCTGCAGTAGGTTGTAAAAATTGTTTTTATGCATGTTTGGGCTGAGTGTTTGTTGCATTTACAATATTGTGACCAGCATTTTCAAGCATGTCAAAACGGTGAAAACTATTGAAAAATTTCAAACTTTCCAAACAAGTGATTCTCAAAGGTTTCCAATCTTCATTAAGCTTTTGAATATGCTTGTCATTATTGTGAATACTGTACCGGTTGTTTGCTGTCTTGCTCTAGTGTGTTCATAAGGAGCTGTAGTTTAGTAGCCATGTCTTTTTTCAGACTTTCCCATCTCTTTCTCCTCTGCTTCTTCGTAGCCTGAATGTCTCCCTCCTGCTCTACACCAGGCGAGAGGATCTCTGTCGCACTGCAGAACATTTGACAGACAGAACTGTGAAGAGAGAGTCAGAGATGTAAAAGTTTGAGGTAAGAAAGATATTGCAGTAAGACGTGAGAGAAATGATACCTGGTTCTGACAGGTGACGCTTGCTGGGTGAGTATTTCCTCTCCACGACTCGCTACGGATTTCAACAGCTTCTTCTGCTCTGCTAGTTGCTCTTCAAGCTCCTGAATTTTAACATACAATACTATAATTTCTCATCTAACAGATAACAGACTTAGTACAGGTTTAGTAATACAATGGTGATAGTTTTAGATCCATCGTATTGTCATTTAAAACCCAAAAACCTCAAAAAAGTAACCCACCTTCTGTTTCTGGAGGGTGTCCTGGTGCTGTAGGCTGCGTGTGGAGCGGGCCTGGGCCAGCCAGTCCTGCATGTTTGGACTTTGAGAGAGACTGGAGTCTGATTCACTCGAGTCTGATGGTTCCTTAAAAGAATCCTGCAGGAGAGGAAAAAACACGAACATTAGTACTTATCAAAAAACACACGGCTGAAACTGAATCATGGTCATAAAGCCAAACGATCATCAGATCATGAATCAAATCATCAGTCATCATTCTGCAATATTCTTATATGTAATCGCAGGAAAAGAGGAAGCCATGCAGGAGATTTAAATATACAGACAGAACCCAGTGCTGCTGAATTATTCTGCAAATAGAGTGACAAGCAAAAAACCTGTGATATATTATTATTACACTTGCTCTTTGGGGGCCTTTCAACTCCTCCCAAATTAAAGTCGCCTGTAGGACATAAAAGACAAAATATTTACAGACTAAGAGAATCTCACAAAAAACTTGTCTTGGTCGTATTTTATTTTATTATACAATATCTATTTTGTTAAAACATTTTTTTATTAAGGTTCATTTTAATATTTTAACATTATTAATATTTAGTGCTGGGCAATGATTAATTGTGATTAATCACATCCAAAATAAAAGTTTTTGTGTACATAATATGTGTGTACTGTGTATGTTTATGATGTATATATAAAGACACACACATACAGTATAATTTGAAAATATTAACATGTATTTACATGTATATATTTATATTCATATAATTTATATTATATATAAATATCTTAAATATATAAACATATTTTTCTGAAATATATACATGCATGTGTGTGTATTTATATATGTATATATATAATAAATATACACAGTACTTAAAACGTTTTTTTTGGATGCGATTAATCATGATTAATCATTGTCCAGCACTATTAATATTATAATAATACTATAAAATAATATATTTTTAAATTATATTTTATTTTAATAAATGCTATTTTTGTAATACTGAGTTTGTTTGCATTGAGATATTGTTTTTAATTACATTTCAAAATCCTGTATTTAACTGTACTTACTAACTGTATTAACTGTATTAGAGTTTTTAAAAACTGTAAAAACTATAACTGTTTTTCTACAAAAAACTTTTATAGCAAACATTACAGTTTTTTTAAAAACTCAGATTTTGAAATTAAAAACTGTTAAAAAGTTACAGTTTTTAAAAAATAGTTACTCTTTTTAAATTATGATTTTATTGTCATTTGGTTTTATTGCTTTTATTTTTTTATTGCTTTCATGCTTCATTTTTATGTATATTTTTATTCTCACCTGTGAACCATGTTAAGCTGCATTTTATTAAAAAGATGATTAAAAAGATGAAGATGCATTTTATTGAAAATTAAATGCATTATTATTATTATTATGTACCATGATAATACTATGTTTTTTTTATTTTTGGAGTACCATCTAATGTAATGATATATGGTATATGCATAAGTTAATTATTCAGTATCATGGCATATATGAGTATAATAACAATAATAATAATAATTATTATTATTATTATGTACCATGATAATACTATGTTTTTTGGGCATTGTAAAACTTTTTATTTTTTTAGTACCGTATAATGTAATGATATACGATATATGCAATAATATGTTAATTATTTAGTATAATAACATATGTTCTGTACTAATGTACTAATACATTATCACCATTCCATGGTACCACCTCTGTAATTTTTAAGCTAATTACATTTTTAAAGGTCCAAATCTAGGACATACAGTCAAAAACCCTGAATCAGAGTTCAAGTCCCACCTGAATGTTGATCTGTTTGTCCTGCAGCATCCTCTGCAGCTCTAGCAGGCTGCCTTTCAGCGTACGCAGCTTCCTGGCCAGCTGCTCCGCGTCCTCCCTGTTCTCCGGCCGGCCCTCCAACAGAAGATTCTCACTGTGTCTGGAGAGCTCAGAGAGAGCCAGCACCTTCTCCTCAATCTCCAGCAGCATGTTCTGCAGGAGCAACAGAAGCGAGGCCAGCTCAAACATGGTTCTTCCACTTTCATCCCAGGCCCTTACTGACACCTACAGCGCTGTGCATTATCCATAATCCCTCACGTGCCATGCTCCCAGTAAGCATGCATTCTTTAGGATAACGGGAATGTATAAAAATGCTTAAAATGAAACCCAAAAATCACTTAAAAATGTTAAGACTATGCATAAGCTTCAAACAAAAAGTCAAGGTGTTTCACAGTGGGACATCTGCCAGGTGGTAACCTTCCCATGAAGGCAAAAGTAGCCCCGCCCCTTTCCCCACTAATGCTGGAGCCACCCTCATAAATATGTAATAAGGGGCGGAGCAGATTTGCAGTGAGCACCAATCATCTCACTGGAATCGTCTAATACCTTTAAAGCCATTCTAACTGTGAACAGTGTTACGATGAGACATTTACATAATCTGATTACAGCTCGTGCCACAGACGCTTAAGAATCAATCCATCTGAACACTCAGAGGCCCTCTAATACTACTGTTTACGGATAACAAAGTTTCCAGTTCCTGTTTCCACTGGAATTAAGCAAAAACTCATTCATTTAAAAAAAAAGAAGGCATACATTTCAGGAGTTAAAACAAAATAATAAATTTTCTGTTCATCAACCTGTAAATAATAAATAAAGTACACATTTTTGGTGATCTGCTGTAGGGAGTGCTCTAACCTGACAGTCTTTGAGTTGCTCTTCCATGTGTGATTCCTGAGAGGTGGAAGTGATGTTACCGCGAGTGCTCTGCAGCCATTGGTCCAGCTGGTCTGCCTGGTTCAGGTAGCGCTGCAAAGCCTGCGCCTCTTGCTGCTTTTCCACACGTTCACTCTGTCGCTCCTACACACATCAACATAAACATCTATAAACATATACTGGGACATTTTAAAAATGGAAGTCTTTATCAGGCTATTAAGAGTGAAAACATCAGTACACCATAACCTTCTGAAAAACTGAGATCATTTGTGACCCTGGACCACAAAACCAGTCTTAAGTAGCACAGGTATATTTGTAGCAATAGCCAAAAATACATTATATGGGTCGAAATTATAGTTTTTTCTTTTATGCAAAAAACCATTAGGATATTAAGTATAGATCATGTTCCATGAAGATATTTTGTAAATTTCCCACCGTAAATATATCAAAACTTAATTTTTTAAACTTCATATGGACAACTTTAAAGGCGATTTTCTCAATATTTTGACTTTTTTTGCACCCTCAGATTTCAGATTTTCAAATAGTTGCATATTGGCAAAATATTGTCCTATTCTAACCAACCATACAAAAAAGCTTTTTTCAGATGATGTATAAATCTCCATTGCAAAAAACCCTTATGACTGGTCTTGTGGTCCAGGGTCACATTTTTATTAAAACATATACAAAAAAGTAAAGAAAAAAAGATCACTGAAATACTAATTTTTATAAATTAATTAATTTTATTATTATTATTATTTATTTATATTTATTATTATATTAATGATAATTAATGATGAATGATTTCTGATCGATCATGTGACACTGAAGACTGGATTAATGGTGCTGAAAATTAAGCTTCACATCACAGGAATAAATTACATTTTAAAATATATTCAAATAAAGAATAGTTATTTTAAATTGTAATAATATTTAACAATATTACTGTTTTTTACTATATTTTTTATCAAATTACATGCAGCTTTGGTGAACATAAAGGCTTATTTTAAAAGCATAAAATGTTACAAGTTTATTTATTATTTAAAGGTATTTTTTTTGTAAATTATTATTTACAATATTATTTATTTTTTAATATTACTAACGCTTTTTAATAAGCAGTCACACGTGGTTTGCATTTAAAAACTACTTTTGAATTTTTAGTAATAATTATGTATGAAGGGTGTTCTAAAAATAAATTAAATTAAATTAAATTATTAAATAATTATTCCTGGCATACCTCAAGAAGCTGGCGTTTTCCAGAAGCCTTCATGTGGATGGTGGCCATCCTTTCGGACAGCACAGTGAGTGTGGACTGCATGGCCAGCTGATCCACAGAGTCTGAGTCCACAGCATCAGAGATGAGCTCTTCTGTGAAACTGGACTGAAGCTCATCTATATCATTCTGCAGTTTGACAATTTCCTCCATCTGATTCTGGAGGAATACGGTAGTATGAGGTTTGTTGTGCTTTAATATTTTTATAAAATCCTACAGTCTACAACTGAAGCTGGAAATTAGTATTTCATTCTTCTCACCTGATGTAGGACCATTTGTCTGTCAGGACTGAGATCGTGCATAGGGGGCTCATTTAACCTGACCTCGATGGACTCCATCTTAGAAGAGATGGACTGTAGAGAGCCTTGATAGCGCTGCTGCTTCTCCAAAGCCTCGTAGAGCGTCTTCTGCTTTTCACTTATCTATAAAACACCACGATTAACTCAAAAACTGGATTTTAAATCCTGGTGTATCTGACTGTTGAAGACAAAAGCCATACGTACCACATTTTTCAGGGTCTCCCATGAGCGCTGAAGATCATCTAAACTCGCTACAGACTCCAGTGCGGGATTGTACAGCTCCTGGATGGGCGCTCTGGTGAGAGTGGCCCTTCCCATTGACATCTGCATTTAGGACAGTGAAAAATATGATGGTAAACAACAGAAAACCATGCAAGATTAAATACATCATGTTAATGTGCTACAAAGTCTATCCACTGCAGTCTATCACAAACTTAGCATGTACTGATTAAGGTTAAAATTAAGGGTACTATATGTTCAGAATGACGTTATTTTAATATCATTGAGAGACTATTATAATATTTTGAATCAGTTTGTCTTTTTAAATGTTACAGTTCGTAATTTTAAATGTCTATATAGTTGTTATTATTGTAACCACATAAATATTAGATGTAAATTAAATGAGAAATTACATTAGAAATGCTGACTCACTAACTGAATTAAATACTAACTGAAATAAATTTAGTACTGAAGTTCCCTAGTGAAAAGTATTTCATTTCATTTAAATATTATTTCATGCTAAGTATACTACAAATGCATTTACATATTATGTACTTAATAAAAAAGCCTTGCAATTGTACTTTTAGTATACTAAACTGGTATATTTAAAGTCTGCTAAATTGGAACAACTAATTTTGTACTTAATGCACTTTAATTGTGCAGTAGTAGTGCTAAAATCCAACTAAAGATATACTTTAGTAGATCTGATTGTGCTAAAGTGGAAATATTGCAAGTATACTTTAGGTACACTTTAAATATTGTGCATTTAAAGACCAATATTATTTAAAGATCATACGATCCTCATCAATAGTGACATTAAAACATATCTTAATATTAAGAAATGTGCATTGTGCACAAGTAGCACTCCGGATAAAGTTAAAGTCTTCAACGATATGTCAGTAAACATGTTAATAGACATGAACTATACTTAGTATAAAATAGATGTGTTTTAAATCTATTACTTTTTTTTTTTTTTTGCTAGGGTTGAAGTACTAAAATGACTAAAACTGAAATAAAAATGAATTAAAACTACACAGAAATATTTTCAATGGCAACTTGATTTTGTTTTTGTGAAGGACAAATAAACCAGAATAGACATGAGTATGTGATTCATTGTAGACAAAGATAAGACATTTTTTACACAACAATTGACAGTGCAGCACATTACTACACAAAGCACATTACTAAACAAAACAGCATATTGTTTCTGAATAAATACAATGCAGTATATTGTATAAACTGTGCAGTAGACAGTATGTTAGGTTTCCATTCTAAACTGGTAATTGCAAAAGGGCAGCACAGGTTTAAAAGTCAGCTTGAAAAAAGATTGCTTTGGCATTACTGTTAATACCTTGCTAATGGCTGCTTCAGTGTTAGTGATAGGAGAAGGAGATCGACAGAAAGCAGGAGAGCAAATCTCACTGCTGGTGCCCTCCTCGCCAGACTCCTCTGTCACAGGAGACAGGAGAGACTGACAGCGACCAGCTGACATCTGACAGCATCATGAGAGAGAGAGTCACGGAGCAGAAGATATTAGTTAATCAGTGCCAAGAGCTGTAAAGGTAATTAATTATGGCATGCAAAACAGACCGTCCAGGTAAGAGGGTCAGTTTTTAATCAACACAGATTTCTTATTCTGTATCATTTTCATAATCAGTACTTTTGTTTTTGAATTTAGTCAAAACTAAATATTTAAATATTTCAAACTAAATTTGCATTAACCTGAGTTTTAATTTAAAAGTCTTAATATCTCATGTCATTTGCTTGTCAAGTAATTTTATCTTGATTTAAGGATAATCATATATTTTTAGTACAACACAAAATTTTGTAGCCAACACTCTAGTCTGTTTCCTTTCCCCACAATTACACTGTCATGCCCACGTTCAGGGTAATGGTACGTACTGAGACTTGTGATTGGGTCTTTCTTTGAATAGCATCACCATCCAGTTCCTCCAGACTTTCGGTTAAACCCTCTGCATCACTCACTGACAGGAGCGTGGTGGCATGTTTAGCTTTCACCGTCAGCATCTTACACTTGGAGTTCAGGGATGCAATTTGCTCCTGATAGCCCTTGATTTTCTGGGCCAGTTCCTGTTTAGATAAAAATAAAGAGAATACAGAAGATGCTATTGGTTAATGCAAGAAAGGGGAAAGATCAGTCAAGCTAAACACAAACAGTAGACATTAAAAATAAAATCAACAAAAACAAGATTAGCAGACAGTATGCATCTCACTTCATCAATGTTGTAATTTTTTACCTAAAAATACTAAACTTTTCAGTTCTTTTTAATTAATTGTATTGATATTTTTAATTTTTTAAATATAAATGAAAATGACTGAAATAAAGCTGGAGTAAAATAACAAATATGAATTTATAGAATTTACTTTCAAATAAATAAGCTGAAGTTTAAGTATTAAAATCACTCAAAACTGAAATAAAAATCAGTAAAAGCTGCATAGAAATATAAAGAAAAAAATCTAAAAATGACAAAAGCACCTAACAAAATTACTTTAAAATTAAATGACAATCAATTACATAATTAATAATAATAATAATAAATAATAGTATATAAATAACACAAAAATAACACTGCACCTCATGATGGTTAATTTGTGCCTGCAGCTCCTGGATGTTACTGGTGTTCACGGGTTGGTCCTGAATGACCCGGTGAGCATCTTCAATCATGGCCTGCAGGTTTCTGACTTCCTGTTCATACTGTTCATACTGCACCACTGCCTCCTAAAACAGATATCACACACATATACACATTTATTTTTATATCATGATGAAGACATCCTATTGGACTTCTACTGTTCTCAAATTAGGTTAATTATTATTACTACACCCCTTAACCATCCTCTTTCAGACACATTTGACATATTTAAATACAAATTAAGACATTATTTAGTTTTAACTACATAATTATGTAGACCCAAAAAAGTTGCCCTGGTTTTTGTAGGGACATTTAACATTGCAAAACCTGACTCACTCTTAAAGTACACATGCACAGTTGTTCATTATCATTATTTACTTTAAAAATAGTCCTTTGAATACATCTATAATTTATAATCCTTTTTGACAGATCATAAAACAAACCCAGGATTTGTCCCTAATAAACTTTAAGCACACCTGATCCAGGAAAATTCAGACATATACTGGATTTGGTGCTAGAAACAAGATGTTTTTGTTCCCATCTGGTGCTGCAACAGCTCCTCTTACCTGCAGGATGTTGCATTGCTGAATGGCGGTGTGCTGCAGTTGACTGGCCTCTTGTTGCAGATTCAGAGCAGTGCGACAGATGGACAAACTGGTCACCACTTCTTCAGGAACTCTTAGAGCGCTCTGACACTCCTGGACGGCCTCCACCTGTTGCTTAAAGCTCTCCATGTCCGCCAGCAAACGCTGGAAAAGATCAAAATCTATTCTAAGAACAAAACTGCTTCGCTTCCACACTAAAATATGTATGTAGCAAAATCAGGTTCACAGAAAGCATTCAATAATTAATCAGAAGAACCTTTCTGTTACCAGTTTAGATCTTTAGTTCCTGTACACTACAGCCAAAAACTGACTTACTTAAGGGAGAGCTGACTAAAGAGCAAGACTAAATGTGTCCTTAAAATTATGTGTACTTCATGTACAGTTCACACAAAATGTGTCTGACTCATTCACAGGCCATCCAAGATGTAGAGGAGTTTGTTTCTTCATTGGAACTGATTTGGAGAAATGTAGCATTACATCACTTGCTCACCAGTAGATCCTCTGCAGTAAATGGGTGCCGTCAGAAGGAGATCAAGGCACAAATTTTTTTTTTTTTTTACAGTTTTTGCTTGTAAACAGTGCTTGATCTGAGCATATTTCTCTTCTCATTCAGTCAAGAGAACTTTTTTACTGGCGAAAGCAGTATTATGAATATAAGACTTGCATTTTAGCCAGAAAGAAAGGTTTGAAGTTAGAGAAGAAGTTCACTTCCAGAACAGAAATTTACAAGTAATTTACTCACCCTCTTGTCGTCCAAGATGTTCATGTCTTTCTTTCTTCAGTCGATAAGAAATTCTGTTTCTTGAGGAAAACATTTCAGGAATTATCTCCATATAATGGACTTTAATGGTGTCCCCAAGTTTGAAAATGCAGTTTAAATGCAGCTTTAAAATAGCTCTAAGGGATCCCAGCCGAGGAAGAAGGGTCTTATCTAGCAAAACGATCGATCATTTTTGAAAAAAAATTATAATATACAATTTATATACTTTTTAACATCAAATGGTTGTCTTGTCTAGGTCTACATGAGCTCTGTTTTTTCCGGGTCAATAAAGTTGAGGCATGTTGAAAAATCTTGTTTTCTTCCCCAACTTCAAAATCATCCTACATCACTGCAGAAGTACTGACCCAGTGTTTGCAAAGTGAACGTGCAAAGAAAATCAAATGCCCTTTACAAAAAAACAGTGATGACGATTTTGACATTGAATAATAAAACGTGATTTTTTTTTACCTACCCTAACTGTACTGACCTGGATTACACAAAATGTACATGCGCACCGCAGAGACAAGACAAGACGAGCATTTGAGGTTAAAAAGTATGTCAATTTTAAATTTGTCTTGAAAATGACAGATTGTCTTTATTTCACTAGATAAGACCCTTCTTCCTCGGCTGGGATCGTTTAAAGCCATTTGAATCTGCATTTAAACTGTATTTAGGAGGTTCAAACTTGCGGGCACCATTGAAGTCCACTATATGGAGATAAATCCTCAAGAAACATGGTTTCTTTTAATTTCTTTTAAATTTACGACTGAAGAAAAAAAGACATAAACATCTTGAATGACAAAGGGGTGAGTAAATTATCTGTAAATTTTTGTTACAAATATACAGCGCTTTTGGCTTCACAAGACTTTATTTGATGGACTGGAGTCGTATGGATTACTTGTGGATTATTGTGATTTTTTTATCAGCTGTTTAGACTCTCATTCAGACGGCACCCATTCACTGCAGAGGACCCACTGGTGAACAAGTGATGTAATGCTACATTTCTCCAAATCTGATGAAGAAACAAACTTATCTACATCTTGGATGCCCTGAGGGTGAGTACATTTTCAACAATTTTTTTGATTTTTGGGAGAAGTATTCTTTCAAGTTTTCTGTGTTTAACATCTATAATGTAGTCAAGTATGATGTGCATGGAATTATGGGAATTGTAAGGCTCAAATAACGTCTAGCTTCTGTTTTTGGAGGGTGTCTTAAAGAGAAAAACGAATACTTCTTGAGGAACAAGACAGAGAAATGAACCTGTCTTTGAGTCAGTTGTTCTTTTAGACTCAGTCGGGCCAGTTCAGGAGAAGTGAGAGTGGCCTGAACCTGCTCCAGCAACACATGCAGAGCCTTCACTTCATTCTCAAACCTCTCCATATCCTGAAACAAAACACAAAGGCAGCCACAGTGAGCTAGAGAAAAAGTCTCCAGTGTAGTAATCAATAAAACTTAAAAAAATATTCACACCTTTGCTGCATCCTGTAGACTCTGCAGCCGTGATCTGATGCTCTGCTCCAGTTCTTCAGTGTGGCGGCTCAGTTCTGACACCTGCTGTCCCATGGCTTCCACCTGCAGTGTCTCAGACAGTATCTCCACCTTCTCCTGCATGGCCTCCAGGTCACCATGGAGCTCACGTGACTCACGCAGAACAGCCTACCAGACAAAAACACAGGTGTTACTTTATTTCACAAACTTCATTGCAATTGGACTCTATGTGTATATCTATGATGTGGTTCACCTGATACATCCTGATCTGCTCCTGCAGGTGTGAGGAGGAGTTCCAGATGATGTTGGCCTTTACCAGGCTCCTGGCTCTGTCTGTCCACTTCACTATGAACTCAAACATCTCATTGTACTCATCTAGATGTGCATCAGCCTTGAGAAAAAAGACATTACATGCAACACATCACATGCAATATCTGAAAAGCTCTAATACAAAGGTCATAAATGAGCAAATAATCTATTAGACATAAACAACGTATCTTACCTTCTTCAGCCATATCGTCTTATATTCAGCCAGTCGAAGAGTGTGATGATGGATCTCTCGTAATTTGGCAATAGCATCAGCCAGCTGTCTGGCTATCAGAGGATTACGACGACCAAAGTCCTGCACTGCGGCTTCTAGCTCAGCGAGATTTCGTCCACAGCCGTCAAGCTCATCACAGAGACGCTAGAAATGCAGTCAAAGTACTTTAGGGTAATTCAAGACAGAGGGAAATTTGTTTTTAAAAAGCATTTTTTGGATGCAGCACATACTCTGGCCTCATCTTTGGCTTGATCAATATCAGTGGCCTTTTCCTTTAGAGAGGTAGAGACAGCCTTCAATTTTTCAGACACGTCATGAATTCTGGAGTTGAACTCCTCTTTGATAACTCTCGTCTTCTGGATGTCTCTCTCCTTGGCTTGAACCTAAAGATATGATTTATTATTAATATTTTACATGAAGTGAAAATGCTACTGTTGTTGAAAACATATGTCTCTTCTGAATTAATGAGAAACTGCCTATTAATCCACAATGAAAACAATGAAAAGGGTAATTATGTACCTGGTCCTCAATGGATCCCAGTGCCAGGGACACTTCAGCCAGTTGCATTGAGATCTCAGATGGTAGAATAGTGTACAAGTCCAAGTATTTACTTTGCTGCTGCTCCGCAAGCTTGTCCACATTCTGACGATGAGTGATCAGCTCTCCATGCATCACCTGCACAATGATGCAATTTAATTAGGACAAATTCATAACAGCATTCTATTTACAACCCACTACTATAGTATGTACACTACCAGTCACTACCTTGGTGAGCAGCAGAGACTTCTTTAAAAACATTAAAAATCTTACTGTTCAAAAATATGCAAATCACCTATATGCATGCAATACCAGGATGACACACTATGATTGTTAAAATGCAATGCATTATACAAGAAAGATATACTGCGGTGGGTACGGCATTCCATATACAAAATGTTCCCAACTTTATTCCAAATTACCTAATTAAACATGCACTATAGTAATAACAGTGTAGTATACTACAGTATAAACCATATACTGCCAGATGCAGCA
The DNA here is from genome assembly GCA_012976165.1 of Labeo catla. Classification (NCBI taxonomy): domain Eukaryota; kingdom Metazoa; phylum Chordata; class Actinopteri; order Cypriniformes; family Cyprinidae; genus Labeo; species Labeo catla. Next base: position 2,047,613 of record VONZ01000057.1, on the reverse strand, counting down.
TACTGTTTTAGATATAATTTTTCACCTCCAGTTCTTGTGTCAGAATGTCCAGATCAGATGTGGGGTTCAGCAGAAGCTCCCTGGAGTCCTGGATCCAGCTCTTGACAAGACTCAGCCCTCTCTCCACGCCTTCCCTGTCTGACAGTTCCTGCTGAACCCGAGTCTTTCCTGTCCTGGCCTTCTGCAGAAGACTGCAAGAGACACAGATTAAACAGATTAGCATTCAGTCCATATTTGGTATGCTGATTAGTCTGATTAGGCCACTATGGGAAGCAAAACTACACTGCCATTGCGTATTTGACTGGCTGCAAATACATTGGTGAGGGGCATAATTTCCACTGGAGACAGGGGGGACATGTCCCCCCCACTTTTCAAAATCCTGTCTGTGCCTCCCCCCCACCCCCCACTCCCCCACTTTCAAATTTGTTTGTTAAATTAATGTCTTGTATTGTAGAATGCACGCTCAGCACCGCCGAGAATTCTGAGAAGGTCTGAAGAGACTCAAATGAAATCATACAGGAGAGAAGCCAGTCAGTTGAGTTTGTAATGTATGTAAATGCAGGAAATGGGATTCAAATCAAAAATATTTTCCCCCATTTTGTGTCCCCCCCTACTCAAACCAAGTTACACCTTTGACATTGGTTACTGTAGGCAGTTGAATGACAACTAATACTGCACAATGCATCTGTGATCATACTGATACAGTGTTTCTTTAAAGTCTGTAAAAACATGGTAGCATTTGCTACAAGAAGTACTAAACACTGTATTTTGGTGGATTTCATTATTACTAGTTTGTACTGGATTGGAGAAAGCATATGTACCTTTCTAGCTGATCTTGCACAGCTTTGATATCCTTCAGACTTGGCAGTTGCTCATGATCAGCCGTTGGCACAGACACCTCCACACCATGTAGCAGGCTGAGAGCATATTGTCGTAAAAGGGTTAGAGAAGACAGCTCCCTCTCCAGGTCCTGACCAACCAGCTCGTACTGGTCCAGATGTGACTGCAGTGTGGCTTTGGAGGCTTTCTCAGCAGTGCAATCAGGAACACGGCCCTTCAGTTCTTCTGTTACAGCTCTTACCTTCATCATCTGAACAACATAATGTCTTGTTTGAACGTCTTTGTAACATTAACCTGTTTGCCCAAACTCTTGTACCATTAAATTTTTTTATATAATCAATATACCATTTCAAACCATTTAAATGTTATAGCATTGCATTTCCTTAATTTGAGAAGAGGCAGAACATCAGAACATCAAACGAGGAGTACCGGATATCTGGCCGCAAGTATCAAAAATAAAACTCTACCTTTTCCCTGAAAGTTCTCCATTCGTGGGCCGTATCCTCCAGCACCCTTTCTTGGCCTCGTGCTACACTGCGCAACCTGGTCCAGCGCTGCCACACCGTGGTCATGGATCGACTTATGGTGGCTTTACTGGCGTCACTTCCAACCAGCTCTAACTGGGAGGCTTGCTCTTCCAAACCAGTCAGCTTTTCTTGGAAACTGTTTACCATGGATACCAACGACTGAAGGCCAAAGATGAAGACATTTTGATTGGTTTATCATCATGTAGACAGTTGAAAAAGTTCATTTTCTCATGAAAGAGAGTCAGTTCTGCATGCATAGCTCACCTTATGACTCCTGAGTTTCTCTTCAGCTTCCTGGCTCGTTGCAGCCTTGGCTGTGGAGAACTCTGTTAGCTTCTTCTCCGCCTCATTCATCAACTCAATGACTGTCTGTCTGGCCTCCTGATATGAATTCCACTGGGCAACACAGCTGAAAAGGTCACATTATAATTGTGATTATAATTCAGGTCTACAACAGTGTTCTTTAATAGCATCAAACATGATTCAACTTACAACAACAACCCCTTAATATATATATTAGCTCAGTACCAAACTGTACCTGTTTAAGATGTCTTGGTGGCACTGAAGCTGGTCTCTGACCTCCACGCCTCTCTGCTGTGCAGACTCCACACTAAGTCGAAGCTGCTCCTTCGCTGTAGGGTTGACCAGGTTTTCAAGCTGAGGTGATAATGAATCCAGCTCCTCAAGAACACCCAGGAACTCCTGTTCAGTGGCCATGATGTCTTCCTGTTGCCTCAGACACTCCTCGTAGTTCTCCACATCCACCCCGAGACTGGCCTGCTGAATGAAGCCCACAGCATCCTCCAGCCACTCACAAGCTGATTGCATTCTGGAGTGATACTTCTGGCACAAGGCAAGGGCTTGCTCTAGCGTAATCTACAGGAGAAACAATTGAATTCAGTTAGCTAAAGGAGCCACTGGTTGACTAAGGAAGTCTTGTTGGCTTAGGTAGTTAAGAAGCTCGTTAGGCACACTGGCATCCCATGTTGGGGCCTAGTATCTACGCAGTTTCTGTGCTTTAACTAATAGTCTTGGTTCTATTGATAGTTTGGATTGGAACTTGCCTGTTTGGAGCTGAGGGCACGTTGAACGTCAGCCTCCAGCTTGGCCATCTCTTGTAGACTTGAGTCCACATGAGGAGGGACAAGCTCATTGGCACTGGTGTACTTCTGCTTCTCTCTGGTGCTTAGAGCTGCCACTATCCTCAGCCTCGACTGAACTTCCTCTTGCATAATCTGTTGCTTTCGGATTTCCTCTTGGACCTTCTCCACCTTGACATCTACCACCACCTCAGAGCCAAGTTCATCTTTGATTTGCTCGAGCCACTTTAAGGTCCGATTGACTTCGGTCTCAAAGTCTTTACTCTGCACAAACCTGTTCTCACACTCCACAATCAGTTCCCCAACAGCTGACTGTAAGGACTGAAGCTCTTCTTGCCAAGAGGTCACCCGCTGCTTTGAAGCCTCATGTGCGGCGGAATCCATGTGGGTTGCCAGGTTGTCCATTTGCTCCATGAGTCGAGTGAGGTGAGAACTAGCGCCTTGAAGACTAGCGGCCAGGGCATGATAGTTTTTCAATCTCTCCTCAGCTGACTGCGTCTCTGCATTGACTTTCACCAGTTGCTCTTTGGTGGCCTTCAGCTCTGAATCCACCTGCATAGCCATGGCTTGATGGTCCTCGAAAGATTCCAGAGTGTCGTCAAGATGTTCTACCCTCTGCTCAATCAATCTTTTGAGACCATTGTAAAGGCTAACCAACTGGGTCATTTCTTCAGGTCTCCAAGGTTGGCCAGTGCTACGAAATCCCTCTTTCTTCTGGTTAAGCTCACTGACGGCTTGTCCAAGATTGGTCAGCTCCTCCAGGAGGGCTTTATAATCAGCCTGAAGGCTGACAACCTCCTCAGTCTTAAGGCCGACAGACTGTGTCCCCAAGCTGTGAAACTGTTCCTCAAGTTCTTTAAGTGCTTTGTAGGTCACATCAATAAAGGAGGCATATTCCTGTCGGGCGAGAATGGCTTGTTGTATTTTCTCTTGTTTCTCTTTGGCTAGTCCTAAAATATTATTGTACTGTTGCGGAAGAGCAATCAATTTCTCATCTAAGTAGCAATGGTCCACTTCATTCAGAGTGGGAAGTATTTCTTGACCTGTTCTTTGCACAGTTAGCAAGAGGTTCTCATATTCCATGGCTTGATCCAATATTTGTTGGTATTTTGTAAGCTGCGAACTCAATTCTGCATCTCCATTCATGAGGTTTATCTCTGGGAAGGTCACAATATCAGCTTGCTTCAACCACTGGCATATCTTCTCGAGATCTGCCTTGAAGTATTTCCTCGTCACCAACACCTTTTCCAACTCCTGAAGCCTCTGGCTGCACTTCTGTAGTGCAACTTCGAAGATATTCTGCAGCTCTTGGAGCTTGTTGAGCATCTCTGATTTCTCTTCTTCGGCAGCGTCTTTCATCAGATCCCTACCTTGGGACCACAGGGAGGTCAACTCACTCTGGTAGGCTCTCAAGCTGCTCTGAATGTTCCTGCAAGTTCTGACCTGCTTAGATAGGTCATCAGGAAGAAGGGCTATGTATTCCTCTGCTTGTGCTTTCTTTTCATTCTGCTGGACCCAGGTGATAGCTTGATTCACAGCCAAAAGGAACTGGGTTCTCTCTGTGAAGGCTTTGCTCAGGTGTTTCCTGCGCTGAGCCACCTTGATGCTCAAGGACTCTACCTCTGCTTGAGTTTCCGAGATGAGCTGCTGCAGCTTTTGCCTTTCATTTAGCCCTAGATGTGCTAAAACCCTGTCTGCATCACTCATAGCCTGGGCCAAGAGGAGCTGCTTGGCTTCCAGCTCACTGCAAATGCTTAGATGGTCAAAGAGGAAACTTTGAGCTAGTTCAGGTGGAGGACTCATCTTCATGGCTTCGGACAGGGCAGGCTTCTGCTCCTCAGCCCATTCGCGAGCTTCCCTCAAACGGGCCTCAACTTGGCCCATGTCTTCAAGAGTTACAATGGAGTCCTGGATCTTCCTCTCAATGAGGCTCTCTAGATGGGCCCATCGCTGTTCAAAGTGGCCAATCTGCTCTTTCACCAGCTCTTTATCATCCAGGTTTAAGTGGTACATTACTTTTTGCTTCTGCTCTTTGAGGTCCTCAAGTGTGCTTTTCTTTTCTTTAAGAACAACTGAGAGTTTCCGAAGAGCCTCCAAATGATCAGATGAACTCTCGGCATCAGTTCTACAAGACCATAAAAGAATAATGTAACTCCCAGAAGTCTCAAATTACACTTCCAATGTAGCACATTTGTAGAATGCATTTATATTAAATCCTAACTAACACTTTACCTGGCCAGGTTGTCCCATTCTTTGGACACCTGTTCAAAGAGGGCTTCCATGGCACTGATGCAGTCATGATACTCTTTAGTCCTTTGCAGATCTTCCTCTCTCTGCGCCTGCAGTTTGTTGGCCTGATGGCAAAGCTCCAGCCATGCATGGCTCAGACGTCCAATCTCTGTATGCTCCGGAGACTCCTGCCCTTCTGTCAGCTTACTCACAAGCTCTGTCATCTTAGTCAGAGTGCTTTGTCTGCTTTGAAGCTGCTGGCCAAATTCCTACAGGCAACATGAGCACAGAGAATAAGCCAAGTGTATAAAAAGAGACAACATGTGAAATGAAAAGCACTCTTTTGTGTTATAAATAAGTCTCCCTCGTCTTATTGTGAACAATCATCTGTGCATGTTATTCTAAAAATAAAAATGTCTGTTTTCATAATCTATCATCAAAATGTAATTACTGTCTACAGTTGAAACATTTAGCTTTTCCCCACTTCCTGCTGATGTAATCAAAGCCGGTCAAGTGATATAAGCCAATAAAATCATAGCCTACTTTCCATAATTCAATAAATACAATAAATTAAGTCCAACCCTACATTTTTTCAAACTGATTTTTTTTGACCCAAAGTACATCAAATTATAGAAGTTAAATGTTTGTAAATGTCATTCGTTATTGTCTTTAAATAAACTAAAAATAGAAAAAAATATTTAAATATTTTAATATATTTAAATAAATAATTAAGATTGAAATAAATTAAATTATTGAAAAAAACAATTAGTTAAATAAAAAAATATTTGAATAAATAATCAGAAAACATATATTTATTTTTTTTTTTTTTCCAATAAATGTGACATTTACTTTGGCTTGATCGAGCATGTTTTGAGCAATCTTAGGCTCCAACTCGGCAGGTCTCCTGGACAGACTTTGCAGTTGCTGTTCCATATCTTGGAAAAGTGTTGAGAGTTCCTGTTTTTGCTCTTTAATCTCTCTCCAGCTATCTGACAGCTCTTGAGAACTGGTCATCCTCTCCTCAATCTGTAGAATTAACAATATCAGTCATATTAACATTAACTGGATTAATTTTATATCCCAACACAGTTTAAATTGAGTCTGAGTAATCAAACTCACCATCGTTTTGGTTTCCTGTATTTTGGCAGCTGTGGCTCTCACAGACTCATCAGACAAATCACACACTGAACAAACCAGGTCCAGATACGTGCTGGCCTGCTCCTGCAGGGCCCTAAAGTGCTTCACCTGTGGGTAAGTAGTCAAAATGTAATCAAATCTATTTAGGTTGTCTGGACCACTTTCAAGCTTGCTCTGTGACATCTACTATACCTGTTTCAGAGCCTCTTGGAGGCCATAGGGAGTCTGCGCCTGCAGCTGGATCTCCTCTTTAACGGTCGACAGCCACGTCTGACACTGCTGCAGGGTGTCCTGATGGCTGACGTGCTTCTGGAGCTCACGGTCAAGAGTCTGATACACCTGATGAGTCAAATGTCAAACATTAGACTGAAAAAATAAGATGATATTTCTGATAATGAGATCCTTTATTAGCAGGAGTGCTCACACGCTGAGCCGTGCTGCAAATAGCTGAATAACTGTCTCTGGTTCCCTGCTGGTGTGCCTGGATCTGTTGACTGATCTTAGCTTGAACTTGCTCTGTGCAGCTACTGGTGAGACGATCACCTTTGTCCTTCAGGCTGGTCAAACGCTCCTCGAAACCAGCTATTTCCTCCATTATTGCCTAAGAAGAAACAGGTCAAATCACGTCAAATAATCTAAACATAGAACTGGCAAAAATGAAGCTAAGAAAAGTCCAAACAGAAATATGTGCATATGTATTTAACAGTATAAAGATGTACAAACAGTGCAATATGTCAGGTGCTACAAAAGGAAAAGATTATGATAAAGTTTATGTGAATACTGCATGGATTTTTAGTATTTTTATTGCACGCAAGTTACTGTAAAGCTTTTGCTCATGGGATATTTGGATGTTATAATAACTATAATGACAGTGCACAAACCTTGTGTCTGGCTAGTTGTTGTGTGGCTGTCTCTAGATTGCCACTTTGCATGGAATCAGAGGTGACCAGCCTGCTAGACATCTGCAACAGCCATTTCTCTACTTCTTGTAGTTCACTGTTATAGTCTTCATGCTCTCTTACGCTCTCTGTCAAACTTTGAACGTGGACCTACAACAGAACAACATTAGCATCACCAGCAACAATGCATCCAGCAAAAAATCCATTTAGCAAAAACATTCATTTTTAAACATTACCTTGGCATTATTGGATAAATCTTGATAGTCGGTTTTCAGCTTGCTGATGTTCTCACTAATAGATGGGTCACGGATTGTTTCAAGAAGTGCATCTCCCTTCTCTATAACAGATCTGACGGCTGATTCATGGGACTGGATGGTCTGCTGGATTGTCTAGAAGGGGACAAAACAAGCATTTGACATAGTAAAGAGCTTACAAGACTGTCTGACTCAATGCATGTGTCTTTATTTCTCACCTTATATTTGGCTAGCTGAGCCTTCTTTTGATAAAGTTCAGCTTTTGGCTCCACTGGAGATGCAAGCAGTGATTTTGTTTCTGTAAGCCATTGTGTTTGAGTCTTGTATTTGTCCAGAAAGTCTTTAGAGAGCTGTATGGATTTCTCTGTGGCACTGAGCTCCGACCGCAGAGCTCTGATCAATGCCTCCAGCTGGGAGAGTCGGGCGTCAACTTCTTCCTTGAGCTGCTCCGCCTCAGGTTCCTCGAGGAAAGTCATGGCACGATCTGTCTTTTCACGCATGGTCTTCAGGAAGGTGTGACCCAGCTCCATGTCACCCTGCAGAGCCTGAGACAATAAATAAAAAGTTTTTATGCACACCGAGGCTGCATTCATTTGATCAAACTATAATAAATAATAATAACAGTAATACTGTGATAACAGCATTGATATGAAATAGAAATCTTTTAAAACATTATAATGTCGGTAACACTTTACAATAAGGTTTATTAGTTAACATTAATTTATCTTGTTAAAGATCGTATTTTTCACACCTCTAGTTTTTTCATCTTTTTCTCCATGGCAGAACGGTCAACCACATCGATGGTGGTGGTGGTGACGCTACTGAAGTTCTTTTGTGCTGTGCTCAACCAATCAGAGAAGGTGCTAAAGACACTCTGAGATTCTTCAATGCTGGCAACTTCCTCTTTCAGCTGCTTAATAGTGTCCTGCAAACACAGATAAAATGAAAGTTAAATTTAGCATTGTAACTCTTGTGCTATATAAATATGTGTTATAAATAGTGCAGTCAACCAGTAAAAAAAAAATATTTATCACACAATTTTTCTAAAATGAATCGCGATTAATCTTATTAATCCCATTAACAACTTTTTAAATATATTTTTATATTGCAATAATTTCATATTCCATCTTCGAATGAATGTAGAAATAACAAAGAAAGTTTATTTTTAATATTTGTTTTAATGCCACCTTTTTTAACGACTGAAGGCAATCGCTAATACCAAATGATGTCTCTGAATTTTTTTCCTTATATTTAACCATTGATTATAGCTATTCAACATTACAGTATAATTGAGAGCTATCAATTTAACATTTATTACATTTATTAAGAGTTGCCACTGCTGAACTTGATGCAGATCTGACACTGCTTTAAATGTGACTCATAAATAATAAATACTTACATGAACAGTTTTAAGGCCCCTTTTTTAACTTCATGGCTTAACTGACGAAATAACTACGACATTGCATACTCATAGTTTATTTTGTGCTTTGATGCAGTCATGATACTCTGCCATATATGTGCATGCAATTGAAGAGCAATTAAATAAATGCAATTCTTTAGCAGTTGTGAGTGGGGTGGCCAAACCTAGCTCTGCCTCTGTGTTAACTGCGTTAAATAAAATTAATGCGCTGATTTCGACACCACTAGTTTTAATTCAATAATTTAAGGGCAAAATTGACTATGGCTACATTTGATATAATAAATACAACAGAAGTTAACAGTATGACTTTGTTCAGATGTGTGTGTGTTTAAAGGGTACCAGCAGGTGTAGCAGCAGGGCATGATAGCGTGACGTGAGTTGTGTAGCTCTAGTGCTGACTCTGCTGCTGATGGGCGTCTCTTCTAAAACTTGTTGGGCCAGGACACTGAGACCCTCTATCTCCTCCTGATAAGCCAGGACCTCCTCATGCCAACCCTAAAAAACATCACAACATATTAGACTCAGTGCATACATATATCCCTTTAGAACAGCTCTCTTGGAGCAACTTTACATTCTTGAATCACCTTATCTTGGGGATGAACCTATAACCTTCAGCATACCAATTCAGATATATGGTAACTACATTGTGTAAAAACTTGCATGGTTTCTGCACTAACCTTCAGGAGCTGTAGCTGTGCCTCTTTTGTTGCTCTGTCAGAGCGGCGGCCGGAGCGTAACTGTCCTTTAGTCTCCATCCCTTTGAGCCAGTTATCCAGCCGCTGGAACTTCTGCTCTATCTGTCGGAGTTTGGCAAGAGCGCTGTTGAGCTGAGATCTGGTCTCACCCAGCCGGGTCTGATACGAGCCCCACTCCTGCTGGACTGTCTCCAGGCATCGGTCCTCTAACTGCGGGACGCCCCAGGGAATTACCTGCTCTCGGGTCACCAGCAGCGTGTTGAGCAGAGCTTGACCCTCTGTGCAATGTACCTGCAGCTCCTGGAGACGGATATTAGAGTTATTTCACTAATGCATATTTATATTAAAACCCCGAAGAATCAAACTCTTCAGCAGATGATTACAAAAAACACCATTATGAATATAGATGCACAGTATATTGGTGATCACATTGGCATTTGCCAATATTGGTATTTTTTAAAATACTGTAAGTGACTCTTAAAAAGCAAACTCAACAAACCTGAGGACTGTAATTATTTAAATACAATTAAAATTATATAATAAAATTTAAATATATAATTAAAAATTACAAATATTTAAACATAAAATATATTATTAGTAACAATTACTTTTTAATAAAAGTAATAATTATTTATTCAATATTATATTGAGACATTGCAGGTGAATAGGGTAAAAAAAGGCATTATTTAATTAAATATGCACTAATTTTAAATATAAATACATTTTTAATACACAAATCTGAACATTGGATAAAGTCAGTTTCAAAATTTTAATATTACAGTCTTTTACAGAGGGAATTTGTTTCTCATTTTTGTCACTCCATAATTTAGAAAATACTCAGGACAGACAGAAAACAATATATTTTCACAATTTTTGGGGGAATAAAATGTTGTATATATAATCAAGCAAAATATATATGAACAATTCCCTCTTTAAAAACCTTCAGGATATAGACAGGGAAAAAATGTAAAGTTTGGTGTGTGTAAGTGCTACTGAAGCTAAATCTTAATAAAGAATATAATAAATCATTATTTAATGTCATTTCAAACAGTCAGAAACAGTCTAAAAGTATTTGAATATACATGTTAAGCATTTTATATTTGTTTATGATTTATTTGAATCATTCTTTTTTCTAAATATATAGACAACTAAATATAAAGGCATTAGTAAAAATACCCTGCACAATGTTTGTCGAGATAGATAAAATGAACAAATAATGTTTCATTTGCTCATTCTTCACAATAACAACTTCAAGACGTCTTCTGACCTGTAGTTTGCGTAGCGTGTCCTCTAGAGTCTCAACGTCTCCCTCCAGTTGTGTGTAGCAGCTCAGTCTCTCCTGCTGTTGCTCCAGCCAGTCTTTAAACTCATGCAGGGTGCGCTGGTACTCCTGATGAGCCGACACCAGCTCCTCCGCTTTGGCAACTGCACACTGAGAGAAAAAAAGGTGAATCTCAATACATTAACACAGAAGCAGAAGCACATGTTAAATATTCAGCATATTCTATTTGGTGAACAATGAGATTGGTGCATTATACCTGGGCTTTATCTTTGACAATATTGTAGCGCTCTTGCAAGTCCTGAATCTCCAGTTGGGTGACATAGTGCTCGGCCATGTTGGATCCCTTCATGGATATGACATCTAAGCCGCTGTTGTGACTTAAAACATCCTCTAGGAGCAACTGAAATTAGGAGAATATTTGTATGTCAAGACTGAAAACTACTAGAATGCAATTACTTAGAGACTCAAAGCATTGAGAGTAACATTGTACTTTGGCTTTGCCCAGGTTAGTGGTTTTGTCTCTCATTTCAGAGCACTGTTTGTCTGCAGAGTTTAAAGTCTCTTCCACAGTCTCCATCCAGCTCACAAACTGACGCACATCTTCCTGGTAACTGGTCCACTGTGACAGAGCGCCTTCCAGTTGACTGTTCAAAGACAAACACAACACTCTTTAATACAGAGAGCTTATAAACCTCAACAAGAAACCTATTCTTATCCATTTTGGGCTGTTTGGGATTCTAGAGTTGGCTATGTAGGGTTCTTTTATTTTTAACTCAAGAATTAATGGAGAGCTGTTTTTGCAATTATTATTTTAGATTAATCATTTATTTGAATAATGAATATAAATTTGATCCTTTGGTTTGCATATGCTTGGTCCCAAGAGGTTCCATATTCACTGTAAATAAATGTATATTTTCATATAAATATTACTGATTATATTAATAATTATATTAAATAACATGTAACGTATAATAAATAACAATAATGTAACAGCATTTTTGCATAGAGTTTTTATAGAGTAAAAAACATTATATTTATATGAAAATACAGTTGAAGACAAAAGTTTACATACACCTTGCAGAATCTGCAAAATTTTATTTATTTTACCAAAATAAGAGGGATTGTACAAAATGCATGCTATTTTATATTTTGTACTGACTTGAATAAGATGTATCACGCAAAAGACAAGAGTTTACATACGCTTGATTCTTAATACTGTTTTGGTAATTGAATAATCAACGTCTGTGTTTTTTTTTTTTTAGTGATAGTTGTTCATGATTCCCTTTTTTGTCCTAAACATTTAAACTGCCTGCTGTTCTTTAGAAAAATCCTTTAGGTCCCATAAATTCTGAGGTTTTTCAGTGACTGTATGATTTTGAGATCCATGTTTTCACACTGAGGACAACTGAGGGACTCATATGCAACTATTACAGAAGGTTCAAACGCTCACTGATGCTTCAGAAGGAAATACAATGTATTAAGAGCCAGGGGGGGTGAATTTTTTTGTAATTGGAAAATCAAGGTAAATTTCACTTTCACATTTTGTCTTCTGAGAAACATGTAAGAATCTTCTGTAGCTTCTGAGAGGCAGTACTAAATGATATTTAGGCAAAATAAGAAAAATGTACACATCTTTATTCTGTTCAAAAGTTTACACCCCCGGCTCTTAATTTTTCCTTCTGGAGCATCAGTGAGCGTTTGAACCTTCTGTAATATCAAAATCTCTCAAAATCATACAGTCGGAAAGAGTTCAAATACCCAAAAATCGCTGAAAAACCAAAAAATTTCTGGGACCTGAAGGATTTTTCTAAAGAACAGCATCATTTTTATAAATTCAACTATTATTTTCTCTTGTGGACTATATGTAAACATCTTTTATGTGAAACATCTTATTCAGGTCAGTGCTAAATAAAAAAACTAACAAAAAAAATAAACATTTTATATGGTCCCTCTTATTTTGGTAAAATAATTAACAATTTGCAGATTCTGCAAGATGTATGTAAACTTTTGACCTCAACTACATATTTAGACATATATAATAAATAAACCTTGAAAAAAAATGTTTTTTGCCTTTTCTTTGAACTACATTGTGATATATACTGATATCATGATATAAAATTACTATAAAATAGATTTTGCTCTTATTTTTAGCCTTAGTGAAGTATCATCAAAGTCTATATTTAATTATGGTCTTCACCATGCCAGATGTGTTTCACATTAGATCTTTGCACTGATATTAATAAGACCATATTGACCTTTTGCATTGAATAGATGCCGACAGCAGTCCATCCCAGGAGTCTTTGAGGTCCTCGATTTGTTGGCGGACCAGCGGTACACCCTCAGCGGAGGTGTTTCTTTGGACCGACTCTCCTCTCGTCATCAGCATTTTCAGCTGTATCTCCTTCTCTTGACGTGCCGTCAGTAAAGCCTAAAAACATGGATGCATTTAAGTCAAACCACTCATTACATGTTAACTGCATGCTATGCTTACTACTAGAAATATATGTCACATACTACTAAAAGTAGTATGTGACATATTCTCAGCTGCGTTCTTCACCTCAAGTTTGATCATCCTGCTGTCCAGCACGTTCTTGTCTGCGGTGGGAGTGCAGTAGGTTTGCAGCATGTGACTGGTATCAGCCACCCAGTTCTGCAGCTCTTTCAGGCCCTGCGAGAACAGCTGGTGCTCGGACACGATGCGGTCGATTCTAGAGGCTTTTTCCTATTGGACAAGCACAACATATTTAGATAAATAATCACTCCTCTGAGATAAAGTGACTTGAGAGAGTAACTGTAGTTTTGGTACATAATCATAACATACAGTTTAGTACTTAAAGATTCGGTAAGGGAAGCATCTTAAAAGAAACTGTAAATGTGTTAAAAGGATAGCAGCTGAGAGCTTTTCAAGACTTGTTATACTGTATATTTATTAAATCTGGATGACTATTCCATACAATTTTTTCTTATTAGTAGATAGACCATAAAAACGCCAACTTACACTGCCCTAAATATGCCATTTCTGTGCAAAAAATGCATACTTGGAAAAAGAAGGAAAGTGAAACTTAAATACAATGTGAATGTAACATCAAAAAACAAGCTTCATTACTCCATATAAAGTTTCCAGATTAAAAGTGTTTTCCACCCTAAATTGAAACAAATGGACTGTGTCCGAAAGCAAAGGGAACTATATGCCTCCTTGACCAGTTAGCCAATGAGTTTACAAACAGCGTTAATATAAAAGCACATCTTAAGAAAATTAGTTTCAGATGTCATAATGTCATGTCTAATGATATAAAATAAATTTATATTTGTATTTTGCATATCCAAGCAAATATTGATTGACCACAATGCTTTTTTCTTAGTAGAAATCATATCAGAAATAGACCAAAATCAATAAAAAAAATTAAAAAATTAAAATAAATAAAAATTTAACATCAGAAATTTAAAAATACAATTATTTTAATAAAATATGAAAATACTTTAAAATGAAACAAACAAACAAAATAAATAAACAAATAAAATGTATAAGTGAGCTTACTGTTCCATCAGACACCATTTGGTATTTAGATATATTTCCCCCCAAAAAAAAAACATTCTAAAAAAAATATATATATATATATATATATATACATATATATATATAAATTAAAAACTAAATTAAAAAAAAATCTTACAATACGTTATTATAAATTATAAATAAATTATAAATAAAAATAAAATTTAAAAAAATACAAATGAAATTAACAAACAGACACAAATTTGAATTTAGAAATTAATTTACTGTTCCACCAGACACCATTTGGTGACAGAACATTGCAAAAAAATATTATTTATTTATAAAAATATTAAATCAAAAATAAAAATACCAAAATTAAAAAAATAAAACCCTATTTGATCTCAGGACATTACATAAACACTGAATTAGAACATATTTTAATGCCATTCAACCTTCATTTGCTGCTCTAATATAAGCATTTTTAAGGTTTCGAACTCAGTCCTATTTGCACATATATCCCTGCAGCACTAGGGACAGGTAGCCAGCGGACAGACATGCGGGACGTTACCTTGGTCAGGTTGCTTAAAGCTAGGTACTGAGCTGAGAGCTGCGAGACACGGTGCACAAAGCCCTTTCCGGCCGTGTGTCCGTCCCACAGCTGCTGGGCCTTCTCCCTCAACCTGTGCAGCTGAGACTCCTTAGAGGCTAATTCCTCTAGCAGAGACTGTGAAAGCACAGGCACGTTAGCACAGAGCAGCATTGCACACACTCCTGTGTTAGCAGATGATTAATAAAGCAACATGGCAGCACATGAACAGCACAGACTTTAAGACTGGGGACAAGCAATGTTAATATGAGAATGACAGAAATGCAGATTAAAGCACGACGTGAATGCAGCTGTCTTATACATTTGATTACATCCACTAATCATTTTCTGTAAACATTTTGACATTAAAGTCAACATGAAACACAACATGACCCTACTTACTTTTATAATACTCATCCCTGGTTTTATTGTGCACAAATCTGTGTTATTGTAACTAAGACTGAAATTTTTAAATATTAAAATGCTTGCATTCATTGAAACAAAGCTGAAATAAAATAATAAAATAACAGCTTGTTCTCTTTAAAAAAAGGCCTCTAACACTAGCTTTTTTTCTATTCTAATTATTTTATTTTTATTTATTATATAATTAACACACAAAAAAACCTTGCTATGTGTATGTTAGGCTAACTGAGACTAGCTAGCATATCATTGCTCTTTTGTTGATTTTGATTGCTTCCATTGTCCTCATTTGTAAGTCTATTCTGATAAAAGCATCTGCTAAAATAAAATAAAATTAAAATAAAACATTTGATGAAAAACTAGAGCTAGAAACTATTATTACTAAAACTAAAAATAAATATAAAAAAAACCCCTGAAAACTAGAAAACGTTTCATTAAAAGTGAAAAGTGAGAACATAATTAATTAATATCAGAACTGTCTATAAATATTATTAATAAAACAGAACTGGCACAAATATTTATAATTGTCTTCATAATCTTTAATCAGAATAAATAACTTTACTTTTAAAAAAAGTTTTAAGTCTCTTCTGCTCACCAAGCCTGCATTTATTTGATCTAAAGTACAGAAAAAACAGGAAAAAAACTGAAATATTTTTACTATTTAAAATAACTTATTTTCTATTTGAATATATTTTAATATGTAATTTGTGATCAAAAATGTGATCAAAGCTAAATTTTCAGCATCATTACTCCAGTCTTTAGTGCCACATGTTCCTTCAGAAATCATTCTAATATACTGATTTGCTGTTTAAGAAACATTTTTTAATATTATTATTGTAATCAATATTTAAAACAGTATTTTTTCAGGATTCTTTGATGAATAGAAAGATCCAAAGATCAGCATTTATCTGAAATAAAAAGCTTTTGTAACATTATACACTATACCATTCAAAAGCTTGAAGTCAGTATAATTTTATTATAGAAATGAATACTTCTATTTAGCAAGCATGCTTTAAATTGATCATAAGTAATGATAAAGACATTATAATGTTACAAAAGATTTCTATTTCAGATAAATGCTCTTCTTCTGAACTTTCTATTCATTTCTATTAATAATAATGATAAATGTTTTTGAGCAGCAAATCAGAATATTATAATGATTTCTGAAGGATCATGTGACTGGAGTAAGGATGCTAAAAATTCAGCTTTGAAATCACAGGAATAAATTGCATTTTAAAATATATTTTCAAATAGAAAACAGTTATTTAAAATAGTAAAAATATGTAAACATTTTACTGTTTTTGCTCTACTTTGGATCAAATAAATGCAGCCTTGCTGAGCAGAAGAGACTTCTGTAAAAACATTCAAAATCTTACTGATCAAAAACTTTTGACTGGTAGTGCAAATAAATACAAGTCTCAAATAAATTGATTTAAATACTTGTCTACATATCTACATTTATCCACAAGGTCATATGAGCAAAATACAGACAACAAAAAACCTCTAAAGTTCAATACAGCAGCAATGCCATGAAGCGTATCTACTCTGATGATGCTTATGAATGGCTGTTATGCTGGCTGTGAATAGAGGTGGTTTTGATTACGCTGTACTACACCTGTAACCTGTGCAGCTCCTGTTTCTTGGCTGTGAGATCATGCAGCCGACTGCTGCTCTCCTGAACGGCCTCCTCGGTTTCATTCAGCCAGTCCTGGAGCGGCTCCACGCTCGTTTCGAAGTCTCGCATCTGAGCCTGAAGATTCTGGAAGAAAACAATCAATGATGGTACATTAGAGAGAATGAATGATGTCTTTTGGTCTACTGAGGTCTGTGATATCAATTATTTACTTAAGTACACCTGCAAGAAATCCTCTAACCTTTCAAGAAATATCGAATAACATGAATAATAAATGCAACTAGATTTTAGGATATTGCAGGTTGTTGTTATTGTATTACAGGCCTAAATCTCACTCCCAGATTCAACAGATGTGTGAATTTATGAACAAATGACGGTCAGACACCTGTAAAGCGGTTTCTCTCTGATGCAGGTTCGTCATGAGGGTTTTCCAGTCTTCTCTGGCTGTGTTGATTTTGGCTCTGACTGACTCCACTCTGTCTTTGGCGGCGATACTCATTAGTAGCTCTCCGCTGGCTGCCACTGTGTTCAGTTTGCCGTGGCCTTGTTCACGGTCGCTCAGAAACTCCTGTAATAAGAACTTACTCTCAAAATCGTAACTGAATTGAGTGGAAAACAACAGTAAATCAATAAAACGCTAAATACCTGGATCTTCTGCAGGCTGGATGATGCTTCAGCCAGGTTCTGAGGCACATCAAAACATTTGGCCGTATTGATTTTCGCATTGACCAACCACTGCTGGAAGTCTCGAAAAGAGGCACGGAAGCGCTGCTCCAGGAGCTTCTCCTTTCCCTGACACTCCCGAGACGCCTGGAGACTCAGGCTACAGGGAGGAAGAGAAAAGTTAGAAACAACTGATGCACACAAAGGGATGTGAACATTGAGACCATATAGTCTGAGACTCTGTAGATTCTCTGATGTGTAATGTACACAAAAACAAATCTGCAAACTTAAATCTGAATTTCCAGCTTTCCAATTTTAAGGGTTGCAAAACTGAGCACTTCTGAAAAAACAAGCAGCTGTTTTTTCCCATAGTTTGCGAACTACAATGCACTAAATATTTAAACTACATTTAAGGTTTTGTTTGAGGCAAGTAAATGGGATAAAACCAATACTCAGATATAAATGTACAGTATATTCTGCTTTTTATAGTTGGGTTTGTAAAATAATCAATACTGCAGATGACTGCACAAATCATCTACACAAATTGTCCATTCATTTTTTTAGTGCTGTTTGTGTTGAACCATTTGCGGAATCTGCTCTATTATTTGAACAAGCAGCCGTTTTGTTGTATGCTGGTCTATTATTGTCACACCCGGTGGACTGTTTTTGTGGTTTCCCCTTGTGTATGCCCTTATTTGGTCTTTCCTGTTCCGTTTCCAATTATGATGTCACTGCTTAATCGATCACACCTGTCTCCCCCTGATTAGTCTGTGTATTTAAGTTTGGTTGTGTTCACTGTTTGGTCGTCGGTTCTTATGTCATTCTGTAAGTCACTCCATGTCAGTTGTATTGTCATTCTGTTAGTCACTCCTAGTCAGTTATAAGTCATTTAGTACTGTCATCCCGTTATCTTTCTTTTGCATGCGTGTGGATTCCTTGCTGTTCCTGTTCGTTCCTGTTTCACATTGTGGATTATTTAATAAATGTGC
Organism: Labeo catla; assembly: GCA_012976165.1. Taxonomy (NCBI): domain Eukaryota; kingdom Metazoa; phylum Chordata; class Actinopteri; order Cypriniformes; family Cyprinidae; genus Labeo; species Labeo catla. The sequence goes on along the minus strand of VONZ01000057.1, from coordinate 2,029,443 downwards.
ATGTCCTGGATCTCCTCGTCTGTACTCCTCATTCCCCGCACACTAGAGGCTGACATTTTTTCGGGAATGGGATGGGAAACAAAAATCACTAATAATCACGGGATTCGGACGGGATTGGAAAAAATGTCGGCGGGAGTGGGCGGGACCGGGAATCGTAACGCTATGAAACCCAAATTTATACACAAATATACGTTTTATAGAAATAAACTATAAACAATATATTGTAATTTTGAACGTAATTCTAGTTGACCTAGTTGCTCTCCTTCTGTATGCTTTGGTGTGGCTAAGCAAGTGAGTTCATGACGGACAGATCGTTAACGACTGGTAATACAGCAGGACATCCAAAAGCTCACCTATCATTTATCGACCATATGTCTTTTTATCTGAAAGATGTATGTAGTAGCAACTTTACATGGCCGCTCAATGTAATGTTAACCTAGAAAAATGTGCGCTATTGAAGTGTCAGTGCGAGTGTGGAAGCCAAATAGTAGCGCGGTACTGCATGACAGAGGCGCCGGTGCGGTCACTTGCTCTTAAAATACCGTCATTTTTGGTCATACAGATAAGAGTGATAGGCATCTTTCGAATCCGTAATGACTCAACGTTTATTTGTGTGCACTCAGAAAAACAAGAAAAGTTGCGCTTTTGTAAACTAATTAATGCAAAAAGGACGCGCTTTCTGCCGTCTGTCTCTATGAACTTGAGCGCGTCACTTCGAAACTCTGTGTATACCTATTTTAGACACATGAAAAATATATCTATAGAGTGAAATATCTACTTTCAAATGGACCAGTTCAAATAGGAAACGTGTGTTTGCATGAATGATTTACATGAAATTTAATGTGTGTGCAATGCACACTGTGCATTTGTTTAAGATGGCTTTCAGTTCAATAAAAAAAAAAACCTACATCTTGCATTTTTATTCAACTAATGTAAAAAAAAAGTTACGGGCATACTGTGATCTGTACTGTATTCTTTACTGTAACTGGCAGATTCCGGCCAAAAAATCATAATACGGGAGTGGGAGGGAATGGGAGTCATTCTTCCGGGATTGGGATGGGACGGGATTTTCTCCCAGTTTTTTCGTGGGATTGGGATGGGATGGGATTTTATTTCAATGAATAAATTCTTCTTAATTTTATTTTAGTTTTTGTTTCAATAATTTTACCATTTCAACTAAAACTATTTCTTACATTTTTTTCCTAAAAATGTAATTTCAGTGCTAAGGTAACACTTCTAATTTTCATTAGAAATGTTTGGTTCTAATTTTTAGATTTATTTTAGTTAACAATAATAACACTAGTCTCTCTGTGTACAAAGATGTTGTGCTAAAACTAAAATTTTTATTTTAATTTTTAATAATACTGGCCAGTTTGTCTCAGTACTATTTTGCTATGTTTTGACTATTACTATTTTAATTCTTAATTTTGAAATAGCTTTTATTTTTATATTTTCAGTTTTCATTTTAATTTTGTTTTTTGTGATTTTTGTCATTTTAATCACCTTTTTTATCATTTGTATTTATTTCATTTCTTTATACTTCAGTTTTATTTTAAATAATTTTAGCATTTCAACTCATACTTTTTTTTAAATGATTCCTAAAAAATACATTTTTGAAGTTTTGGATCTAATGTTTATATTATACTTATTTTAGTTAACAGTAACAACAACACTAGTCTCTCTGTTTTCCCAAATGTTCTGCTAAAAATTAAACTTATGGTTAAACCTGGAAGAGTTGGTCTTGAGCTCTCCTACCTGTTGTATTCTTTAATAAGGGCAGATACTCTCTCAGATTGAGCGCCCAGATCTCTGGAGAACCGGCACAAGTCGTTCAGCTGACACTTCAAATTGTCCGACATGGGCTCAATGTTCAGCAGTGCTTCCAGGGCATCCTGAATCATAAAAAAAATATTAAATAAAGTAACTAAAAGTACAGAAATCTCTTTTTCATCATAAATTATTGTTTTGCCCTTCAGGCCTTACCTTCGCTATCTGCCACCCTTGCACAGCCTCTTCACCGGAGGTCATATCTTCCACCTGCTGCAGTTTGATGCGCCACTCCTGCAGCTTGCTGCTGAACTCCTGCAGGTCCTGCTCCAGCTGCGCAGCCAAGCTGTTGAACTCCTGCTCTGAGTTGGCCATCTGAGCCAGAATGCCCTCCAGACCAGAGCACACGTGTTTAGCTCCGCGCTCCCACTGTTCCCAGGCCGAGAGCAGTCCGGCCTCCTCTCTCTCCAGAACCTCACAGCCCACCGTGGACGTGTGGTCACGTGTGGCAGCACCGCAGCTCTGCACACGGGTCAGCCGCTCATGCCCTTGCTTCCTGGAGTCTAACAGCCCCTAAAATTGAATGACAAAGCTTTTTAGTCAAAATCAAAATCAAAACGAACTTCCTTACTAAATGTTTCTGGTCTTATTGTGCGCACAACAAGAAATTAGAGCACAGTATAGTTTAAGAGAGATAAACATACCCTGACTTTAGAGAGTTTCCTCTGAACAGAAGCAGCGTCTCCAGACATGTCTGACCAGCGCTGAAGCTCTTCTTTAGCTGATGTGAGCCAGTCGTTCAGGTCACGGACCGACTCCATGTACTGCTCATGCTCTTTGACAGTCTCCTCCATCTGCTGTACCTTATTCTGCAGAACAGAACATTACAGAAAATATTAGAAATGCTGAAACTCAAAATTTACCTTATTTAATACAAAAAAAATTCTGTTCTTACTGATTTATTGATGCACATTATTATTATTATTATTATTATTATTATTAAGAAAATCTGCTTTATAATCTTGTATTAAAACTTAATAATTAACTTTTTGCTGATGTAACCAATAAATAATTTATCAATTTATATCAAAATAAAATAAAATATTTGTATCTTAATGACAGCTGTGAGGTTGGTAAACTGGGTGCTTAAAATAAAATAAAATAAAATAAAGACTTAGTGTTAAAATAATAATAATATTATAATAATGATTATCAAAAAAAAAAGAGTTTGATTTCAGGTTTATATATATGAATAGTAATTTCAAAATAAAATCCTTATGAACATCAAATCCATTTCATGTTTTTAAGGCGTTCAGTAGACACTCTTATCTAGAGTGACTTACAGGAAGTGGTTTTAGATTTAAAATAAAATGACATATTTTCACCTTAATGACACTTGTGATGTTAGTAAACTGGGTGTTAAACTCAGATTTCGGTCCCTCTGCGAACGTCTGATCTCCTGTCTTCTCATACAGCTCTGTGGCTTTCTCATTTAGACGTGTCAGTGCTGTTAAATGGACCTCCACGTCGGCCTGAATGGCCCGTAGGCGCTCCAGCAGTGAGGCTTTCTCTTTTAGCCCAGGCTGCTGCGGCAGAGCCACTCCTGCCTCCTGCTCCACCATCTCCATCCACTGCTGCAGCTGAGCCTTACTCTCCAGAAAACTGCCCCACTGAGCCACGGTCCACTCCAGACGACTGCATCACACACACAAATGACTATTATAGCATTCTGCCAAGTTGCCATGAGGCTTCATAAGCGGAGGCAGGAACTCACCTGTGGCAGCTCATGGCGGTCATGAGGATATTGGCCCAGGAATCCTTCAGACTCTTGAGCTGAGAGCGAATAATTTCCTGTTTATCCCTACTGCAGTTCTTCAGCACCTGTTCTCCCTTCCCTACAGTCATGTTGAGCTTTACTTCCCCTTCACCCTTCATCAGCAAAATGTCCTGAAACAACATCATCAAAATATCAAAAATCATTTTATGATAGAGTTGTATTTTTAAAATCATAAAAATGTGTGTATTACTAATTAACAAGATTAGTAATCTTAAAATAAAATAAAAAAATGGCCTGGCTATTATATTTATATCAAAAACATATTAATATATAATATAATTAATATATAATATAATGATGTAATAATGCTGTAATAAAATATATGGCATATGCCATCATTCACAAGAGTGGAAATAAAATTATATATATATATATATATATATATCTTAAAAATAAAAAAATCACAATAAAAAAAAACAGACTATTACATTAATAATATAATAATATATAATATCCTAAATGTATAATAATGATGATTGATAAAAAGTTTGAGTTCAGGTTTCATAAAATGTACACAATATTAATTGACAAGGCTTGTATTCTCAAAATAAAATAAAAATAAATTAAATTAAATAATAAAATTAAATAATCAAATAAGTTATATCAATAATATTAAAAAATAAAATAAAATAATTAAATACAATAAATAAAACAGACTGACTGTTACTTTCCTGAAGTATATAAATATATGATCTAATTTTTTTATTAGCAATATTCAAAATATATGATATAATAATGATGATTTAAAGAAGTCTGAATGAGTTAAATAAAAATTCTGCCATATTAACTGTCAAGGTCATCTCAAAATAGAAATAAATAAATAAAATAAGTTATATAAATAATATAAAATATCTTACAAATAAAATACAATAAAATAAAACAGACAGTTATATAAATAATAAAATATTATCTCAAATATAGGACAATGATTGACAAAATGTTTTGAGTTCAGGTTTAATCAAATTTATGCCAAATTAAATGACAAGACTGTAATCTCAATAAAATAAAAATTAAGTTATATAAATAATATTAAATATCTTTAAAATGAAATAAAATTAAATTCCGTTAAATAAAACTTTGTATAGTATATAATATGTTAAATATATGATATAATAATGATAATTAACAAAAAGTTTGAATTCAGGTTAAATAAAATTTATACAATATAAATTGACAAGACTGGTAATTTTAAAATAAAATAAATTAAAATAAAAACAAACAAAATAAATAAATAATATATAATAAAATACATTATATAAATAATATTAAATATTTAAAAAATAAAATTCTATAAAATAAAACAGGCTGACTGTTATATTTCTGTAGTATATAATATCTTAAATATATGATATAATAATGATGATTTACAAAAAGTTGCAATTCGGCTTAAATAAAATTTATGCAATATTAATTGACAAGACTGGTAAAATAAAATAAAATAAAATAAAATAAAACAAAACAGACTCTTTTATTTATATAAATAATATAATAATATCTTAAATATATGACATAATGATTGACAAAAAATTTAAGTTCAGGTTTAATAAAATTTTTACCATATTTATTGACAAAACTGGCAATCTCAATATAAATATGGTGATCTGAAATTAGGCTTATATTATATTATATCATATTATAAATATAGAATAATGATTGGCAAAGAGTTTACATTTGGGTTAATAAAACAGTGAAAAGTAATAATATTTGGAATATGAGGAATTTCAACAACAACAAAATCTTGCCTAGTGAGTACTATTACAGGTACAAATCCCATAATCAAAAAATGGGGTGCATGACTGTGTTTTCTGACCTGAACCAGCCCCAGTCTCTTCTCCAGGGTCTCTTTATTCCCGCTGGTGCTGTTGAGTGAATTGAGGCGCTCCTGTACTCCACTGAGCCATCCCCAGGTGCTCTGCAGCGTCTCCTCGAAGTTCTGCTGCTCCTGCATGCTGAGCTGACATAAGCGCAGTCTCTCCCTCGCCGCCTTGAGAAGCGCCTGGTGCTGCAACTGCAGCTGCGCAGACGCCCTCAGCTCTGCCCCACTGCCGTGACCCCCCTCACTCAGGGACTGAGCTTCCTGACATAGACTCTCAAATGAGTCCCTGCAGGATAAGAGATTGGAATTTTATTTTATGTATGTATTTTCATTTATTACAATTACTTACTGTACATATTATATGAAAACATAATACAAAATACTGTAAGAGAATGCTATAAAATTGTCAATATTAGATCTGTATATCAGTATATCAGTTCACATTTCCACAAACAACAAATGAAAATAAAATAATATAATTAGTAATATTAATAGTAATATTATTACTATATAATATACTGATTGACAAAGAGTTTGAGTTTGTGCTTAATTAGTTGCAGAAATGTGTGAGAAGTAATATTTGTAATATAAGAAATTGTAAGAACATGCCTTAAACCCTATAATAAAAATGGAAATAAAAATAAAAATACATATTTTCTATAGGTAATTTTAAAAATGCTATCTAAAATACATGCATTAATGCTTAAAAAACCCATAATAAAATTTGAAAATAAAATAAAAATACACATTTTCCATAAGGAATTTTAAAAATGCTATCTAAAATACATGCATTAATAATAACACATTATTTATTTCTTTTAAATTATTTATAAATATGATGCAATATACATGCATTAAGAATGAAATATTGTTTACTAATTATTTATAAACAGAAACTTCAAAATGCATTAATAAAATATTCTTTTTCATATATGTATTTAATAATCATTTATTTAATAATAAAATACATCTACTTTGCATAAGGATTTTCTTATTTATTTAAATGTTTTACATCCAAAATGCATTTAAATAAATAAATAATAAATACATTCATACATACCTGTTAATAATAACAAATCATTTATAAAACAAATACTATTCCCAAATACATACACTAATAACACATTATTTTTTTATTTGTTTAAATATAATGCAATATACATGCATTAATAACAAAACATTAACTATTTATAAATAGAATGCATTAATAAAATATTTTCTTATGTATTTAATAATTATTTATTTAATAATAAAAAATTATCTATTTCGCATTAGGATTTTCTTATTTTTTTAAATGTGTTAAATGCAAAATGCATGCATTTAAATAAATAAATAATACATGCATGTTAATAATAACAAATCATTTATAAAACATTTATAAAACTAATATAATTACCAAAATATAAATATTTTTAAAAAATATATATATATTTTTTTTTTATTCTGTGGGGGAGGGGAATATCTAGGATATTTGTGACCCTGGACCACAAAACCAGTCATAACAAAATATCTTCATGGAAGATGATCTTTACTTAATATCCTAATGTTTTTTTGCATAAAAAAAAGATCATTTTGACCCATACAATGTATTGTTGGCTATTGCTACAAATATACCCATGCGACTTATGGCTGGGTTTGTGGTCCAGGGTCACATTTTAGAAAATGAAATGTAATGTTTTTCTGGTTCAAAGCAGTGAGCAGTTTATTTACCCACTGAAGGCACATGAATAGGACAAAAGATCGATATTTATCAGTTTAACTTATTCTTACCTCTCTTTTAGCACTTCGTGTTGGAATTCTTCCACGCGCTCCAGCGTCACTCGCTCCTGATCGCCGTGTCTCCCCTCAGGTAGCTCTGTGCTCATCCTCACATCCATGCGCTCCAGCCAGCGGGTCAACCTCTCCAGACGGCTCTCAAAACTACAAAGACACAGCACAGATTTCAATTCAGAGCGTTTGGTGACAAACAACCCCCTGCCAACTTGAAAGTCGAGTGTAGGTCCTCTCCTCCACAGCAAAGCCGTTTATCTCCACGAATGATTTCAAACAATCTGCTGCTCTAATATTTAACCCAGCAAGCAGCAGTGTGATGCTGGTATTAGGTTCTTACCCGCTGAGCAGATTGGCGCTCTCTTCCAGGTTCTGCTGGTTCTGTTTACACTGCTCCACGTAGCTGTCCCAGTCCTGCTGGATGGAGGAGAGGTTCTGCTGGACTTGGCCAGCGCTGGCTTTGGGGAGGTGCAGAAGAAGCTTCTCACCCTCAGTACACACCAGCATTAGGCGGCCGTCTCCATCATCCACCCGCTCCAGAGCTCCCTGTGTTACAATGAGTTTAAGTACTAAGTGTTACACCTACAAAACTTGCTTTTAACATTGATATTATTAAGAAATGTTTCTTGAGCTGCACATCATATATTAGAATGATTTCTGAAGGATCATGCGATATTAAAGATGCTGAAAATTCAGCTTTGCATCACAGGAATGCACAAATGTTTAGTATATATTTTTTAGCATGAAGTACCTTCAGTTTCTGCAGTTTGCGTTCCACTACACTCATGTCACCAGAATGGTCGGCACATTCTCTCACGATGTCTTTCTGTCCAGACAGCCATGTATGAAACTCCTTCACAAGATCTGAGAAGAGAAGAAGACAAAGTGTAAGGAAAATTTTTTCCACAATGTCTGTCTTTGAATCAATAGGAAAGCTAATTTTATTCATGAATACAGTGTATCTCACCATTGAAGTGCTGTTGGAGGCCATGCTGCATGGACCCGAGCTTCTTAACACACAGCTGATTGACCGTTTCATATTTCTTGATGAGGTCAGTCAGAGAGGAGCCTAGACCAGCAAGTTCTTCAGATGGGTATTTTCTGCAAAGCGTGTTCAGGCTTTCCCGGGCTGAGTCGATGCTAGTCTGCTGGTTTTGGAGCTCCTTTTGAATTTCCTATGAATTGCATGTATAGAAAATCTTTTATTTATAATGTTGGCATGGTTTCTTGAAGCAACTGTCATAATATAGTGTTGTCTGTTCACTGCTCACCCACTCTCTGATCCCTAGAGCTTTTAAAACATCTACAGTTGAGGGCAAAAGCTGCAGAATCTGCAAAATGTTAATTATTTTACCAAAATAAGAGGGATCATACAAAATGCATCCACGCGTCCACAAAAGAAAATAATAATAGTTGAATTTATAAAAATGACCCTGTTCAAAAGTTTACAAATGCTTGATTCTTAATACTGTGTTGTTGCCTGAATGATCCACAGCTGTCTTTTGTTTTTTTTGTTCAGTAGTAATTGTTCATGAGTCCCTTGTTTGTCCTGTTCTTCAGAAAAATCCTTCAGGTGCCACAAATTCTTTGGTTTTTCAGTATTTTTGTGTATTTGAACCCTTTCCAACAGTGATTGAATGGTTTTGAGATCCATCTTTTCACACTGAGGACAACCGAGGGATTCATATGCTATTACAGAAGGTTCAAACGCTCACTGTTGCTTCAGAACGAAACACGATGCATTAAGAGCCGGGGGTGAAAACTTTTGAACAAAATGAAGATGTGTACATTTTTTCTTATTTTGCCTAAATATTTTTCCATTTAGTACTGCCCTTTAGAAGCTACAGAAGATACTTACATGTTTCCCAGAAGACAAAATAAGTTAAATTTACCCTCATCTTCAAATTCCAAAAGTTTTCACCCCCCAGCTCTTAGTGCATTGTTTCCATCTGAGCGTTTGAAGCTTCTGTAATAGTTGCATATGAGTCCTTCAGTGTGAAAATATGGATCTCAAAATCATACACTCATAGTTGGAAAGGGTTCAAATACACAAAAATGCTGAAAAAACAAAGAATGTGTGGAACCTGAAGGATTTTTCCAAAGAACAGCAGGCAGTTTAACGGTTCAGGACAAAAAAGACTTATAAACAACTAAAAAAACACACAGGATCATTCAGGTAACAACACATTACTAAGAATCAAGCATATGTAAACTTTTGAACAGGGTCATTTTTATAAATTCAAGTATTATTTTCTCCTGTGGACTATATGTAAACGTCTTTCATGTGAAATATCTTATTCAGGTCAGTACTAAATAAAAAATAACATGCATTTTGTATGATCCCTCTTATTTTGGTATAATAATTAACATTTTGCAGATTCTGCAAGGTGAATGTAAACTTTTGACCTCAACTATATAGGTGCACTAAATGTCCTCTGTTATGTAGGTAACAGTGATATGCCTCAATTCACTAATTTCTTCATAATGAGGCTTGAAGTTGTTTTCCAAAACCTTCACCCTTTGTGGTGGACTGAGCTACCAATATCCACCCATTGAACTGCTGAAACCATTACAGCTTTCAATTTTTGCTTTCTAATCTGGCTTTCTAATAAACATGGCACTGTATATGGCTCTTCTATTGTAAGTCGCTTTGGATAAAAGCGTCTGCCAAATGCATAAATGTAAATTTGTTTCCTTCAAAACAAAAGAAATCACACTTTCTGCACCTTCACTCTGCAGATCTCTTCAGGAGCTGTTCCGCATGGTGATTCCACCAAAGATCTCTCAACGTTCTGCAACCACTCAGACATCTGGCTGAGAAAATCTTCCAGCTGCTTCTTCTGAGAGCAGAAATCTTGGAGGTTGCTCTTGGATTGATTGCATAGCTCTTCAATGTTACTAATTTTCCTTCTGAGGTCCGTCTCCATGACCTGGAAGATGGTGTAAAGATGATTAAACCAATTATCAAACCAATAAACAGGAGAACTAATGGAGGTCAGTCTTACCTGCAGTTTAGCAGGAACATCTTGACCACCGCAGAGTTGTTTGAGCTCTGAAACTTTCTCTTGTAAAGCATCAATCTTCTTTTCTTTCAGGCCAACATCCGCCTACACGGAAAAATGAATTAAATATTACACAACTGTAGCTCTGGTTTTATGAATGTGTTTAATAACACGGCTTGGAACATGCCTTGACTTCAGAGAGTTTGTTTGCGGTTTTCTGGCTATCATTGAAGTTATTGAGTCCATCTGTAAGATCCATAACCGAGCTGTTGGACCAGCTTTCAATTTCTCCACTGATATCATAGATTTCCACCCACAGAGCAGAGCTCCTCTTGAGACTTTCGAGATTGTCCTCGATTTTTTCTGAAACCTGTGTGGATATGAAGAATAATGACTCTTAGTTTCAGTTTTTTATTGAAGACTCAGTAATTGGCCTTCGGACAAACTCACATCTAGCCACTGGTCCACAGTGGCATCCATTTCTGTCTTCACAATCTGGGTGTCGCAATCGGGGATCTTGTTTAATTCACTTAAAAGCTTCTTTCCTTTACTAGAGAATCGCTCCAGTACATCCTGGTTACTGGCCATCTCTGCTTTAACAGCTTCATGCTACAGAAAGGGAGACCATTAAAGACCAACATTAAAAGTTTATCTTGCATAGTAAAAGCAAGTCTTTTTAACTTGTGTTTTGCATTTTGCTTGCAGACTGTCAGGTTATACCTTCAACAGGGATCTCCGTGTGTCCTCTTGGTCTTTTAGGACAGCTTTAATGTCGGATATGGCATCAGCGCTCTCCAATATTGTGTTTATTGAAGACTTTAAGCTCTGGTAGTCCTTCATGAGCTCTACCAAAGCACTGCTCTGCTCTTGCCTGGGGCAAAAACATGCAGCAATTTTAGTTAGACACTGAAAATCTGCACTTACGCATAACTAAAATATGATATCCTCAGGTAGTGATGCTCAAATGTTTAGACCAAGTTACCTAATTCGATTAATCAAATCAGACCATTTAAGTGCCACAAAGTCACCATATAGCCATTAATGAGTTTTAATTATTTAAACATTAAATGCAATTTTTGTTCTCTGTCCAGGTCTATAATATTGTTACTGCATGATTGATTTAAAGAAGTAAATAAACGTTTTATTTAATTTCAACTTAAAATTACATTTAAAATAACCTTAAAATGAAAATTTTATTAAAATAAAATTTTATTTAATTTAATATGGCAAAAAGGTACCACGCATGTGCCACAGTCACCATGTAGCCTCTAAAAGTTTCGTTTATTTAAATTTAAATAATGCAGGTAAATTGAGTTATTGATTATTTTATTTAATTATTTATGCATTTTTTTTAATTGAAATAAATTTTTTATGTAAATTAAATAAATATAAAAATTAAATATGGCTAAAAAAAAACAATGTGAACGTTTTATTTGTTTTTTTTTTTATTATTATATTAAATTTTAATTAAATATTTAATTAAAAGGCAATTAAATAAAATAAAATAAAATAAAATTAAATTAAATTAAAAATAGGACCGTTATAAGTGGAAGTTTCCACTGACAAACTCATGTTGATCAACCACAACAACGAATCTTAAACTCAGACCTCTACAAAGTGTGAAAAATACCACTAAAATGCCAATAAAACACACAAGAGCCCACCTTTCAGTGATGAGTTTCTTGGTGTCTTCCCAGGTGGTCTGAAGAAGGTTAATTTCCCTTAGTACTTCACCACCCAGCTCGGCATCTCTCTGGGCCAGCTGTTGACCTTTGTCCCTGAGCCACTGCTCCTCGTGTTGGTGTGACTGCAGCTCATCTTCCAGTTGATTGAAGAACCGAAGCCTACACACATCACAAATTCATTAAACACAGCCCAACAGATATGTACAAACAATCCTGTTTAACAGTGTAATCAATACCTCTGCTGTAGGGTATGTAGATTGGGCTCTTTCAGGCCTTGTTTATCTGCCTTCTCCTCAATATCCTCAACTGTTTTGAGCAGTTGCTCTTTACGTTGTCTGAACGAGCTCCAGAGAGCACCGAGAGCCTCAGCTTCGCTTTGTTTGGAGCCCAGTAGGTTCCTCACGGCGTCAAGCTCAACGCTCAAGGAGTCGGCCAATGAGCGGCATGAGGATCGAGTCTCCTTTCCATTCATCAGGTGGAGATGAGCCTTACAGAGGCTGCCGTCCAGATTCACCGCGAGTGTTTCAAGACGGCTGATATCAGGAACGATGGCTTCGAGGTCTTTCTGCAGCTCGTCCACCCGGCTTTTATCCCAACTCCCAGCGCTCTCCACAGTCTGTCTAAGGCCTTGAAGGACACCAGCTGCCACACTATGGGTGTGTAGGAAGGCCTCTAGCTTATCCAGACTTTCACCTCGTAGTTCAACCAGCTGATGTGCCTCCATGTATGGCTGCAAGGAGCTCTCCCACTTTCCTTGAAGCTGCTGAACCTCATTCGGCTCACAAACATCACACAAGGTCTTAGTTTGCTCTTGAAGACTCTGTCTTAGAACACTCTGCTTTAGCAGATCATCTCTCCTCCCCTGGTGGGAAAAATGATAAAACGTAAATATATTTTCAAATGTAAATTATCCCTGTGTTGCAAAGCTCAGAAATCTTTATATCAGAAATCTGATATAAACATGGGAGAATCCCCCACCAAAAAATCACTTTCTAGTCTTAACATACCAATTACATGCCAGATATAGAATGGAGGACAATACCTTGATATCACTGGTGGAAGGTTGAAGATCAGTGATATCAACGTGAGAAAACGAGTGTAAAGATGAGAGGAAAGACTCTCCCCATTTGAAGAACTTCTGCAGGGCTTGATCAAACTGTTCCACCTGTGAAAGGTGCTCCTGAAGCACTTGGATTCTGTGATGAAGAGGTTTAATGTACAGTACTATGTTAGACATACTCAATTTTTTAATGCAAAGATCTTTCCCCTCACTCCACCCAGACCAATTATAAAATCTAAGTTACAAACCAGCGCTTTAAGGCATTTAAGCAAATATGGAAAAAGACATATTGTTTAGCAAGTCTGTAACCACCTAAATGGTGGTTTATGGCAAATACAGGTAATTTCCCATAGAAATATGATGTTTTTTATGACTTTTTTAGCACCAGCTGTGGTCTGATGTCCTTAAAACATTGCATGCTTGTTTAGAATCACCCATCCCATGTGCTCACCAGGTTTCGCAAAGTTTTGAGTTTTCCTTTAGGCTTTATAGGATTTTGGGTAAATTTGGACAGGCCCCTTTTCTAAATTACCCCATTATAGCCTCTCAACATTTTTTTTATTTATTGACCTAGAGAGTCCAAGATGCTATGAATTAGTAATGGGTCATTCTTGAATGATTCTTTCATTTCGAACGAATGTGTGACTTGGGAAGAACAAGTCGTCTCGGGGAGTGATTCGTTCAGTCATACATGTGCAACATCCTATTAGGTTCTGTACTGGAATTAGTTCACCTGTTTTGATTCTTCGGGTTTTTCGAGTCGTTCGTTCATCTTATGGGGTTGCCACATGATGAACGAATGACTCAAACCCAAAAACTTGTCAGATAAGAGGTGAGGTGAGCTAATTATAGACTAAAGACCCAGGTAAACAATGAATTAATCTTTTCTGTTTCTTATAGCATTATAGTTTTGTTTGTAGTGTGATTAACATTTCTGTAAGCAGAAGTAACACGTAACATCTGGTTTGGTTCCGACTGGGCGAAAAACCTAAGACTAATTTGCCAATAGTAGGTTTTTTTTTAAAAAAAAAAGCGAATTACCCGAACATTTTGCCAAGCTCACGATTGAATCTGAGGCATGCGTTATGTTCGCCATGAGCCAAGGATTTTAATGACATAACACAGCCTGCGACTGACGGTTTAGGAGTTATGAGCGATTTTGTACTTTTGTTTGCTGGAGCGCCCCCGTCAGGCCGATTGGGGCGAGCCTTGATCATGTTGTAGGTGGCATGACTACTACCATCCCTCCAAGTTTCAATTCTTTGTGACTGTTTGGTCAGCATGATCAGTTTTACATAGAGATGGCAGATCCGTGACTATTCTAGCAATTACAATAGGGTTTCAGTGCTACACACTTAAACCCCTGAAAATAGAAAACAAACATAAGCACATTAACATACTGACCCACCCTAAAGAACAACAGTGTGACTTATGAAAGCACATGGAGGATGGCTAAACATAACAGAGACAATTTACTTTACAAGTGCATCAAATTTAATTCTAAGGGTCAGAGAATTGTTGGAAAATAGTCATCTGAAACTACTTCTGATGATAGAAACCTAAAGATGGCCTCTGATTAAGCACATGCTGATTAAGCTTAAAATGACTGACCTTTGAGGTACAGCTGTGGTCTGACATTTCCATCTTTTCTCAAGTTGTTCATGGTCTTCTTTGAGTGTTTTCACACGTTCATCTGATGCAGTGGTGTAAAGAGATGGTGTTTGGGAAACCAGCCTGTTGTAAACCGACTCCAGAGACTGAAGTTCACTTCGTAAGTGCTTTAAAAGAAATTTAAGAAACAACATTAAACTGAAATATTTAAAGTCTAATTAAATGTTCCTAATCTTCAGGGCCATTTTCTAATATCAATATAATATGCCATTTTATTTTCATTGAAATAGCTTTGCTTTTGAAATTAACAAAGGAAAAATAACATTAACCTTTATTAAAGGTGACATATCATGAAAATCTGACTTTTTCAGTGTTTAAGTGCTATAATGGGGTCCCTGGTGCATCTACCAACCCAGCAAACGTAAAAAAGGACAACCTAGTAACTTTGTTTTGTTACGCCTTTTTCTGCAAGCATGTGAAAAAACAAGGGTGTCAGATTTCCTGCTTCCTGTGAGGATCTTCTTATAAAATTACTGGTCCTTAATCTGCAAGTTTCCACTCATGGTGAATTCATTTTGTTTTTGCAAGCGATAACAGTGTGCCAGTTTCAACACCACGGTGAAAGTTTGAGCAAAGCATGCTAACTGTTCTGTCATTGACTGCACAGACGAGCACAGAAAACTATTTAGAGTCCCAGCCTCAGAGGAGACAAGAGAGCAGTGGATTTATTGATTTATTTACTGTCTATTACACTGCAGCCACACAGATCTAATATAAACGTGATTTCTTTCCCAGCTGTTTATCTTCACAGACATAACTATTATGTGTGTCTTTAACATAAACTTGTGTGTATTTGACAGTTTAAGTGCAATAAGACATGAAAGAGGATTTAGTTTAGTACTCACATGCCATGTGACAGCTGCTTTCTGTATTCATGTGCTTTAGATGTGTGCGCTCAGAAAACCGTATATCAGAAGTTTAAACTAATATGGTTTAAAATTCATGATTTCAGTGCGATAAACATGATAATCAAAAACCAAACAAATGTTTTTTAGCAGAGTATCCGAGGTACACGGCATAAAAGCACAGCCCTATTCTGGAAAAGGTGGCAGGGAGCAGCAGCTCATTTGCATTTAAAGAGACATGCATGAAAATAGCATGTTTCCTCTTATATCATTTTGAAAATTGGCATTTTCAAAATGATATAATAAATTATCTGTGGGGTATTTTGAGCTGAAATTTCACAGATACATTCGGGGGCCACCTGAGACTTACATTACATATTGCAAAAAGGGGCATAATAGGTCACCTTTAAGTCTAATTTTCACAATTCAGTTAAATCCCAAAAGATAAAATTATTTCCAGCTAAATATTGTTTCACATAGAAATATGTCATATTTCGGAAGTAAAATGCATTATGAATGCTGTTTCATGTTTCATTTAGGACTGATTTTTTACTTTCAGTTCCAGCAGTTCTCCATCCAACTTTAATTTGTCGACCGGGAGGAACTGAGAATCAGAGCCGGATATGGATTCACATCTCTCCAGGCATGACTGCAGGGCAGACCAATCCTTTTCATACCTGAAGTAGACAAAATAATCAAGAGATTTAAATACATGTCTCTCACAAAATAATATCTGTTCTTCTGTTTTTTAATCATTTGAGATTAGACACCAACACAGACAACAAACATACTTTTGCCAGTGTGACAGAAGGCTCTCCATTTGGTTCTGTTTTTCCTTGGCCTGTTTTAAACACTTCTCATAACTTTGCTGCAGGGCCGCCACGGCTTTCTCGGCCTTCTCCCTCTCGCTGAGCCTGCGGGCGCCAGCAGACAGGGACAGCAGGGTGGCCTTCAGCTTTTCCAGGGACTGGAACATATCCTGAAAACCAAACAAATCACTTATTCAGGTTGAACTGCTGCAAATACATGAAAAATGCAGTTTATGCAGTTATCATACCATGTGACTCTGTAGGGTTTTGTACGTCTCGGATGAAGACACGCAGGAGGTGATGGGGCTGTCAAGTTTCTTTTGGATATCTTCAACCTCTGATTGTACCTTTTAAAAGAATGTAATGTCATTAGACAACTTAATGCTTTAGTAAAAACTGCAGTTAACAGCATGTTCATACATACCTGTTGAAGGTTGGCATTGAACTTTGTCTGGTGGGAGGAGCTTTCTTCCAGCTGTCCATTCAGATGTTCCACACTCTCCTTAAGCTCCTCCCAGTATCTGCCAATCTGTGTCAGACGGGCTTTGATTCGTGCAGATTCGCCAGACGACACAAACTGGACCAGCGCTTGAGATTTCTCCTCCAGACTGGACAGAACCTCTGACCTTTCCTGCAGACCATCTCTGATTGTCTGCCCACCAGAACATAAGAGATTAAAACAATGCAATATCAGCGGCACTTTAAAAAGAAAATAGAATTTTTACTAAAATAGTTAATCTGATAAAAAAATAAAAAAATGTATAATTTCAGATTTTCACAAATGGAGGACCAAAGCTATTCCAAATAAATGCGTAAATTAACATTAAATAAAACAGAAAATACTAAAAAAAGATAATGATATTAAATGATAAGCAAAGATTAAATGGTTAGTGATATTAAATGAAAAGAAATATGCAATTATAAAAATAAAACATATTAACAAAAAAAAATTAAAGAATACAAAAAAGAATACAAAAATGTAATCAATTTTTAATAAATTATATTAATAAAATTATATATATTAATAATAAGATTTTCAGATTGAAAACGGAAGAACACAGCTATTCAAAATAAATGTGTAACTTAACACATTAAATAAAATAAAAACATTAAAAAAATAATATTAAATGATAAGCAATGATTAAATGGTTAGTGATATTAAATGAATGAAATGAAATATGTAATTATAGAAATAAAAGACATTAACAAAAAAAGTAAAGATACAAAAAAGAATAAAAAGTTATTAATATATAATAATTTATATTAAATTTAATTATATGTATATTAATAATAAGATTTTCAGTTTATAAATGGAGAACCACAGCTATTTAAAAATAAATGCGTAACTTACATTAAATAAAATAAAAAATAATGAAATTAAATGATAAGCAATGATGAAATGGTTAGTGATATTAAATGAAAAGAAATATGTAATTATAAAAATAAAAAATGTACAAAAAAAATTAATACAACAAAGAATACAAAAATGTAATCAATTTATATTATATTAATATTATTAATATGATATTATATATAATAATATTATAAAATTATATATATATATATATATATATATATATAACATTTTTGATATAATTAACTCAATTATGTAACTTTTTTTAATGAATAAATATAAATAAATATATAAATATAAATATAAAAACTACTACAACTATTTCTTTACTTTACCAATATAAAATAAAGAAATAGTTTACAGAAGCCAATACTGAAACCAAGCAGTCATTTCAAGCATTTGAAAAAACATTCTTTTATTCAATTATATATTTACTATTGTACCTTTACGGTACAGATTTGCTGGTCCAAAGGTGCGCTGGAGCTTTTCAAGGCATCCATTTGTCTTTCTCTCTCCGTTATCCATGTGGAAAAAGCTTCAAACTCACTCCCGAAAGAATCCCACTGATCTTTCATACCCTCCAAAGTCTTCACGCTAAAAAATTATACAGCAATCAAAAAATTATGAAACCTTAATAAATTCACAGATTATGCTTATTTGTCTTAATAATCTTAGTGTATTACTCTCGCTTGAGTCCAGTTTCAACTTTGTCCACTTGTTCACTCAGAGCCCGTGCTTGATCCTGGAGGAGAGACTGATTTTTGGGGCCCAACTGGATCTCTGTGGCCCTCTTGAGAAGAGTGTTCACCTGTCTGGCCTCCGTTTCACACTGCTTCAGAAGTTCCTACATGTACATCAGCAACAGATAAAGTAAAAAAACGTCCGTTTTGCTTTTGTGAGGCAGAATAATCCAAGTTGCACATTGGCTATTTTATAATAGCCTGTAGTGAGGCTTATTCAATCAGATTTCACTGCCGAAGCAGATTTTCTAATGAGGATTTTGGTTGGGAAAGCTCATGCAGCTCTTCTGTTTTCATAATAAAGACGCTCATGTTTAATTAAAGGTGATTCATTACACCGAGCCCTTGGAGATCAAGTGTTATTCTCACCTTGGCCTGCTCCAGCTCTGTGCTGAGACTGTCTGGACTGCTGAAGTTCATCTCTTTCTCTGTGACCGATCGCACTTTACTCACAAACTCTTTCACTGCTGCCTGCTGACTGTCAAACTCCTGCCAAGCAGCCAAAGTCACCTGAGAACAGAGACAGACATTCATACCACTGTTTCAAAGTCAGAAAACATTTTTACTTCAATATAAAAATCAATATGAAACTGCATTCAAAACACATTTGTGACCCAGGACCAAAAAACTAGTCATAAGGGTCAATTTTTATCTGTGTTTTACCTAAATAATATGTATTTTATCTGAATTTCCATTGATGTATGATTTGTTAGGATAGGACAATATTTGGCCGAGATACAACTATTTAAAAATCTGGAATCTGAGGGTACAAAAAAATATTGAGAAAATCACCTTTAAAGTTGTCCAAATTAAGTTCTTAGCAATGCATATCACTAATAAAAAATTAAGTTTTGATATATTTACAGTAGGAAACTTACAAAATATCTTCATGGAACATGATCTTTACTTAATATCCTAATGATTTTTTTGGCATAAAAGAAAAATTGATAATTATGCTACATAAGTCACATTTAACTTTGAATTTAATGTGATATATTCCCAAATTAAACACAAAATTTATATGAAGTAAAAAAATAAAAAAGTCAAAATAGTCTGTTTATATTAGGATTAAAAAATAATATTTTAATAATATTAATATATTACTATATATTTAATCATTTTAACATATAAACTTTTACTATTATTTTATATATAAATTTAATATATTAAATTTATTTTTATTTTATTAGACCTAAACATCCTCACATCCAGGTTCTGTAACATACATAACATCTAAATATATACAATTACATTTTTATATTTATCACTTTACTTAATTTGACTTGACTAAGAAAGGCTTGAGAACCATTCACACCTCCAGGTTTTTTTCCTGTGACTCTGTGCTTTGATCCATTTTGCTCAAGGTGGTTTCTAGTTTCTGCAGATCTTCCTGTAAACTCTCCTCCAGACCCTCCTCTACCTGCAGCAGCTTTCCACGATTAATCTGCTCTTGCATTTCCTTCCTCTTCAGCCGGAGACGCTTGAGTTGTTGCTGCATATTAGAAAAGCATATGAATGTTAGATATAAATGTTTTTTTTTAAAGCTATATCAGTGTTGGGATTTATTCAGTGAGAGTGGCACCTGATGAAGCAGCAGCAGTTGTTGGGCTTCTCTGACAGACTCAGAGTCCAGGATCTTGCTGATTTCTGACTGCAGCTCCTGCTGACCCTGGGTCAGCTCCTCCAGTGTAGTTTTCACCTCCTCTCTAAACTGCACACAGTCGCTCACTGCCAGCACGACCTTCTCTGACTATTACAACACAAGCATACAATCTATTTTTAATATTCAAAAGCATCATAACATGGGAAGGAGCACTTTCAAGTCCTAAAGGCACAGTAGCAAAAACAGCCAGTTTAATTCTGATTGAAAAATGGTCATGTAAAAGTAAATTAAAAACCATGGGCGATAGGGCAAATGTGTTACAAAATGACATATCATCAAATGACATCATAAAAAGTTGTTTAAACCAGAGAAAGCATCTGATTTACATTGATATTTACTCATATTGCCGGTGGTTTTGATTTATGGTTCATAAATGAGTATGTCTTACCTCAGAAAGGGAGGTGAGGAGACCCTTGAAGTCATTGGAGAGTTTGCTGAGAGCTGCTCCCTGTCTCTGAGCGTCACTCTCTGTGCAAACCTCTATCAAAGCGGCCAAACGCGTCTTCAACCAGCTCACGTTCCCCTCCTGCAGTTCAGCATCGTTTCTCAGGCTCTGCAAATCATGAAGGGACGATCAGTCAAAATTTCACAAAGCTGTCACATTCGTTTTCTTCTCACTTCATCTTTGTTTCTCACCTCAATGGTGGATTTGACCTGTCCAAACTTGCTGGGGTCTCCAGCTCTGTTTCGCAGAAGTCTGAGTTGACTTTCCTTCGATGTAACCCAGGCAGAGAGTTCAGAGAACCTGCAAAAACATACACAAAAAATTAAATTGTTAAATTGCATAAATTTAAATGAGCTTACATCGTTCAGTGTGGAATCTACTGTATAATGTGGAATGTCACAGAATTTGCCAAATTTTGCATGAACAAATCAAAAGTAAGTCAGTACACTTAAATAAAAAAACATTATACGGACTAGCGTCTTTAAATATTAAGCCACAAAAATACTATTTAGATATGAATCCTGCATGTTCTGCATGTCTCTGTGTGAATAAATGGCGCAGATGCAGTTTTGCTATGCCTCAATATGAGTACACTTTATGAGAATTTGACCGTTTCTTTTGAGGAAAACGTCCAATATAAAAACAGAAACTTAAAGATTTTTACAGCACCCCATCAAAATAAAAGTTCGGTTTAACTTGAAGAAACTGTGACATAAATATATTACTTAATGTAATGACAGTACTACTACTACTACTACTAAAATTTTCATTAAAACATTAATTTTAAGGAATATTTACTAGAAAAATTATTTACCAGAAGTTATTTACCAGATAAAAATTAAATATACAACACAGTATTATTGAAAAAAAAAAATAAATAAATAAATTAATTAATTACATTTAAAAAATTTAATTAGAGAAGCTTTTGATTACTAAAACTTAATGAAACAAATTAAATTAAAATCTAGAAAATTAATGGAAAACAGAAGTTGGAAAAAAATAAAGTGAGGAAAAAAATACGGATTTCATAGGGCCTTAAAAATTTAATTTCCGTTAAACTTTTAATAAATTGCTGTTAAATTGTTTTATGATTTCAATTAATTAGACATGCTTTCTGATTAATATTTTTTTTAATTTAACCATGAAAAAACTGATTTTAAGGGGAAAAAAGTAAAATGGATTTCATAGGGTCTTAAAATGTAATTTCTGTTAAACTTTTTCATAATTTCAATTTCAATTTCAACATGTTTTTGATAAATATTTAATTAATTATTAATTTAACCATGAAAACAGAGTCTAGAAAAATTAAAACTGAAAAAATAAAATAAATAAAATGGAAAAAATGGAATTTGGAAAAAAAAAACGGAATTTGGGAAAAAATAAAATGGATTTCATTAAACAAATACATTTGCAGCTGTAAAGCAGCTCTAAAATGACAATAGTATCATTATTTAGTTCAGGTTAGTTTAAAGTTGATTCAGTTTAGTTCAATAACAGTGTGGATGTTGCTAAGTTCAATAGTTATTAAGGGAATATAATTCAACAATAAAACAGCTCTACAGGAGCCAATAGCGTCATTATTCAGCTCAAGTTAGTTCAGTGTTGATTCAGTTCAGTTCTATAATTGTTCAAAGTTCATGCAATTTTAAAATGAGTTTAACTGAGGTATAAACAGCTTTACAGAAGGCAGTAGTTTGATATTAAATATTGATTCAACCAATTAATATTCAATATTCAAATGACTAAAGGTTTACCTTGTATTAAACTCCTTCCACTTGTCCGGGTGCTGCATGAGTTTCTGATGTGTGCTGTCAATATCCTCTTTAGCCTCTGCAAACGCTGTCCTGGCGTTCTCCAGAGTTTGCTGGGCCTGTTTGTTCTCCGGAAGCTTCGAGCACAGTTCCTCCATATGCTGTAAACGCTTCTCACAAAGAGCCTGTGGACCCTTTTCCTTAAAAAACATCTACATAAAGATATCCGACATAAGCATTCCCTGTTTTGAAGGACAGAAAAAGTACTTATCGTGAGTTTAATGCTGATGGTTTTCACCCTGTGCTCTTTGATTAACCTCTCGCTGCCCATGCTGGGCAGACTGCGGTTCTCACGGGCCAGTTCAGCTTGACACTCCTGCACTGATGCCATCAGACGACTCTTCTCCAGCTCCACCTTCAGATGCAGCAGGTGAGAGGGAATCTCTGTTTGGACATCCTGGAGACAAGATGCATTTTTATATTGTGGGTGGAATTCAATGCAAGTGGTTTCCCTCACACGATTAAACTACAGAAATGGTTGGTATTGTGAGGTGTGACTGTAAGCGTTCTCTGACCTTCCACTGTTTGTGCAGTTTCCTGACTGTTTCCTGCAGATTCTGCTGTTCTTGTTCTGGTAGTATATCTGTGAGTTCATCGCAGGCTTTCAGAAAGGCATTGAGAACTCTCTGATCCAGCTGTCCAAAGAACTCCTGGAGGAAATTCAATAGAAATATTATGAAATCGCTTCAGCTTTTGAGATTTCTCTGAACTCATTTTCTTCCGGAGACCAAATAAAGTTCAAACTCTGCTTTTGTCCTATTTGCCGAGCACTAGAATAGACTGTAAGGTTTAATTTCTCACAGTGTGCTTTTTCAGAAGGTCCTCTGGGTTTCCTCTCTCAGTCATGGAGCTGCGAGCTATTTTCAGAACTTTCTCCAGCTCCACACGAGACTCCTCAAATCTCTTCATCAGGCTGCTGTTTGCCTCCACATGCCTCTTCCATTCTGTGGTTTCTTTTACCATGCCCTTTTGCAGATAAAACATATAGTACAACAAAGCACATTAATTTCATATCACAATTGTTTCTTCAAGATCAAATGGATGATTGTCTAATTCCCTGATACTCAGATTGTCGTTTTATCTGCTCTAAAGTTTCAGAAGAGATTTCAAACGGCTTTGATTTACCAAACTACCATAGTTTGCAATCAAGTCATAGATTTAAACATTCTGAGTCTTATTCTTGCATATAAGATATGATGTTGTTCTTCCAATGGTGCAGTTTGTACCTGTGAAGAGGCCTGAAGCTCAGTGATTCTCCTTTCCAGCAGTGACGTGTCCAGGTGTTTTAGGTTCTTACTGGTGTTCAATGACTTCAGAATGATCTGATGGTTTTTGTCAATCACTGACAGACACTTTTTACAGCTCTGCTGATAGGTCACCAGCTCCTGATAAGTGTGCAAACAGAAGAAATACAAATAATACAAATAATAATAAATAAAGAAATAATAAAGCCTGTCCACACCAAATCAGATGCACAAAGCAATAAAATTAAAAAGACCCTTATCACTGGTTTTGTTGTCCAGGGTCACATACATATATATGCTGATCTTTGGATCCTTCTATTCATCAAAGAATCCTGAAAAAATGTACTCAGCTGTTTTAAATACTGATAATAACAATCAGCAAATCAGCATATTAGAATGATTTCTGAAGGATCATGTGACACAGAAGACTGGAGTAATGATGCTGAAAATGTAGCTTTGATCACAGGAATAAATTACTTTTTAAAATATATTCAAATAGAGAACAATTATTTTAAATAGTAAAACTATTTCAAAACATATTACTTGCATCATAATTAAATTGTCAATCATGGAGCAAACAGTATCATAACCCTAAAAGCTTGTTGTCACACCAAACTTGAGTGTAACCCACAGTCCTTTAGTCACCTGACACTTCTGTTTGAAGTCTCCCGGAGCCTCGGAGTCCCGGGAGGAAGTAATGCGGCTCGCCTTCTCCAGCGACTGGTAGAACCCAGTGATATGTTTTTCCATCTCCTCTAATGGAGGCAGCATGGCCTGGGAGTCCCTCAGCAGGGGCAGTGCTCTCTCTCTTATCTAAAAGAGACATTGAGGTCATAATATCAGATGGTGTGATTATGGTCCAATGTGGCAGCTCATGGGGTAAAATACAAGGCAGGCACCTTGCTGAGCTCATCCTTGATGGTTGCCATGGTAGCCAGCATCTGAGCGATCTCCTCCTCGGTGAGGTCTTTGGTCAACTGCTGTGCGTTACGTGTGGCCGTCTTGTACACCGCCTCCATGGACGGCACTTTGTGCTTGATGTCCTGCAAGAAATTATTTGACTTTTATATAATCTCTAGCTCCACCCTAGTGAAAAACAAATACACTAAAATGTATACTATTGTACAATTGTACTTTTAGTGTACTAAACTGGTATTCTTAAAGTCTGCTAAATTGGAACAACTAATTTTGTACTTAATGCAATTTAATTGTGCAATAGTGCTTAAGTCCAACTAAAAATATACTCAAGTATATCTGATTGTGCTAAAGTGGAACTACTGCAAGTATAATTTTGGTACACCTAAAATATTTTACATTTAAAGACCTATATTATTTAACGATCATACAATCCTCATCAATAGTGACATTAAAACACATTTTAAGGCTTAATATTAAGAAATGTGCATTGTACACAAGTAGTACTCCAAATAAAGTTTAATAATAATTTTCTCAAATAATATGTCAGTAAATACGTTAATAAATTATAGTTAAAAAACTATACTTTGTATAAAATTAATATAAAATAAATATATTACTTTTTAATAGGGCAGTGATACTACAGTAACTATTATTACTATTAATTAATTGTAAATTGTAAAAACAAATAAAAAAAAATATATATATTTTTTTTTTTGTTAATGTTCTTTTTTTTTAATTCAGCAAGGGTAATTTAAATTGATTAAAAGTGACAGTAAAGACATTTACAGTACAATGTTCTACAACATTTCTATGAAACATTACTCGCTATGTTTCTATGTTTTTACTTTTTTGTTCTGTTTTGTTTTTTACATTTCTATTCATCAAAGAATCCTGAAAAATGTGTTACGGTTTCCACAAAAATATTAAGCAACACAGCTGCATTCAACATTATAATAAGAAATGTTATAATGCAAATCAGCATATTAAAATGATTTCTGAAGGAATATGTGACACTGAAGACTGGAGTAATGATGCTGAAAATTCAGCTTTGCATCACAGGAACAAATTACATTTTAAAATTTTAAAAATATTTTTTTTGTAAAAATATTTCACAATTATTTTTGTTTTTACTGTATTTTTGATCAAGTCAGTCAATATAAAGTAACCCAGTCAAAACTACAAATTCAAGAGTTTTTATTTTTCTAAAGTAGTTTTTGCAGTGACTGACCAATCCAGAGTGCCAGTTAATAAGCTTTGTAAACTCTGATTACCTCGACGTCTTGTAGATATGTCCGTATGTTCAGAAAAGAAACCTGAACTGGATTGTTCATCCTCTCATTGGCCGAGTCAATAAACGCTTTTAAAGCTTCAATCCCATCATCATAATCCTTCCTTAGTTTGTCCACTTCATCTGCTCTTGCATACTAAGAAAAAATACACATATACATCATCAGAAAAAGAGTCATGAAAAATAAATTATGATTATGGTAAAAGAAACCTTGATTTAAAGGGCTAGTTCACCCAAAAATAAAAAATTCTGTTGTTGATTACGCTATATTTTGAATTACTAAGTATTCACAAAGCTTCATAAAATTACAGTTGAACCACTGACTATTTTAACGATGTCCTTACTATATTTCTGTGCCTTGACCGTTCCCTTGCTTTCTATGAAGGGTCAGAAAACTTTCAGATTTCATCAAAAATATCTTAATTTGTGTTCCAAATTTTCATTTTTGGGTGATTTATCCCTCTAAGGGATGAAAAACAAAATGTGAAGTGTAAAGTACGAGCCGTGAAGTGACGTCACATGTCTTACATGTTTGACTTTGACAAACAGCTCTCTCCATCTGCCGTTGAGAAGAAGCAACTGCTGTTTCAGTTCTCGAGACACAGTCTCATCGCACGTCTCAATCAGGAAGTTTCCAGCATCATTCATATCCATGTGTTGCTGAATCCAGTGTGGAAGATTCCGGAAAAACTCCTGCAGAGAAATCACACTGTTTATACACAACAGTTTTCATTTTACAGCATTTCATCTGCTTTTACACTTTTACAACGCACCCGTTTGTCACTCTCTGACTGGTTGAGCATCTTCTCAGCGTCCTCTAGCCAGGCCTGCAGGCTGGCCACTGTGCTGCTGTATTTCTCCCAGTTGCAAATCACTTCCTCCAGCATGCTGCGGACGCTGCGCACCTCCACTGACAGGTTCTTCCACTGCGCCGTTGCATCGCTCAGAAACTTATTCACTCCTTCTACCTCTTCAACTGAAGACAAATTACATTATGAATATGAGTCTTGCACAATAAAAACAAATGAATTTCACAATCTGATTTTTGAGTTGCACAAGACACACAAATCAATCCCTAGAGTCAGGAAGGTGCTCACTGTTGTGAATTAGAGTATCAGCTACTCTAAGTGAACTGACAGGAGGGGTTAGTAGAAGTGAAATCACTGCATTGAGATGTTACACACTTCAGTCAAGATCAACCACGTGATCTAAACAGATGCTATGTTACAGAGTACTCTGGTTGCGCTAAACTCACCTATCTTGGGGTTTTTACTGCCTAGAAAATGAAATAGTTAAACCACATTACTACACTCGAAATGTTGCGTTTGTATTCAGGTGATTCTGTACCTAAAACCTAACAATAACACATCCAGGTAATTTTTTTTGACATTTTCAATAAAAAAAAAAAAAATTAGAAATTATATTTTGCATAAATAAAGGCTGTATTTATTTTTACGTTAATTTCAACATTCTTTTTGGGGGGATTTTTTGTCACATTTTAATGTCTTTTATGCAACTTTATATTTTAAAAATCAGCAATATTGTTAAATATTATTATAATTGAAAATAACTGTTTTCTATGTGAATATAATTTAAAATGTAATTTATTTCTGTGATGCAAAGCTGAATTTTCAGCATAATTACTCCAGTCTTTAGTGTCAAATGATACTTCAGAAATCATTCTAATATGATGATTTGGTGATAATTACATATACATATACATATTTTTTTTTTTTAGAAAGTTCAAAAGAACAGTTTTATTCAAAACAGAACATGTTGTAACAATGTAAAGGTCTTTCTTTTTAGATTTACTCAATTTAATACATCCTCGCTGAATTAAAACAAATTTGCCCCTTTCCGAAAATAAATAAATAAATAAATATTTTTTTTTATGGAAAGGAGGAAATTTGTTTTAATAATACAGTAATGAGAATAAAATTTGGTGATACTGTAGTATTTGTTATACTGAATTTATGCTAATTCCAATAATCTGATAATGAGACTGTGGTGGGAAAATGGGATTAATTATCATGAAAATAATGTGAAAATGCAAGAAAATGTAATTTAGTTATGCAAAATATAATGTCTTTTTTTCCCTCTTGATTTTGTGGTGAAACCTGGAAATTTCATTTTTGATATTCTCCCATTTATAGGAGTATACATTTATTATTTATATTAATATTACTACACAACATCAAAGAAGAACATCACACTGTGTGAGTGTCAGATATAATTTTTTTAAAGAAATAATTATTACTCCACAGCACTTGTTTGCCACTGTAATAAAGGTTTCAAGGACGTGTGACAGAATGAGGCTGCCTGATCACAAAGCAATAGGCTCATTTTGGCTGCTGGAGTTCAGAATCGCTGCCAGGGAGCGATTATAAAAAGCTGCATGAATCTCCTGCCTCAGGGGAATAATGGCTGAAAGTGAGACGTATCTTACCTGAAGCCCCAGATTTCAAGTAGGAGTCTGCAGCTTGTTTCAGAGTCCGAAACGTGGTTTCATATTGCTCAAAGAACTTATGGCCTTCAATAAACGCCTGTGTGTAAATGAGGACAGTAATGGGAAGATGTGTCATGATATGTCAGCTGAGTCAGTTTTTATAAAGCAGATTAAAAGAGGTTATTAAATACGCTGGAGGACGTACAATATAATTTTGCAGAAGAAGCTCCACTGAGTCCCGACGGCCGTATTTAATAATCCACGATTTTAGCTTTGACTCGGCAAGCATGAGAAATGCCATGAGACGGTACTTCATCTCCCAGAACTCAAACTTAATCAGATGGACGTGAGATGATGTGGACACAAAATTAAACCTGTGGAAACATGACATATTAGTAAATATAACAGAAATCTATAGGATTTTGAGTCTGAAGTTTCTATAATTACAGTATATATAACACAAAATTATTATTAATAATAAATGTTGCTGATCTTATGTATGATTCATTATCATTTGCTTTGTTTTCCTCAAAATGTAATAATCTCAGAAAAGACTTTCTTTTCTATAGATGTAAATAAGTTCATATGTCACAAAAATAATATTAAAATAATATTATAGGATCTTTAGATTTTATAAAACTCATCAACATGATGCTTCTTCTTCCGGGTGGTTGCTAGGGCATTACTATTTGGTTGCTAGGGGTGGTTGCCAGGGTGTTGCTATGTGATTGCTGAGTTGTTACACGTACTCAATGGATGTCTGCACAATTCTATGGGGTTTCTAGGGTGTTGCTAAGAAGTTGCCTGGACTGTTCTTGGTGGTTGCTAGGTTGTTGCTATGAGGTTGCCTGGGGTGTTCTGGGTCGTTGCTAAGGTGTTGTTGTGTGGTTACCTGGGGTGTTCTTGGTGATTGCTAGGGGGTTACTATGTGGTTGGATAGGGTTTTTTGAGTGGTTGCTTGGGTGTTGCTATGTGGTTGCCTAGGGAATTCTAGATGGTTGCTAGAGTGTTGCTATGTGGTTGGCTAGGATGTTCTGGGTGGTTGTTACGGGTTTTGCTACATGATTGTCCAGGGTGTTCTGGGTGGTTGCTAGAGTGTTGCTATGTGGTTAGCTAGGGTTTTGGGTGGTTGCTAGGGGCTACTATGTGGTTGCATAGGGCATTTGGGTGGTTGCTAGGGCATTGCTATGTGGTTGTCTGGGATGTTTTGGGTGGTTGTTAGGAGTTCCTATGTGATTGTCCAGAGTGGTTGCTAGGGTGTTGCTATTTGGTTGTCTGGGATGTTCTGTATGGTTGTTAGGGTGTTGTTAAGTGATTGTCCAGGATGGTTGCTAAGGTGTTGCTATGTGGTTGCTGAGTGGTCCCATATGTCCTGACAGATTGTTAGGACATTGGTTGTCTGGGGTGGTTGCCAGGCGTTTCTATGTAGTTGGCTATGGTGTTCTGTGTGGTTGCTAGGGCGTTGCTATGTGGTTGGCTAGGGTGTTCTGGGTGGCTGCTAGTGCATTTCTATGTGATTGCTAGGGCGTTGTTATGTGGCTGGCTAGGGTGTTCTGGGTGGTTGTTAGGGCGTTGCTATGTAATTTTTCAGGGTGTTTTGGGTGGTTCCTAGGGTGTTGCTGTATGCAGCTCTAGGTGAATGCTAAGGTGTTGCTATGTGGTTGCTGAGTTTGCCACATATTTCGAGTGGATGTTTGTACATGACTGTGTGGTTTCTAGGGATGTTCTGGTTGATTACTAAGTTGTTCTGGATGTATTCTACTTGTTCTGGGTGGTTTCCAGGGCATTGCTATGTTCTTGCTGACTTGTTCCACATATTCTAAATGATTGTTTGTTTATTCCTATGTTGTTGCTAGGGCGTTGTTACATGGTTGACTTGCCTGGGGTGGTCTAGGTAGTTGCTAAGTTGTTCTGGATGGTTGCCAAGTGACTTAATTAAGTCATTTAATGTTCTGCACTCTAAAAATGGCTAAATTTGTTATCTGTTTATGTCTATAGCACAAACAGCGCAGTTGTCCGATACTTTAAATTGCCCATTGTTATGTATGTAATTACACATCACATAACATACATTAACAGCATTGCAAATGCCATTTCATGTTGCCTTTAAAGAGTTAAAAGAAACATGAGGTCATCAGATTTAACCTTTCCGCCATGTCCTGAAGCTGCTCTGGTGGAACCGGTACGCCGTTTACTGATCGGTCTCTGTGAATCTGTTGAAATGTCTGTCGGTGTCCCTCCAAATTTTTCAAAACCTCCTGCACAGAAAGCACAGACATTGTTTTTAATTTTAGCAGCACAGTGATCAGAGCAAGTCCCTTAAGAAAGAAAAAAAGTTCTTGCACCTACCTTGTGCTGTTCCAGTTTTCTGTGGATAATGTTGGCCGTCTCTTCATGGGCCTGTTGAATGGGTATGTCCTCTCTCAAGGAAAGTTCTGCCCGATGCAGCCAGGCTCCGATCACTCCCAAAGGCCCCGGTAAAGATTTATCCAGATGGATGTGCCAGTCTAAGAGCTGCGTAAGCCACATAAAAGCATCACAAATATCAAAAGAAGAGATCTGTTTTGAAAGCCGTTCACTGTCTGTGAGGACCCTTCAAGCTGTCAAGTGTCTGGCCAGATTGCAGTGTCCACTCTGTGGGCTTCTCTGTTCCTTGAAACAAAACAGCCTCTGTGCATTTGTCCTCTTTCCTCAGTAATGAACCCTGTATCAACAGTCTACGCTCCAATTCACACTTCACTGCAGCTAATGACAGCTAGAGAAGTGCAGCAGTAACAGTTCAGCGTGGAACTTTAAAGTAAAAACTATTTTCAAACATAATAGTGGATTTATGTACACAAAATAGACAAATGGACCTTTTCTGTTATTTTTTGTGCATCTACTTTTGCACTATATTGGAAAAGAAACAAGATGCATTGAATAAATTATAAGAGTGTTCATTTTTGGGTGACCAAACACTTCAATTACATTAGTGAAGCACGTACCCTGACAGTCACATGATCCCAGGCCTGTTTGACCACAGCCTGGTCCACGGACAGTTTGCCGTCCCTGTGTACTGGTTGCAGGAGAGACTCGATCTGTTTCTTTCTCATCTCATACTGCACGCGGAAATTCTTGAAGGCCTGCAGTCACAAAAAGAAGAAAGGAGGAGAAATGAATACAGCAAACTCACAACTCATTTTAAATGCAAAGAGTTTAGCCAATTATAATAGAGCTCATTTGCATATTGGTGTCTTAAAGACAGCTGGTTTAATACTAAAGGTCATGGAAAACTTCATGTTCACCTGATATTTGTCGGTAAGACTCTCTTCAGATCCCTGCACACGCAGTATATCTCTCTCTAGCTGATCCAGCCAGATCTTCACCTCTCTCAGCACCTTGCGTTCCTCTCGCTGTGCACATCAGACAGCAAGAAACAATGATTTATCACTCGTTTAGCAGGTATTCAGCAAGAAACCCTTATAACAAGAACCCACAGCAGGTAACACAGCAGTGTGAAACAATGAAAAAGAGGGGAGAGAGAGTCCAACCCCAAAGAAGAGTGAAGATCTTCCATTTTTTTTGTAGTTTGTTATATACAATACAGAGCTATTATGACCCTATTTATTAATATAAACATACCTCAAGCATTAGCTCAATATCTTGTGGATCATACTGTCCAGGAGAGCAAAGGCACATCAAAAGATGCAAACACAACACAGTCAAGACGTTA
This sequence comes from Labeo catla, assembly GCA_012976165.1. NCBI lineage: Eukaryota > Metazoa > Chordata > Actinopteri > Cypriniformes > Cyprinidae > Labeo > Labeo catla. Next base: position 1,997,560 of record VONZ01000057.1, on the reverse strand, counting down.
GCAAGATAAAAGCCAGAGAAAGAGAGGAAACAAGCAGAGAGTATCCACTGCCGACAGGCCATTCTCAGCAAACGGTGACATTTGTGTGTTAGATGTGTCTCCAGAACTTAAATAATTAATAATGTATTGTATTTCTACTTATTGTGTATGCAAAGCAATTTTAAAAATTAGTCGAAAAAGTGGAAATAGTTAAAAAAAAATTGTAAAATGTTTGTTTTTCATCTGTAATACTTTAATGAGAATTTAAAAAAGGGTGTTTTATTTTTTTTAAATGTTGAATTTTTTTTTATTAGATACATTTAAAATAAATATATAGATTTGTTTTCAAATAAAAATACTATGCTACCACTATCTATGTAGTTTTTAAAATGCTTATATTTTGTAAATATTACTATATGTAGAATATGTTGCTGTTTGTTAACTTTCTGTTCTTATGCTGTGGCATAAGTAAAACGTGTGTGTAATGAGATTTTCTGGCTAAAAATTAATGAATATAATATTAATATTTAATAATATAATATTTGTTTAAATCTTTGCACAGATCCTAAACCCAAATCATTTTACATATTACATAGTTTGCACTAATCATGTTTTGAATGAGCATGGGTCATGGGTTATTGACGTTATTTTCAGTTATATGGTGTGATTTTATAAATAACTGTTAAAAGTATGTATATCATCAATTACCCGTAATATTTTATATTAAATAATAAGAAAATGCATGTTCCTGTATTTTAGTAAGTGACTGTGATAGGGTTCAAATCATGTCTTCTAGCACATATGGCATCATTTCTTGAGAATGTCCCATACACTAAATGAATCTCATGCAGGTGAGACATAATCAACTCTTACCTGTAGAGCTGGGATAGAGAGAGCAAATGTAGGAATGGTACGAACCAGCTACGAATGCGCACGGCGAGTGACACAGACAGAGAGACAGAGTGAGCGCACAGAGCAATGCATTATGGGTGTGATTCTAGAGTAAACTGATTCTGTGAATGGATTCCACATTTAGACTACAGTAATGGTTAGTGACTGATGAGGAAGCACTACAGCAGTGACTGCATTAAATAACAACAGCAAGCGGCTAGTGTATTTTTAGCATGTACACGGGCATAAGCACTAAAGCGTACCTCCTCTTGCTGTCCATCTGTCTCGGACTGGTGGGGATCTGGGTAGTGCTTCAGGAACTGAGCTATGTATGTCATTATGGATTTCTCATCAGGCTTGTCCACATCCACATCTGCAATAAAAGCAAACAAAAAGTTAAAGTTTTGAACCCCTCAAGGGGAAATCAATGAGATATTATCATTCTGCTGTTTATGGGTCTATGCATGCATGCATCTAGTTTTTGTTTTAGAGTTTTACTGTCCATCATCAGGTGTTTCATAGACTTTTTGGCATATTAGATGATCCACTGACTTGAAGCGCCAAATGAGGCTTTTTATAGCTTCTTCAAAGAGCTTCTGCCAGATCACATCATGATGTCATGCTAGTCTCTATCTGATCTGGCCTGATGTCATGCTTGAATAGCATCATGACCTACTTAAGAAACTATAACAGCGTCTGTCTATAATGAGGCCTGGTAATGACGGCTCTCCAGTATAATTAAGCAGCGTCTAATCACATCAAACTCAAAACAAATAAGCAAAACAGATCATTGACTGAATCTACATTATTCGTCACACAACATTAGTACTTGTGATACATTCATGTTATCAGATGGTTATACCACATAATATACTATACTTTTAATATGAATACAATTTTTATTAATATTTTAATTATGTTTTTATTTTCCCTTTTCATCTTAATTTTAAAGTTTCAGTAATTTTGTTGTTTTTGTCATTTTTATTACACTACCAGTCAAACGTTTTTTGTTTTTAAAGTCTCTTCTGCTCACCAAACAAAAACAGTAACAATTTTAAATAGTTTTACTAATTAAAGTAACTGTTTTTTATTTGAATATATTTTAAAATGTAATTTATTCCTGTGATCAAATCTACATTTTTTTAGCATTATTACTCTAGTGCAACATGATCCTTCAGAAATCATTCTAATATGCTGATTTACTGTTTAAGAAACATTTTATTATTATTATTATTATTATTATCAATATTTAAAATAGTTGAGTACATTTTTTCAGGATTCTTTGATGAATAGAAAGATCCAAAGATCAGCATTTATCTGAAATAAAGAGCTTTTGTAACATTATACACCATACCTTTCAAAAGCTTGGAGTCAGTATAAATTTTTTTTTTTGATTTAGCAAGGGATTTTTTTTATTTTATTCTATTTTATTTTATTTAGCAAGGATGCTTTAAATTGATCAAAAGTGATGATAAAGACATTTATAATGTTACAAAAGATTTCTATTTCAGATAAATGCTTTTCTTTAGAATTTTCTATTCATCAAAGAAACCTGACAAAATTCTACTCAGCTGTTTTCAACATTATAATAATAATATTAAATGTTTCTTGAACAACAAATCAGAACATTAGAATGATTTCTGAAGGATAATGTGACAAAAAACATTTATTTTAAATAGTAAAAATATTTCAAAATTTTACTGTTTTTGCTGTACTTTGGATCAAATAAATGCAGGCCTGGTGAGCAGAAAAGACTTCTTTAAAAAAAAAAAACATTACAAACCTTACTGTTCAAAAACTTTTGATTGGTAGTGTAGTTTTTTATGTCTATATATATTTTTTTTATTTTTAGTTTTAGTACATCAAGTTAAACTAAATGAAAATGGTAAATGTTGCCTTGGCAGCCAGCTGAAATAAAATAAGTTTTTAAAATTTTATTTCAGTTAATGTTTGCTTTATTTAACAAAAATGTTTTTTTATGATTTTAGTTTTGGTAACGATAATAATCCTGTACATATATAATAGTATTGAATGACTCCTATATTATTATACCATGGTATCTAAGTGGTAATCCAAGGTCATTTAAAGGATGTCATTATATTACCATATCTAAAAAACATTTCCATGGCATTCCCATAGAACCATGTCCAAAAACAATGGTAATACCACGGTGCTATTTTGTAAGTCAACGCTGTTGATCTCAAGGGAGACTGGAGAGATTTTAAAGTAAAACAAGCCGTATCAGTACCTTCAGGATCTAGCAAACGTGGTATTCCCAGTTCGTTCTCTGCCACACTGAAAGCCTCTTCCAGGTTCTCACGATTACTTCTTTTTCTCACGATGTCCATGTCTACAAGTTCTGGCCGAATGGCATGAATAACAGAATGGAAGGCCACACCGCTGCGCCAACTAGGACCGAAATCTTTAACTTCAATCCCCAGACGCCTTGAGAGAAGAAATGACGCATTAGGGACCTTGCTTACAAAGTAGGCCTGTTTTATGCAATTCATGTTGGTTGACATATCCATTTTAAATGGTAAGTTTAAACTCTCAATAGAGCTTGTATTTACTTGGATGCTGTGTTTTGGACCCATCTGAGCAGGGCTTTTTTGGCGCTGCCCTGAAACTTTGCCATCACTTTGCGTTTCATAGGTGGACTTCCCGTCTCAGAGCTGGCCATGCTGTCCACTGAAGACGCACTGCTGGATAAAGCCTGAAGGGCTGGAAGATTACTGGTCAACTCCTCAATCTGCACAAGTTTGTGAGGACAGACAGTTAAAACCCAGATATACACAAACAAATGACAATTTTCTACCCTCATAATTGGCAAACATTACCTGGAAATAGAGGATAATGGTCCATATCAGCCCCAAGACAATGGACGGGCGTCCATCAGCAATGTCGGTGGCATTAATATTGACTAGTTTGATCTGGAAAATAAATAGCTCTCATTTTAGAAAGTCTTAAATGACAAAAATTTGAAGATGTCAATGTAACAGACATATTATCCACAGATCTGAGGTCAGTGCAAACAAGCCAGTCTAGACCAGCACTATCTGCTGATGAATCGTGCAGAATAACACCAGGAACATGCATGAAGAAAGTAAACAGGGTGCATTTTGATTTCAGGTCGACTTGAATAAAATTAAGTCGTTCTTAGGGAATAAGCAAAGAGTGTATGAGTAACATGTGAGTGAATAGGAAAAAAGCAATGCTCATTGCTCATGGTCAGCCAGTCACGGACATCATACGAGATGCTGTGGAAAAAACAATCTCTCGAAAAATAATTGCAGCTCTTTCAGCCAGTAGCAGCTATAGCAAAAACTGGTAAATAATGAAGTTTCTCGCTGCATACAGTACGCATCATCAAATGCAAATATGCGAAACAACAAGAGGTGTTTGTGAGAACTGTGACTAGAGAAGTACTGACCGGAGACCCTCGGTACACAGACTGAGACAAGACATGTTAAGAAAGAGGACAGAGTTAGAAATGAAGTATGATGACAGATGCTAGACTGGGACATATGAACATATTTAATGATCAGGTAAGACTGCAGATAAAGCTGGATCATTCCTACTGTGCAGTTCATATAGCATTAGTAAGACTAATATTTTTATTGAGCAAGGATGCATTAAATTCATCAAAAGTGACAATGAAGACATTGAAGATAAAGTCATCATGGTTTCCACAAAAATGTTAAGCAGTGCAACAATTTTCAACATTGATAGTAATATCAAATGTTTCTTAAGCAGCAAATCAGCATATTAGAATGATTTCTGAAGGATCATGTGACACTGAAGACTGGAGTAATGATGCTGAAAATTCAGCTTTGATCACAGGAATAAATTCCATTTTCAAATATATTATAATAGAAAACAGTTTTTTAAAATTGTTATGATGTGTCACATATTACTCCTTTTTTAATCAAATAAATGCACATTTGTTAAGCATAAAAACTCTCCTTTTTTGTGAATGAAATCTTATTCATTTTCTTTTATTTAAAATATTTTTAAATAATTTTTAAAAATATATATAACTTTTTTTTTTAATAAAAAATGTTTATTAAACATAAAAAACAATTGTTGCAATTGCAGATCAATTTATTTTGATCTTTTTAAATTTTCTTCTATATCATGTGTTGAAAAAAAAATCCTTTTTTCTAAAAGGAGCTTCAATGATGAGAAAGTGGCATCATGTTTGGTGGAAAAACAAAGGCACAAAAATCAGTACCAATAAGTATTATCAATGGATTTAATGAATTCAGTGGTGTTTGGTGCTGTTAGTTTGTGTGATATTTCAAAAGATATATCAATGACTGACTTTAGCTTTAATTTCCATCCTGTTTATTTATTTCTGATTTTCCCTGGTAAAAAAGCAATAGATTTACTTTTATTTAAACGCATTTATTTTCTACTAAGCATAGTTCAAGTCTATTAACATATACTGACAAATCACTCCAAACTTCCTGATACAAAAATTTTAATTAAACTTTATTTGGAGTACTGCTTGCGCACAATGCACATTTGTTAATATTAAACCTAAAATACGTCTTAATGTTACTATTGATGAAAATTGTATGATCTTTAAATAATATCAGTCTTTAAATGCAAAATATTTAAAGTGTACCTAAAGTATACTTGCGATAGTTCCACTTTAGCAAAATCAAATATACTTAAGTATATCTTTAGTTAAACTACTTCTGCACATTAAAGTGCACTGAGTACAAAATTAGTCATTCCAATTTAGCAGACTTCAAATAAACCAGTTTAGTATAGTACAATTACAGGGTATTTTTTTATTAAGTACATAACATGTAAATGTATTTATAGTATATTTACATCTTAGTAGTTTTAATTTTTACTAGGGTTGACTAAGGCATGTTTCTGACAGTCTGCTTTATTCTTTTACAGAAAGATTTGATGCACTTGAAATGATAGCACAAGCATATTCATTTTTAAAATCTAGACTTTAAAAGGTACTGCAGAACAGGAATGACCCAGCTGGGAGTGTTATACAGAATATCGCCATAAAATTAAGACAGGCGAGCAGTTCAACGAGACAGATGAGTTAATCGGCGTGTTATTAGAGTCACCTACCTTCCTTCCCTCCAGGAACTTAAGAGCTGTGCCGATGTTGGACACCCAGTGGATCCTTTTGAGTTGGCGGCCCTGCTCGCATGGCTGCAGGGAAATACGAAAGGTTTATCAGGAGTAGAAATGAAAGGAAGCGGGACTCTATCAAGCCCATCAACTTGGCATTAAACAGACTTTGTCACTAAAGACACGTGCCAGCTGCTGCTGCTGCGCACAATGCAGAGGTTTCACACAGGGATAATCTGCAGATATTGCATCACAGCGACACTTACTAATCTCTGTCCAGACAGCACCTCTAACAGAGCCAGCAGTTTCACCCCATCCTTGATGTCCTCAAAAAGGTCGTTGACTTCAAAAGGAGGTTTGTGCTGGAAGAGGAATAAATAAACAGTGAACTTAATGAACCCTTATCGTGCTTTGGTTACAATGTGTTGGACGCTTGTGCTGCTCGGACTAATTTCTTCTACTCTATTTTTCTCATTCTACTTCATTCTTATTCTACCTTATAAGTTGCCTAAGATCATCTGCTGAATAAATACATATAAATGCTTTTAGGTCATCAGAAATTCCTCTCTTCATTCCCAGAGGAATTTAAGTTTCTGGCTCTTTCAAAGTTTGGGATACACAAAGTATAACAAGTTCTCACTTATGTTTACTGCAGATGTTTGTCTTAAAATTCCTTAGGAGAAAAAAATAGATGCAAAATAATGAATATTTGATATATACACCCTGTTGAAAAAAAAAACAGCATATGCTGGTTAGGTATGTTTTGAATTAAAGATGTTTGAACTGGTTTAAACTGGTCCTTAGTTGAACTGAGAACCAGCTTATAACCAGCTCATGACCAACTACAGACCAGCTTAAACCAGCTCAAACCAGCATATGCTGTTTTATTCAACAGGGCAGTAAGAGTATAGAGTTATAAAATACTGTTGATAGCAGCCTCAGATCATTTAAAATGTTACATTTATATTGAAATGTTCAAACAAGCATTGGTAAAGTGTCAGTTTATAAGAGGGTTTTTATCTCTTCATGAATTTCTTCTTGAAATTTCATTCCTTGCTTCAATTTCATATCTCATATCACACTTCAACCAGAAATGCCATGCAGCATTCAAACTGAAACTACAATCTGTGCAGGCAGATGAAACTCTAACAAAAATAAACTGTAAATGCAAATTCATTTTTCATGGTGAAGCAGTGAAATATTCAAAGTAAACAGACAAAGACAATATAAATTCAGTTGTTATTTAAATATTGTAATCGTTAAGTACCATATACACTAGAGTTCAAAGGTTTGATGTCAGTAATTTTCTTTAAAGAAAATATTACTTTCATTCAGCAAGAATGCATTAAATTGACCTTAAAGACATTTATAATGCTACAAAAGATTTCTATTTTAAATACACTACCAGTCAAAGGTTTTTGAACAGTAAGATTTTTAATGTTTTTTAAAGAAGTCTCTTCTGCTCACCAAGCCTGCATTTATTTGATCCAAAGTATGGCAAAACCAGTAGAATTTTTTAATATTTTTACTATTTAAAAATAACTTTTTTCTATTTAAATATATTTTAAAATCTAATTTATTCCTGTGATTTCAATTTCATTTTTAGCATCATTGATAGAATGATCCTTTAGAAATCATTCTAATATTCAAATTTGCTGCTCAAAAAACATTTATTAGACTGGAATAATGATGCTGAAAATTTAGATCACATGAATAAATTAAATTTAAAATATATTCAAATAGAAAACAGTTATTTTAAATAGCAAAAATATTTCAAAATGTTACTGTTTTTGCTGTACTTTGGATCAAATAAATGCAGGCCTGGTGAGCAGAATACACTTCAAAAAAGCATCTTAAAAATCTTACTGTTCAAAAACTTTTGACTGGTAGTGTAAATGCTGTTTGGTTTATCAAACAATCTTGAAAGAAATCACATATTTCCACAAAAATCAGCATATTAGAATGATTTCTGAAGGGTCATGTGACACTGAAGACTGGAGTAATGTTGCTGAAAATTCAGCTTTGCATCACAGAAATTAAAATAAAAAATATATATATTTAAATAGAAAATTGTTACTTTAAATTGTAGTAACATTTCCTATCACTACCATAAGATCTCATCAAACCTAATGCAGTATATGATGCACGTCTGAGTTTAGTTTGAAAATCTCAGCTCAGCTGCTTCCGTAAAAACATAAAAAAGTCCATGTGCTTAAAAATTTTAAAGGAAATGGACACAATAGGAAAAGATAACAGATGTGTCCGATGTCAAACCAAAATAGACTAAATTTACATCATGGAAAAGCTTCATAAGTGATGTGCAAACACATTTGCTTTGGTCATGCTGACTATTGAAAAAATTAAAAATATAATATAGGAAGCAAGAAATATAAATGTATTTTTTGTGAAACAAACGCAAAAACACTCAACAAAACAACAAAAAATAGAGACAGGCCAACCAGCACACACAGACAACAACGTCAATCTGCAGACTCATAAAGCATTACATGGCATATTCCGCAGCTCAGTTAGTATGCACTGAGCGTGTGCTTTCTATACGGACGCTGCCTCACTGCAGTGGACCCACTGGCTGCACAAATTACACGGATTCTTCAAACTTTCGTAGTCGTGTTGTGCAGCAGATTGTGTGGAACAAAAGGCCCCTCAGTGCAATCTGTGCTGACTGGAATACTTAAACCCACCATTTGTGTCAGATTATCCTCTCTTTGTGCTCCGCAAAGTGCTCCGTCACCAAAGCAACTAATCATGCATAATGAGGCGAGTGGGAGGAGCAACAACAATCACAACAACTCACAACAGCTCCACTTCAGCATGTGGGTCACTGTACAAAGCCATGTGACTTTAACAATGAATAGCTGATGTCATCATTTACTACGTGCTATTAAAGCATTTTCTTACCACATCAATTTTTTTCCTCTTTCTATTTCTTTGAGAGGATGTCTTTTTGGCCAAAAACTGCTTCTTCTATTTGCTGTATTAGCAAATGCACAATTTTTGGTTAAGAAAAAAAAATACTCTTGTGACTTTACTGTATGTATCTGCATATTTTTTTTAGATTCTTTTATTAAAAATGTCCCATTTCAGAAATAATTGTATTTCATCACCAACATCTTTTGGAAAATTTGTAATGTATCCTTCAAAAATATTTTTTAATTCTGTTTTGTTATGTTAGTCAGTCCCATGAAATGGTTTAAAAACAATTTTCACTCAGAAATTGCTGATAAATTTTACAATTACAAAGAAACAGCAAGTAACACATTGAATTAAGTGTGAAATTTTAAAGTAGAAAAAGTGTATTTTCCTTGAAAAATGTCCTCCAATAATCCAATAAACCTTTAATCTAAAAGTTTTATTTACAAATTTGAAAATTCTAACATTTTACAGTTTGTTTAGAGGTCGATAATGAAGTTATTATGATTTTGTGCAGTAAACAACTGATTACTGAAAAATTCTCTTTTGCAGAAATGTCAAATTAAATTGTAAAAAAGTCTTCTTCAACTATTCTCAATTATATTACAATATATATTCAAATATATTCATTTACTAAAAGTCAGCATGAAATCAAAAATTGACCCAATTTATTTCCAAAGAGAGACACATTTGTCTTTCATTTTCATGAAAGTGCAACAACTTTGCCTCTAACTCATATTATGTTAGTAAAATTGGTTGCAAATGTAGTCTAAAACAAATTAGCTGGCAAAAATGACAATCTTCTAAAAATCAGAAAGGAACCAATTTTTTCTAAACCACTTTTTTCAAAATGTAAAATGTACCCATATAACGCTGACCAGGTCCTGACTGATTGCATCTTGAATATTCTGTTGTTGAATTTTAATCACAGTATCTGAAATCAGCGGGCACACACTTCAAAGACCTCAGGAGCGAAACATGCTTCTTCCCACTGAGAATTGTTCCAGCCCCTCTCTACGGCCATCTGCACATACCTACAGTGTCCAAAACTTCCCAGAATCACCCTTGCCTCTCTAAACAGAATATTATTATTCTGTATTTCCACATAACGTAAGCTGCGTTCAGGGGAAATGTCCTAAAAACAGTCAACTTAACATAGTATGACTGTCTCAGTGCAGTTAAAGCACTTTCACCAGTCAGACATAAACGTCTGTCCCCCTAAACGACTGACACAACATGTCAACACAGAGGATCTGACTTGCAAACAGAGGAAATTCTGGTGTCAAAGTGGATTCTGAAGACGCTCCATTGAACAGAGATTCAAAAGTGACAGCTCATACAAAAAGACCTACATCGTTCCTTAAAGAAAAAAGTGGTAATATTATACAGTTTTAGTCGTTTATTTTTGTTTCTGGGGTCAAAATAAATTACCATTTCAAAATGATGAGATATAAAGTCATAATTGTGACATAGAAATTCAAAATTATGAGATAAAAAGTTAGTATTTGTGGAAATGTCAAATTAAACCATACAACATTCATCCTCAACCTTTCTAAAGGAATGAGCACATCCCAAAATATATAAAAAGTCAAAATTATGGGATATAAAGTAATAATTGTGACATAAAACAGTCACAATTATGAGATAAAAAGTCAGTATTTGTAGAAATGTCAAATTAAACGGTAAAACATTCATCCTCAACCTTTCTTAAGGAATACATACATCCCAAAATATATAAAAAGTCAAAATTATGAGATATAAAGTAATAACTGTGACGTAAAGCAGTCCAAATTATGAGATAAAAAGTCAGTATTTGTGGAAATATCATATTAAATGGTAAAACATTCATCCTAAACCTTTTTGAAGAAATAAATACATCACAAAATATAGAAAAAGTCAAAATTATGAGATATAAAATAATATTTGTGACACAAAACAGTCAAGATTATAAGATAAAAGTCAGTATTTGTGGAAATATCAAATGAAAGTGCAAAACCCTCACCCTAAACCTTTCTGACTGAATACATCCCAAAATATATAAAATGTCAGTTATGAGATATAAAGTAATAATTTGTAACTCTCATAAAAATAATGAGATAAAATATCATAACCGTTTTTTTTTTCCCTATAATTGTCATAATGTCAAGACTTTTTATGTCAACTTCAACTTATTACATAATTCTGTAATTGAAAAAAAAAACAATGTCAGTGTTTTACATGATAATTATGATTTCTGTCAATTTCAACATTTTTGGCATAAATCTGTCATTACTTTTTGCCATAATTATTTACCAAAGCATGTTTGGCCTCCATATATCTCACATCTCACACCTTCATTTCATAAATTCAGTGCACATTTTCAGAGTTTTTCTTAATGCTCAGCCTACTAACACAAGATCACCCACTCATCTTGGCCATGGCAGTGGGACACCATCACAACACAACATTCATTCTCAAAGCACACAGCACAAACAGCGCCCTTCATCCTTTTTATTAGAGTATTACAGCATTACGCCCCCTCACTCACTGTTTACTGTCCTGCACAACGATCATCCTTTAATCATCTGAGCTTTACTTGGTTACAGACATTTGCCCTTTAGAATCATTATGACATTAAGCTACAAAGCAAATCACATGGACCATTCACTGTTCACGGATGATGGGCTAGCAAAACAGGAAGATGGTAACACAGCCATCACTGCTTAAGACACTGGTATATTTCCCCAGAGTAACATGAACTGCCTAGCATTATATAATCAGTTAGTGAATGTCTATAATGATATACAGTGGCAGTTAAAAAGTGTTTAAATGTCACTGCATTAAAAAACAAGTCATTTAGTTTAAATAAAGATAGAACATGGACATTTTAAGTGTTTTTTGCAGCATTTCAGCATTAAAGACACTTGACATTTGCTATATTATGCAATAATAAATAAGTATTTTTAAAAGTGTCCAAAGTGTCCCAGTACTGTTGTTGTAATGTAATCCAGTGTAAACAATACTACTGTACAAGCTAAATGTTTTACATAAAATCTTACCTTGGCCAAGTGTGAATTAATCCACTTTGTGAAAGTTCTTTTCTGCACTGCCTCTTGTTCATCTGCAAAAGAGAAAAACACAATAACCACAAAAGTGATGTTTTACTCTTCAACATCCAGTGAGATATTTCACTTTCCTGTCTTCTTAATTCGGCTCATAGCCATCATGACTCACCAGGTTATTTTCTTACATTTGTGAGAAATACATTCAAGAGGATTTACTATTGAATACTGTACATTTTCATTCATGTTGAAAGCTAGAGAGAAGATATTCACCAGCACAGGAGAGCTGAGAGTCCACATGTGGCATGAGCAAAAACATCGACATTATATCAGAAACATCTGCCAGTATTCCCATTATTACATATATGCTCAGCATAAACAACATGAATGCAGATTTGAAACAAAAACACACAAATATGCTTAGAATGTCTATTTATATGCAATCCACAAGCTCTCAAGATAAGAGAATTATATAAGAGAATTGCTATGCGGTTGCTAGGATGTTCTGAGCGGCTACCAGGCTGTTTCTATGGATTTGCATTGCTGTGCGGTTGCTAGGATGTTTTGAGCAGTTGCCATACTGTTACTATGCATTTGCACAGATATTCTACATGCCAGGCCAAGCCATTGCTATGCAGCCATAAAGATGTTCTAAAGTTGTTGCTAAGATGTGCTGGGTGGTTGTTAGGGTGTTGCTATGTAGTTGCCAGGCTAGGATGTTTTGTGTGGTTGCCACAGTATTGGAAATAGTCTGCAGCCATAAAGATGTTCTAAAAGATTGCTTAGATGTATTGGGTTGTTAACAGGGTGTTGCTATCCAGGATGTTCTATTTTGTTGCCACAGCATTGCAAATAGTCTGCAAAGGTGTTCTGGTGGTTGTCAGGATGTTATATGCAGCCATAAAGATGTTCTAAAAGATTGCTTAGATGTATTGGGTTGTTAACAGGGTGTTGCTATCCAGGATGTTCTATTTTGTTGCCACAGCATTGCAAATAGTCTGCAAAGGTGTTCTGGTGGTTGTCAGGATGTTATATGCAGCCATGAAGGTTACTATTGTGGCCATGTTGTTACTATGTATGAACATATGCAGGATGTTCTAAATAGCTGCAGGCTGTTGATATGAAGTAGCAATGGTATTTCTGTGTTGTTGCCAGGCCTTTGCAATGCAGCCATAAAGATGTTCTCAGTGATTGTTAGGGCATTGCTATGGAGTTGTTAGGATGTTCTATGTGGTTGCCAGGGCATTGCTATTTGGTTTCTAGGATGCTCTGTATTGTTGGCAAGGCATTAGAAAGGCATTTTGCGTATAGGCCAGGCCGTTTCTATACAGTTTCAAAGGTACTCTACATGGTTGTCATTCAGTTTCTCTGCAGCCAGTTCCTATACAGCCATAAAGATGTTCTGTGTGCTTGCTAGGATGTCATGGTGGTTGCATGGACATTGCAAGGTGTCTGAAAAGGTATTTGGAATGGTTGCCAGGGTCTTGCCATGCAGTTGCAAAAGTGATCTAAGTGGTTGCCAGGGTGTTGCCATGTGGTTACTAGAATATTCTGGCTGGTTGCCAGGGTGTTGCTATGGCGTTGCAATGGAATTCTGTGTGGTTGCCAGGCCACTGCGATTCAGCCATACAGACGTACTGAGTGGTTGTTAGGGCATTGCTATGGAGTTGGTAGGATCTTTTATGTGGTTGTCAGGGCATTTCTATGCGGTTTCTAGAATGCTCTGTGCTGTTGTCAAGGCATTGCAAAGGTATTTTGCATGGATGCCAAGCCGTACCTATGCAGTTGCAAAGGTACTCTCCATCGTTGTCAAGAAGTTTCTATGCTGCCATAAAGATGTTCTGAGTGGTTGCTATGATGTTGGTACGTGATAGCTAGGATATTCTGTTGTAAGGGCATTGAAAAGTGGCTGCAAAAGTGGTGTTACCATGCAGTTGCAAGGTGTTCTATGTGGCTGCAAGGCTGTTGCTATGCAGTCATAAAGATGTTCTGAGTGGTTGTCATGCATGGCATTGCTACGGAGATGTTAGGATGTTATGTGTGTGTTCTGGATGGTTGCCAGGGTGTTGCTATGTGGATGCAAAGTTGTTCTAAGTGGTTGCCAGGCCATTTCCACACAGTTATAAAGTCGTTCTGAGTGGTTCCTAAGGTATTGCGGGTGTTGCTAGAAGACGTTTCCTGACCAAAAGAGTCAAATAAGAAGTTTCAATAATATTCTGCTTCAATTTTTTAAATCATTTGCAAGGTGAAAAAAAGTTTACTATTGTAACTATTTAATACTGTCCAAATCAATAACCCAAAGTAAGAGAAACAGTACTAGTGATGCTTGACTTTGCAAACAGCAAATGCACAAATCTTGCAGAGCATTTTTAGACACAAATAAGGTCATTTAGGTCACCAACAAACACCCACCAGACATATTTTTGCGTGATGGGCTCAGACAGACCAGCCATATTCACAACAGACAACATCCTATGTTTGCATGCATGCTCTAATGCAATGCACAGGGCATGTTTAGGAAGCATCCATGTACTGTAGCACACATGGCATGCCGGTGCAGCCTTAAGCACACCACAGCCATCATAATCCAACATGCGCAGCTGTAAAGAGGTTCGCATCAGCACTCGTGTGCTGCCGTGACCCGTGCCAACACGGTGATTACCTCTCCCGAGGAGGAAGACAAGGAAGACCTCAGCTGGCCATTAATGTCTAGTGAGCCATATGACCCAGAGACGTGTCACTGCATATCTGGATCATGCATCTGTTTCACCTACATTCAGTGAAGCACAGACTACATGTAAATCTGAGCTAGAGGCTCCCAGTCGGATGAGAGGAGACGTCGATGTCCCACTTACCACGGAGATACTGAAAGAATCCTGTCACCAGATTCAAAGACGTGGTCTTTTTCACAGCTACGTCCTTAAAGTGAGCCATTGTGCGCCCTGCATTCCCTCCGTTTCTTTGTGTCCTTCATGTGTGAAAGTGCGCGCGTGTCATCCAGGGAGGAAAACCAGATCAGCTATCTTTTATTTCCTCCGGGAAGCAGAACAGTGCAGGCGGAGGAGCTTTCCGTGTGAAAACACAGCGCAACTGAGCACTGGAGGATGAAACCTCCCCCTCCCCTTGTTGTCTCTCTCTTTCCCTCTCCCTCTCCCTCCTCCGTTGTGGATAGGCTGCTAATCGAGGGCAGTTTTTTATGAGCCAGGCAACTTCCTGTTGTTGGTGGAGCTGGGGAGTCGTGCTGGTGTGGATGCTCCGTTCAGGTCTGTTCTAGTTCCAGCAGCATCCCACAGCTGCAGCCATACTAACCGGCTATGGCACTGATCGGCCAATCAGCACACGGGGGGGCTGTGATGTCACCAGGCAGCTGGTGTTATCCTGATTTATATGGGTGGGTGGGGGTCAGCACTCATGCTACACAGCTTGAACTCCACCGGGCCTCCACTACAAGCACCGCAGACACCCTAATGCAGGAATGGCTTAACAAATAATCAGATTCATAGCAGTCCAGAATGCTGTACAACAAAGGACTTATGACATGACACAGTTACTGTGGGTTTCAGTGTGTTTGCATGTCTAAGTAAAAAACAAAGTACATGTTTCTGATCTTATTGTGAACAATTTATTAACTAAAAACTATTAAGAATTTCTGAAGAGGCAAGGATTACTATTAATATTGCTTAGTACTAGTAATTTGAACAAATGACTAACACCTAGACTAGTATTTGACGGTATTTATTAGGCAGCACAACTGTTTTCAACATTGATAATGATAAGAAGTGTTTCTGAGCACCAAATCAGCATATTAGAATGATTTCTCAAAGATCATGACACTGAAAACTGGAGTAATGATGCTAAAAATTCAGCTTTGCATCCCAGGAATAAATTACATTCAGATACAAAGCTGTTATTTTAAATTGTTATTGTCATTATTTTAATCACCTTTACTATTTAATCTAGGGTAATTCCATGCAGTCAAATGTCAGATGTCAACCTGATGCCAAAGTTTTTACTATACTGATAGCACAGATGTCAACATTTGTTGGGTCAAATACCCATGTGAGGGTAAAGTTTTTAAATCTTTTTTTTATTTTTAGTGCATGTCACATCCATAACAATACATATTCCTCATAGATACATAAAATAGTAAAAATTATATATTCTGTGAATCATATGTTCTCTGTTGGTTGGGTATTATTGCGTCTGTCCTTTTTTGTCACATCCATAACGCATGATTATTTCCCTTTTTTAACATACCATGCATAGACTGATATTTTTCTGATGTTTAGACAACAAGGGTTTATTAAAATATAAACAGATGGTTTGGGATATTGGTAACACATAAATTCTCTAAGCATTTATATGTCACATCCATAACGCTGGATTTGCCCTCTAATAAATGCAGCCTTCTTGTATTTTTTTCACATTTTATTTTCTGTTTCACTCAGAAATACATTTATGTAGTCATGTTGACTTTAAATCCTTTGAAGTGTCTATGGCAAAAATCATTCATGTCACAAATGTAATCATACTAAATGGAAATGGCTATAAGGCAACTAGGAACCAACTGCACTCAAAGTATTGAATCATTTATGTCACAGCCAGTGCAAAGCATCTGCCACCTGCTACGGTGCAGTCGGTGACTATATCACTCTATTATTCCTGACCATCAGCCACAGCATGAGCTCCACACAGAACCAATCCACCACACAAATGTATTTGCATCCTGATATATATTTAATAAGACCATCTTATGACCAGAACTGGACATGCCCAGTGTTAAGTCTTGATCTTCCAGGCATGTGTGGCTTTGTGTTTAATAAAACGCACTTTATTAAATTACTTAATTCAATCTCATGTTTTTGTGCATTGAAACGTTAATGCATTTACAAAATATAACTGTTCCTTCGCAAATCCACTTAGAGGAAAAATCTATTCTCACCGCTCTGGCAAAGTTCAGGTATTTATATCTCAAAAGCCTTTTGTGTTAAAGATTGAGGAATGCACCTCAAAGGGTTTCAGTCACAGAAGATAATGTAATCTGTGAAATAAGTGCTACTCCCATCACATGCTCGTCTAATGAGTCACCATTTGTTTCTATCAGTTAAAGCTCAGGGGTCTTAAAAACAGATTTAAAAGTCCTGACGTTTTGTGGATTAGAATAAGGTGAGAAAAGGCAATTTATTTATTATATCTCTCATACATATGCTGCAAATACATTTATATACATACACTACCAGTCAAAGGTTTTTGAACAGTAAGATTTGTAATGTTTTTTAAAGAATTCTCTTCTGCTCACCAAGCCTGCATTTATTTGATCCAAAATACAGCAAAAGCAGTAATACTGTGAAATATTTTAAATAATTGCTTTTTATTTGAATATATTTTCAAATGTAATTTATTCCTGTGATCAAACTGAGATTTTCAGCATCATTACTCCAGTCTTTAGTCACATGACCCTATACCACACTATACTATTCAAAAGCTTGAAGTCAGTATTTTTTTTTTTTTTTGGAAAGAAATGATAGAAATGTATATTTTTATTTAGCAAGAATGCTTATTTGAACAGCAAATCAGAATATTAGAATGATTTCTGAAGGATCATGTAACTGGAGTAATGATGCAAAAAAATTCAGCTGTGAAATCACAGGAATAAATTACATTTAAAAAAATATTAAATTGGAATACAGTTATTTTAAATAGTAAATATATATATTTATTTTTTTTTATTTTTTTTAACTGTTTTAGCTGTACTTTGGATACAGCAGAAGAGATTTTGTTAAAAGAAAACAAAAACAAAATATACAAAAAAAAAAAGAAACATTAAATATTTTACTGTCCAAAAACTTTTGACTGGTAGTGTACATATACATATATTTACATATATAAAAATAGTAATATAAAACTATAAAAATAATGGAGCTGTCCAGTCCTGAAATACTATCGCAGAATACTGCAAAGGCTTTCAGGATACCATAATGAGCCCCTCAGATCTGATCAGTAATCAATGGATGATCATTAGTGTTTAGCATCTACAGGCAAATGACGCACTGGGTTGTTCCCACAATAATCAAAATATCAGCTTTACTGATGGTCTTCTAGTTTGTAGCATTGCCCACTTGCACTCACACCCAGTGTTAAGAATTAGACTTAATTAATTATTAATGAATGTACAGTCACTTTCAATCTACACGTAGAAATAAGAGAAACGAGTGGAGCATCTGAAATTTAAATGAGTGCCTTCAACACAAACTCGGGACAGATGATATCATGGGCAACAGGTCAGATGTTGCTGTCATCTGCTGAATGGAGCACAGTCTTTAATACTCTACACATCACTCCTGCAGTTTCAAGGTAGAAATGCAAATGCTGATTTTGTGTATTAGGCCAAAAATCAAGATAATTATTTAGAAAAATATTAAACAGAAATAGTGCCATCTAGTGTCCTATTAAAACATTCTGTGACCATATTATCTATATTCAACCAGCTATTTTGATCAATGCAATGATGATAGTCAAGACAACTCACCTTTATTTACATAGCGCTTTTTACAACAGAAATCGTTTCAAAGCAGCTTTACAGTGATAAACAATAAAACAGTGATTCAGTGATGCAAACACATCTAATTTTTGGTGTAAAGCAGCTCTAAAAAGCAACAGTGATCACAGCATCAGATCATCAGAGACGTAACAACTGTAGACTAAACTTGTGAACACCAGCAGTCTTATAATTAAATCAAGACAACAACCTTCTTATACCTTCTTAACTTTGTCTTAATAAAACATGATCCTTTTTCGTTGGAGAGTTTGTACCTGATGTGTGTCTAAAGGAAGTGGCTGTTGTATAAAAATCATGCGTGCCAATGAAAGGAAGATGGCAAACGGTTTTACCACACACTCTATAAACAGGCATGCGCTAGTCGCCACGTAGCGGGAAACCAAAAGAAATTACTTCGAAATCAGTAACCACAGACCTTCTGTCACATCAACCACACATCGCCTTATTCGCTGTTGATGTGCCATGGTAACTAGCACACGCCTCTTCTGATGTGCCTTCAATGCAAAATACATTTGACCGCATGCAAGAACACACTTTAGACGAATACACCTTTTATGCAATAACTGTGTCGACATTAAATGCCAAATCTACTACATTTGCGCTACAAATGCACACTAAATAGCTCACCAGAAACTTAACATGCACTATAAATAATTTTTAAATTAAACGTGAGTAAACCTTGCTGGTGCAAAATTTACCGCCAAATTACTCAAGCGTTCTGGATGGCTGCTAAAGTCTCGCTATTTAATTGCTATGGTGTTCTAAGTGAGTTTTACATGTGGGGGGGTTAGTTGGGTACATATTTCATCTAATTAAACAGGCATTATTTAAAATCACCTACACTAAAGCTGAAAATGCATGAGTGACTCTTGAAATTTTGGCGGTAAAAACAGAAGTGCCAGTAATCACGCATTTGTAACTTCCTTCCTGATGAGTCTGAATACTAAGTTCCTCTTGTATGCTTCTTGTTTCATCTTTAAGACTATATGAGCATGTGGGTATTGCCATGGTGATCAGAAATAAACAAATTCTCAAAAAGGAAGTAGCACAATATTCTCTACAGGTTACATAGAAAATGCATTAGAAGCTTTGAAGGTGCATAAAGGAGCTTCTTTAACTATTCATGAAGAGTGTTTTTATGAGTTCTTAAGGAGTGGATTGTAATTTTTTTGCAGGCTACTGTGAAAATGAAACCTCTATTAGTCATAAATGGATAAAATCTTAATGACATTAAAGACCTTCCTGGTCTTACTACACTATTTGTCAACCCCTTCCTCACAACCACCTGCCATTTATAGGCACTTTTTACCATGCAATCCAACCAATTTGACTAATAAAATCAACTCACTCAATTTCACTCAAAATGTCATATAAAGAAAATGGGTTTCCAATGGTTACGTTCATTTTAAATTTATTTTACTGAATTGAAATCACGGGCTTGCTTATGTATATTATTATGTTACCCAGCCTGCTTGGACATGACCTGGTTATTAAGATTAAAAGGATGCTTTTATTGTTTCTCTTTCCATATCCTTCTGCTCTGTTTGCTGTCGTAAGAGCAGTTGAAATCATTCTTAAATCAATTATTGAGAAGAAAATTTCACCAGTCTGATGCTGTTATTACTCTTTCACGAAACCCCACAGCGAAACATCTGCTTTCACTTAGTCACGGGATTAACACTCTGAAAGATCTCACTGTGCTCGACCAACGGGTTGCCATCAAACCATTTTTTAAATCTATGTTAGAAGGCCACAGGAATGAGATGACAGGACTAAATACAGCTAATTTATGACTAGTTTTTATAGACTTGCCCTGTCCACTGCCAACACACGAGTAACAGACATCAGTCAATGAGAATGGACATACAACGCCAGGGAGTCCAAATATCGATCAGTTCCATCTTCCAAGGACAGGACATCTTCCAAAGAGGTGTCAGGTTGTACCTGTTCCCATACACACCAGCTACTATAGAGTCCCTGTCCAACTCTAAACAATATGGGCACTGAGCATTTCCGTCGGTCTGGGTGTTTTATTACAATGTAGATTTTACACTTCTGCACTCAGACGCAAGCTTTATTAATTTATTTTATTTTATTTTATTTTATTTTATTTTATTTTATTTTATTTTATTTTATTTTACTTTTATGGCATTCAAAACCTTATTTTTTTTATGCTGAAAACTAAAAAATCATGAATCATGTTGGTAACCAGACAACTTTAAAGCCCTTTCACTTTCATTGTGTGGACAAAAGTAAAAAAATTATAATATTTTATTTTTTATATATATTTTTTATTATAATATTTTATTTTGCATTCCAAAGAACAAACTGTATTCTTCTGGTATTATTTATATAGTATTATAGTCTTTAATAATATTTTAAATGACCTTAGTTGTAATTTTTATTAGCTTTAATTTCTTATTTTATTTCAGTTTTAAAATCTTCTTATTTATTTCAGTTAGTTGCTAAAGAAACACTTCTCTTTTAAGTTTTAAGTTTTTTTATTTGATTTTTCATCTAATATTTATATTTTATGTTGTTTCAGATTTATTTCAATTACTGAAAACTTAACCGTTAGCTGCTAAACTAACATGTCTAATTTCTTGTTTTTTTATGTAATATTTATAGTTTGTTACTTTAGCTTTATTACAAAAACTATTTTAAATAGTTTGAGATTTAATCAACAGTTGCAACACTGACACAGAAGAAATAAAGTCAGACATGAGGATGAATAAATGAAGACTGAATTTTTATGTTTTGGGCGAACTGTCCCTTTAAGCAAGTGAATTTGGTGATAATATTAAAGCTGCACAGCAAAACAGGTAGATTATGGAAACATTTTCCTATCAGCACGAGCCCTGCATCACAACGTCATCACTCACTCCCAGAAGTGCAATCATCGCTTCTGTTTTTCTTTTGGGTGGTTTTATATTTTCCCTTCTCCAAAAATGATTGCAAAGCATTTAAACTCTTCCTGCCGCCTTAAAAGCATTACCCATAATGTTAATAGGCACCACATCGGCAGCATTATGTCTTAACACATCCACCGTCTGACATGACATGACAGAGTGCTCCAGTAAACTAAACCTTATCATAAAGAACATAAATATTATCCAAGCAAGAAAGGTCAAACTAAACTATTCCCTGGCAACACAAGTGTTAGAAAAGGGCCTTTGTCAAGGACAACTTCTGTAAGAAAAAACAATAATGACCTTCACAGACTAAACTATTTTAAACACAAATCTAATCTGCAGATTCTTTTATTAATTTTCACCGTTACCAGGGCAGTTTAAAATACAGCTATTTGTATGCTATTTTAACTGAATGACTAATTTGTTTCAGCACCAAGCAGACAAATTAGGTCCAAAAATGTGCAGAAAGCATCACGACACAAATAGATCCTGGTTACAAGGGGAGAAAAACAACCTGTCCTCAAGCACTGCAGCACACAACCTGTCAATTCAAACCATCAGCTGATAAACCAAAGTATCCATAAACCATCATAATGAAAGTACATGATTCCCTCAGGACATTTCTGTGTTTGCAACACCATAAGAGTAACATGAGCTGCACATGATGTAAACATTAGTTTAAAGATAAATGGACAGACACGCACAGCCATTATGTAAAGCATCAATATTGATTTCTCAAGTGGGTAAGTTCC
This sequence comes from Labeo catla, assembly GCA_012976165.1. Lineage (NCBI taxonomy): Eukaryota > Metazoa > Chordata > Actinopteri > Cypriniformes > Cyprinidae > Labeo > Labeo catla. The sequence continues at coordinate 1,975,395 of VONZ01000057.1, read as the reverse complement.
TGTTCTGTCAAATATGGTGCATTTGTGCAACAATAGGCACCTGGCACTAACTCTAGGTGTGAAGGCACTGAATCAGCAGAATTCCTCCTGACTCATAGAGCCAGAGGACGGTTCTGTGAGGTAAAGAACGGAAATACAGCATCACCCACCTTGCAGCCTCTGCATCACATTCATAATGTCCTTGCTGGACCGTCCGAACGGGCTGAGGGAAGCCATGGTCCCTCTCTATAGTCCTGCGTTCCTCTGATACCGGTTTACTCATGCAGTCGGCACAGCAGATAGCAAATACTGCCCTACTTTCTTAGGGGGCATCCCCATCTGCCCCTCCTACAACTCTCTCTTCCTCTTACTGCCTCTCTCTCTCTCTCTCACTCTGATGCAGAAACTCCAGGAACTTGATGTGGCCCAATCAAAAAACAGGTTTCATATAGGTGCTCGCCCAAGCAGTCGACCAACCAGAAGTCCTCTTCTATGTAGAGTCAGCGAACTGAGAAGGAAAAGTAACAGCATGGGTTTCAGACAGTATAAAAAATGTATTTTAAGAGGTAGCATATAAACAAACAGGCTTAACTTAGCCAGATTTAGTCATTCATTATGACTAAATGAATATGGTTGCACAAACAAAATCAGTTTTATCAATTTTAGCGCCTTAACTAAAACTAATTTGAGATTTGGTTATGGCACTATTTACACTATTTACAACACTACCACAGAAGAAATAAAGTCATACAGACATGAGGGTGAATAAATGATGAATATTAGGAACGAGAATTTGTTTATGAATAATACTGAGACATAAACAAAAATCATTTTTAAAGGACAACTTAAATAGAAAATGGCAAATTTTCACTTTTTACAGTTTAGTAAAGATCAATATGTTTCTATGTACTGTGTGCACACTGTAGTCATGCTGAACATGCATGTTTGCACACAGACCAAGCCTTTTTTACGTTACTACTGCTATTATTTATTTCTTTTTTTTCAGTCTTAGAATTATAATTTATGACCTTACTGACTGATTATTATTATATGGAACAAAACTTCAGTTATAAGAGCTCATCCATAATTAAAGAAGTCCTTACCCACCAGGGATAACATTTCATCTTCATTGTGCATTGCACATGAAATGCATGAACGATTTTCATGTATACGTATATTAATCAGCTAAAGTTATGCACGCCACGTAACTAAGTGAAAACAACAGAAACTCAGCAACAAGACGTATATCTACAGTCAAAAGCATGCAAACAAATTTCTACTGCGCAAATTTCCAGGAAAACTAGCCCTGATTTATCAGAATATGTTTTTTCGTTTGTACAGATGTTAATCTGTAGTGCGTTTGTTACCGTGAGCAGATGACGCTTCCTTTCTCTTGTGTCTCATGTGATGATGGTGAAGGTCTGTTAGACGGGTTGCTATGGAAACCTTTAAACAACGTTTAAAGGCCGTGTTACTTCATATGATCTTTACCGCCACCTAACGGTGATAAAAGAGAACATTATAAGGGGGCGTTTACACCATGGCTTACACAGGGCGCGTTCATGTATTCTAAACACTACAGAGCGCAAGGCAATGAAACAAAAAAACGCAGTTTATAGATAGAGCGAGCGATAGATAGATAGATAGATAGATAGACAGAGTCATTAACAGAACAACTGATGGAACGATAGATAGAATCATTAATAGAACAATTGATAGATGGAACAACAGATAGATAGAAGAATTGATAGAATCAATATAACAATTGATAGATTGAACGATAGATAGAACGACAGATGGATAGAACGATCAAACGATAGACAGAATGATTGATAGACAAAACGATTGAACGATAGATAGATAGATAGATAGATAGATAGATAGATAGATAGATAGATAGAGTCATTAATAGAACAATTGATGGAACGATAGATAGAACGGTATATAGAATCATTAATATAATAATTGATGGAACGATAGATAGAACGATATATAGAATCATTAATAGAATAACTGATGGAACGATAGATAGAACGATTGATAGAATGATATATAGATAGAATGATCGAACGATAGATAGAATGCTTGATAGACAAAACGACAAATAGATAGATAGATAGATAGATAGACAGATAGATAGATAGACAAAACAATTGAACGATAGATACTGAAGTTCTTCACTGTGTCATTACCACCCATTATCTACTGTACATCACGGGCTACATAGTTCAATAATGACATCTGCTGGCCATTTCTGTTTTTGTAATAAACTCAGAGCATGGATGTCCTCCTATTGTTTTAGAACAGCATTGTCCTTCACTCAAATATTTGCAAGACCCAGTACACCAGAAGGTTTCAGTGCCTGGGAATTCTGTTGAATTCTGAGAGTGCATATCCTCTCCCTGTTTTTTCTTAGAAGAAATGCATTTTAGGCACTTTCAGTTATATTATCTTAAGGTGGGTATCTCTGTTCACAAAACATAGTGATATGCCAGAAGGTACAGATACTAGTAAGGAAATCCTCTCTGACAACTGAGAACTTATCACTAAGGCGTTTTCATTTTCTTATGGGAACTCTGTCAAATCAAAACTAAATTGAGATTTATTGTTCAATTTTATCCAACCCAAGTAGTTGCTTTTATCTTCACTCAATCTTAAAACAAATCTTAAACAAAAGAAGAAAACTTTAAGTGCCGAAAGGTCTAAAAAAAGGTGTAAGTTGGTCTATTATAATATAATGGGGTGAAGAAGCCATTGTATTGTATCCATTGAAACGAAGGAAATGATGCAAGAGGAAACAGCCCTGTTCCTCTGGATTTCTGTCCTGAACAGATAAGCCTAGCACTTGCTAATTATATGAGTAAAGAGGCAGGAAGAATGACGACAAAGTTTCCCTTCATGCAAACAAAAAAGTGCCATATTCCCTGAGAAATACAGTGAACAGTTCCTGTGGGCTTGGAGGGAGAGTTTGGCTGCATGTTGATATGGTTCTGCTAACTATTATGGCTTCAAATGGAACAAATGCGATTTGGGAAATACTTCAACCTATTGATTTTGGTAAGAATTGGGGTGCATTTGGTTTACTGTGTTGCTTGTGTTGGCTCAATGTAAATTTCTTTGCAGTTATAAATATATGATGATTTTTTGGTTTTTATTTATTATTATTAACCCAGCCTTGTTACTTTGTTCTAAATGTAGATTATATAAAGTTATGCATGCATTATTCATGCATGCATGCAAAAAAGGTATAGAAACAGCTTTCATTTTAAAATTTGTTAGTAAATTTCACAAATTATTATAAATATAGATTTTTTTCATATTTAAATATGTATTTTTTTTTCCTGGTGTGTGTTATATTACTCAAAATTCAATAACCTTTCCATCCAGAGGAGCTCATCCTGGCGTTCTGCTTGTCGATATTAATTGGTCTGCTTATCGGGATCTTGATTTTCCTCCTCCTTACATGGATGTCAAGACGGAGAGCTTCGGTCAGGATTACCAGACGTCAAAACCAGTCGTCAGAATCCAAGAACTCACGTAACCAGCACTGCCACCTCAGACACTACAAGAGTCATGGCTTCGACAAGAACAGTGAATATGCGGGAAGAACGGTTTTGAATCTTCACAGACAGACTTCCGTAGACCCCAATGAAATATTGGGTAGAAGCCCCAGCTTTCAGAACTCCACTTTTCGACCACCACCAAAAAAGACTAACAAGACTGCAGATGAGACAGAGGATGATAACCAAGCTGCATTACTTCCTAACATCACAGATCCATTAAGTGCAGAACCAGCAGAGTCTTTCTGGCTGGGGAAGGGCAGTCTAAGAGGTTTCCTACCCAGACAGACTCCACCACCTGCATATGACAGTGTCATTCACATCTTTCAAGAGACTTGTACTTGACTGCACTGTGATAAGAGACAAAGGACTTGCAAAGGATTGTATATAAATCCCAAAACACGGACTAAATGTGACAAAAGGGGAAAAAAATAAACGGAAGCCTTGTTCTGATTTGACAAGGATCTGATCTATCCTGTACTGACACTCATCTGCATTACTTTCACGGGTAACACGTTACAATAAGGTGCTATTAGTTAACGTTAATGCATTAACTAACAATGAGCAATATATTTATTAGTATTTTTTAATCTTTGTTAATGTTATGTAATTAAAATACAACTGTTAATTGTTAGTTCATGTCAGCTCGGGTTGACTTTACATTTACATTTATTCATTCGCCAAACGCTTTTATCAAAAGCGACTTACAAAAGAGCAACAAAGCAATTTTAGGAGTCAACAACAGCCCTAATACACAAAGCTAAGCTTACTAGACAAGTAGATTAGGATGTATGAGTTAAATGTTGAAGTTAACATGAACGAGATTTAACTAATGTATTTAATCAATTAATGTTAACAAATTAAATCTTATTGTAAAGTGTAACCCTTTCATGCAGTGGTGTAAAAATGTTGAAGTAAAGCAAAGCACTTATAATAAAAGAAAACCGATCCTGAAAATGATATATGTGATATATTGCATCATTAGCAACGATTGTCACAAAGTATTCAACAGTTTTGATCAATGTGGCACATGGTACTTACCATGGTACTTAATGATTGCCGTACGCATATACCACAGTATGTACATGGTACTCCACAATACATTTAAAATATCATGGTAATTTTACGGTAAGTGAAAGAATATTGTATTAACTAAAGTAAACCATACACACTAGGAACAGCAGAAAGTACAGCAGAGGACCTCCTGGGAACCTTTTCAATATGGTATTGTTTCCAGAGATGAAAGTGAAGTATCTCTCCTGAGTCTTGCTGCAGTCTGCCTGGAAAGAACACAGAAATACTGGTAAAACTCCTTTTCACTAACAGAAAACAACATTTACAACCAGGGTGGGGGCGGGGGGGTAACACATTACAAGTAATCAGATTAATTTTTTCAAGTAACTAATGCATTACTTTTCAATTTAGAAGAAAATATCAGTTTCTTTTTTAAATAAGTAATGCCAGTTACTTTCTTTTCCCATTTATTGACTGACAGCTCTCCTGTTCCCATGTTGAGAGAAATCAAAAGTGTGGAGGCATTGTGTGCGCTATGTAAACATGATGGTTACTGTAGATCTAGACTAAATGTGATGTATTTACAAATTCAGTGTTCCACAAAGTGAAATGCAAACTCAGAATATGACACATACTTGCAATAATTAAAAATGTTAAATAATGCAAATATCCTTTATTTAATCCCAATTTTTTAACCAATGTCTTTGCTGCTGATTTTAATGAGCAAAAATGACTTTAAATAAGTATCACATAAATTTTATATTTATTGCTGAATGTGCCAAAATGTTACTTGTTTATTAAAAACAAACAAGCTAAACCAGTTGAGAAAAAGTAACGCAAAAGTAACGTAATGCATTACTTTCCATAAAAAGTAACTAGGTAACACAATCAGTGTTGCCAGATTGGACGGGTTGCCGCCCAATTGGGCTTCTTTTGATCGGCTTGGACCGGAGAATAACGCATTGGGCGGGTAGACAAAATTTGGGCTGCTTTAAAACAATTAAAAGCCGCCCAATCAGCTGCTTTTTTCTTCGCTTTTATCTTTAGTCATGTTATTTTAATATGTTCGAGCTCAAAGTATCACAGTAAAAAAATGTGTAGTGCAGTCATCAACATCATTGAACAGAGACCTGTCAATCAATTTACCATCTTTTATGTTGGTGAGATGTGATGACTCGTGAGTGACGGGGTTTTGGCACTATAAAGGGCAAGATTTTGAATGTGCAGCTATATATTCATTCATTCATTTTATTTGAGTGATTGCGATGGCAAAGTGGCCTAAATATAAGTTACACGATAAAAAAGTTTTAGAGTGACTTAAATCTCACAACGTGGATTACACGTAGTGAGAGATGAATAGAAGATTTCTAAATATAATTTTAACTGAAATAAGAGAACAGTTGAATGATTTAATAAAAATCAAAACTGAATATGGGGACTATACGATGCTGTCCTGCATCAGAACATCTTTTAAACAGTCCAGACTACTCTGGTATACTTGGCATTGACAGCTGCTGGACCTGAACAGTTTTAACTGTGCAAAGTTCTGCATGATGTTCTAAAATGTGTACTTTATGAAATACGTGCTGTAGTTCTGTCTGAAGATAAAGCACAAGACAACGGTAAGCACATTATTGTTGTTAATTGTTATTATTATTATTATTAAAATATTTCTGGGCATTTTAAGCATATTTTCTGACTCCTTTTAATGCATTTGCCCTGTTTTGATCCATATTCCTGTGAAACTGATTTATCTTTATTTTATTTTGTCATCTTTATTTTTTTAAGGAGATAAAAATGGTCCTTATCAACCTTGATTGACATATCAATAAAATTACATCACATTATTTTGGCAGTAAAAATTTTGGGCTGGTTTTTGTTGAAGTGGGCGGGTTTTGGTGAGCTTTTGGGCTGGAAATCGTCAACCTGATCTGGCAACACTGAACACAATTAGTTGTGTTTTTACACATTTTTTAGGAAGTAATGCAACATTGTAATGCATTGCTTTTAAAAGCAACTTTCCCCAGCACTGTTTACAACATACTGTATATCAGCACATACACTGTAAGTAACAGAAAAAGCTAGGAAATAAAAGTCCTTTTATATAAATATGTAGTGGTAACATTATCTCATACTTACCGTTAGCTCTGAAGTAAATTGCGCTTTGGAAACACTGCAAAAGAGCTCAGTAGCAGGCTAATCGATACACTTTCAAATAAACGATTTTCTTATTAAATAAGGGTGGGTATAAAAACCAGCCAGTATCAGTAATCCTGGTTATATAATGAATTAAAATTATTAAATTATTTATAGACAGTGCATTGCTAGGTTTTCTGATTAGCTAACAAAAGTGCGGCCGATCTTAACACTTTTTGTGTTGTTTAAAGTCTGTAACAAAGTCTAAACACCTTGTTTACTGTTGTAGGGGGTATTTGATGCATAATATTACCAAAAAAATCACTTATAATACCTTTAAACAGTTTTATATTTGTACGTAACTGACAATTGACTGAAGTATTTGATTAACTGAATTCATGCGTTCGAAGACTGACTATAGTTCGAGCCAATAGCCATCGAGCGCGGGCTGTGAAGAAGGATTTCATTGGTTGGGCTACTGCACCGATACGCCCATTTGACTAAACTAATCGGTGTTTGGAGGTTTTAAGCCTGAACAGAATTAAAACTAAATATTTAGACTTTCTGTTGTGTTTCTACGCAACGCCTTAATAAAAAATGGTGCCCATGATGCCCAGAAGTTTAGGAAATAGATGGAAAAAAATCTAGCTCTATTGTAATTTGTGGGAAATCTCATGATAATAATCGTGACTGAACTGAAGTACTTGACTGACTATACTATGAGCCAATAGCCATCGAGCGCGAGCTGTGAAGAAGGATTTCATTGGATGGGCTACTGAACCGATACGCCCATTTGATCGAACGAATCGGTGTTTTGAGCCTGAACAGAACATTAATAAAATTAAATATTTAGACTGTTAGATTATTGTTCTGTTTTTAAATGTAAAAAATTATGCTCAGAAGTCTATGAAATTTAAATGGAAAAAATCTCTGTTGTAATTTGTGGGAAAGTCGTGAAAGAGTCGATGTTTGTACGAGTCGTTTGAGTGAACGATTCAATGAATCATTCGCGACAACTGTCGCCACCTTTTGGTGTAAACAGTTTATAACCACTGAACAAATCTTTGTGATTTGGGTCCATACTGGCAAAGAAAATACTGGCAAAGAGAGGAGTCAGGTTAAAATGATAAAAAAAGAGAAAACAGTTAAAGAGAGATCGCACATCACTTGTGGGGACTGAGATGAAAGACAGCGTTTTAAATCGTATGTGATTATTGCAGTGAATGTTTCTCAGTGAAGCTTTGCATTATTCACAGTTTGCTGCATCTTAATATGTATGGCAAAATAAAAATGAAGACTGATGATTTATATCAGTCCAGTTTGCCTGTACACTGCATTCGCTGTATACTATCTGGATGGGGTTGGCAGTCATGTGATCCATAGCACCATTCCGTCAGAGCGCGGGTTGCCTTCGCACGCCGAAAAATCCCTCATTCAGGGATTACTTTGCGCCAATGCACAGCATCCCACTGCATGACTTTAACGTTCTGTTGGGTGAAATCTCCCATGAGCATCTGGCAACCATTTAGACGCATTGAGAGCGAGTTGACAGAGGTGAGTTTGCTCATAGAAATGAATGCAGAATTTTTATTTTATTACTCGAATTAATTATTTTCTTGTTGGCTCACATTGTTCTCATTTTATTTATTTTGAATGTCACAGTGATAGTCAATGTTGTATACTGGATGGTTGTGTAATTATATCACGAGTGTAGGTGGCAACCCTAGTTGATGGATTTATTCTAAACTGCATCCAGCTTAATTACCTTAATTACCTGCCACAATTCTTATATAAGCAGATGTGTGAAACTGAGCTAGTTATGATCCGACAGCCTTATATGATTATTTTTTATATTGGTTTTATCGTATTTTAACAGTAAGATTATGTTTTGAACGAAATTTCACATATATCACTAAAAATGGCAGAAACTGATCGGGGGGAATTAATATTTCTGATGGAAATGAGAATAAATGCAGTTATGAAGTCTTAGGCTGGGTGTCATTAAAATTCAGCCATCATCACATCCCTGTTGCCATGACTCCTGCGAGCTGCCTCATCCTTAGTTGTGCAGATTTTTCTGTATCCTTTTTTTGCACGTATGCATGCATTTATGTACGGATGCTTCGATGCATAATTTCTTTTGCGTTATTCTGAGTATAAAGCACGAATCGCAGGGGCTTTAAACGTCCTGTGACGTAATGGGGGACCAATGTCAACTCAAGTGTGGGTGCAGACAGAGAAATGAAATGTCTTTAAATGATTCTGCATGCAGAGCTTGTCTCATCATATGTGGCTTGTTCTTGCTTTTCAGTCTGCAGATGATATATGGCTCTTTCGCATATAAATATATACATTTATGTGTTTGTGTTTCTTTTTGCATAGAAATCCTGGACTACAGAAGACTGAAAGCTGGTTTTGTATAATAAGGATAAAGTGCAGTAGGCCTTGACTTTTGATTTAGACGTTATTTACATTATTTTATTGAACAGAATTAGTAGAGACTGCATTCCTCATAATGTGCAATAGTCACAGACTATAATGGCCTGATATTAGTCACACTCTTTCTTAAGACACATCTGCAGTTAAGCATTCTCAGGTTGTACTGCACATTTTTTGAATAAGCAAGCAAAATGGAGCACTCTTTCAAAGACGGAATTCGGACTAATAATGTCCAGGGACTATGAAGAGGTAGGTGCTTTCAGTAATTACATTTTGCATTGAATTGCCTGATGCATTGAAAAAAAAATGTCATAACCAGTCATAACGTTAGGATGACAGGATGATATTTGGTTGAACATTTGGAATCTAAGGGTGCCTTTAAAGTTGTTCAAATGAAATTCTTAGCAATGCATATTACTAATCAAAAATTAAGTTTTTATATATTTACGGTAAGAAATTTACAAAATATCTTAATGGAACATGATCTTAATATCCTAATGATTTTTGGCATAACAGAAAAATTGATAATTTGTCACTTAAGACTGGTTTTGTCGTCCAGGGTCACATGTAAGTTCTTTAATACAGTTGAAGTATATATAAGAGACAGAAATGTGACAGAAAATGTGAAATAGTTAGTTGTTACATTCTGCAAGTGGCCAACTGACATGTCATATTCCATATAAAACTATTATAAACAACTTTTCTAATTCTTTTGTAATTATTACACATTTTTTATGCATGTTTTTATGGTATTAATTAAAACACACCATGGAATGCAATGTAAATTGTGAATAAATGTGATTTCTGTGTCAATAGCACCACCAAATTTAATCGCAAAAATAACGAAAATGATTTTTAAACTGGCTGGTAATTTTTTAAATCAAACTGCTAATGTCTTACATTTCTCTTTGCATGTGGAGTTTGAGTAGAAGACAGTATTTTAAAATCATCTTTACGTGAAATGCAAAACCTTAAAAGCCGTTTTACAATAGTGAAAGAAATGGTGACCAGTTACGCCATTTAAAATGTAAATTTGCCACTGAATTTTAACCTAAAATCTTAAAAAAATCTCTATGCATTTATTGTAAATTTTATATTATTTACTATTTTATCATTACTTAACAAATATGTAAAGCACTTTGAGTCATCACTGTGTACGAAAAAAAGGTACAAAGGCTTTCACGGGGTGGTACTCTTTTAAAAGGTGCATCTTTGTACCTTATTTACCCAAAAAAAGGAGCAGTTTAGTATCTTCAAAGTACATGTTAGTACCTAATGTATACATATTAGTACCTTTTAAGAAGGTACCGCCTCAGTGACAACTTTTGTATCTTTTTTTCTGAGAGTGTATAAATAAACTTGTCTGGCCTAAGAAGCCATTTACCAAATGAAATGCATATATTCTAATATGTGACCCTGGACCACAAAACCAGCCTTAAGTAGCACGGGTATATTTGTAGCAATAGCCAGAAATACATTTTATGGATCAAAATGACTGATTTTTCTTTTATGCCAAAAATCATTAGGATATTAAGTAAAAGTCATGTTCCATAAAGAGATTTTGTACATTTCCTACCATAAATATATCAAAACTTAATTTTTGATTAGTAAGATGCATTTCTAAGAATTTCACTTGAACAACTTTAAAGGCAGCCTTAGAGTCCAGATGTTCGACTAAATATCATCCTATCGTCCTAACGTTTTTTTACATCAATGGAAAGCGTATTTATTCAGTTTTCAGATGATGTGTAAATCTCATTTTCAAAACATTGTCCCTTATAACTGGTTTCGTGGTCCAGGGTCACATATAGTTCAGTATTAGTTACCATTTAAAATGACAGATTTTACAGATTTATCTCCCTCTACATCTGTAGCCTGGTCAGTCTGTAGGGATGTTGGCTGCGGTGGAGCATGGTCCGGTCCTCTGCAGTGACTCCAACATCCTCTGCCTCTCATGGAAAGGGAGAGTTCCCAAAAGTGAGAAGGAGAAGCCGGTGTGCAGGAGGCGCTACTATGAGGAGGGCTGGCTGGCCACTGGGAACGCCAGGGGTGTTGTGGGCGTGACATTCACGTCTAGTCACTGTAGAAGGGACAGAAATACCCCACAACGAATCAACTTCAATTTACGGGGACATAACAGTGAGGTGGGACTTTGCGGCTTCTTTGGATTTTTGTTTTGCCAACAACTGCTCCTTTTTGGTTTAAATGTTTGAATTGCAAGGTATAATAAGTAATGTTTTCCACTGTACACCTAAGGAAATTAATAGTACACTGTGCAAAAATAAATAAATAAATACATTTATAGTAAATAAAATGGCAGCTGTGGTTGCCAGAACTGTACCATAACAATATGGTAGCAACATTTTAAGTTTTAAGGAGTGAACTTGAATTTACAGTAAAAAAAATAAAAATAAAATAAAAACAGTAAAAAGTATAATTAAATTATGAAGTAAATTAAAAACTGTACCAAAATCCACATTAGGGCTGTGACAATAAATTGATGCATCGTTTTACGGATCGATTCTGGGATTTTTCCAATGCATTGCGAGTTTTCTTAGTTTTTAACAGCAAATGGTGCTCTAATCTAGTTTTTAACCACACACACTGTTAAAAACGAAGCTCAGAATCTATTTGAGAGAGAATTGTGATGCATTTGGAAAATCTCAACTGATGAGGAATTATTTCTCAATTTGCAATCCATCAATTTTTTTCCCAGCTCTAATCCTCATGATGAGTCAAAGTTAGCTTTTCCACAAGATGAGGTATATACTAATATATGAATGTTCACAGTGCTATACACACAAATACAAAACACTCATATGTGTAATGCAAATAATGCAATAAACATTAATTTAACAATGTAAGATGTAATGTAACCCTTATTTACATAACTGAGAAAACTAAGAAAGAAATAGTAGTTTAAAACTATCAGATGTGAGCACAGAAGACTTGTCTGTGTTACACAGAGAATTCTGGGAATGCTAGTTTATGGTTTATTCCTGTAAATTTTAAGATGGCCTCAGTATATTTTACAGTATATTTTACTGTAAAATTAAATGAAATGTCCCTTTAGAACTATTACAGTTTTTCACCATATAGTAATTAATAGAATTTGTAGTTTTTACCATCAGAATTTCAGCAATTTTTACAGTGTATGTTTTGATAAATGTGTTTTTAAAAGATTTAACCTTATGTGAGGAAAAAACTGGGCTAGAAAAGATTGGTGGGCTAGAAAAAGATATTTTATTCAATATTCTAAGTTCAGCTGAAATGACCTGCCAAATACTACTTAATTTTAGTCATTATCTTGTAACTACTGGCCATACACTTTTATTTGGAAAGAATTACTTCATAAATCAGAAGAAAATCTATCCTAGAGTGCACTAGTGTGCAAAATTCTGCTAGAATTTCATTCCCATGGTGCTGTTCTTGCACAGGTTGTCCTTGTGAGGTGGAATGAACCGTTTCAAAAGCTTGCAACGTGTGACATGGAGGGAGGGATATTTGTTTGGATCCAGTATGAAGGAAGATGGTCTGTAGAGCTGGTGAATGACAGAGGTGCTCAGGTAAGTTAGAATTTAATGCTTATTTTTCATCTGTGCTGTATGTCGATGTATTTACAAGATATTGATTGATGAACTTACTTATTGATAACAAGATTGATAAACTTACTTATATGTTTTGATGTAAAAATGCATTATCTTACACACAAAAAAATGGGCATTAATATTGTACAGTCTGAAATATGAAATAATAGTCAGAGAAATTATATATATGTATAATATATTAAATGGAACAGTTTAATTAATTAAAAAATCTATTAAAAATGAAAAATATATAAAAAATCTAAAATAAAAAAAGTTTTTGATTTTTGATATAGAGTTGAGGTCAAAAGTTTACATCCCCCTTTCAGAATCTGCAAAATGTTAATTATTTTACCAAAATAAGAGGGATCATACAAAATGCATGTTATTTGAATAAGATATTTCACACAAAAGATGTTTACATACAGTCCACAAGAGTAAATAATACTTACATTTATAAAAATGACCCTTAATACCGTGTTGTTACCTGAATGATCCACAGCTGTTTTTTTTTTTGTTTAGTGATAATTGTTCATGAGTCCCTTGTTTGTCATGAACAGTTAAACTGCCCGCTATTCTTCAGAAAAATGCTTCAGATCCCACAAATTCTTTGTGTTATTTGAACCCTTTCCAAAAATGACTATGATTTTGAGCTCCATCTTTTCACACTGAGGTTAAAATGCTCACTGATGTTTCAGAAGGAAAAACAATGTGTCTTTTAATTAAACTTACCAACTCTGGCCCTTTTCTAATAGAATCAAGACTATTGGAGGCAGCTATTATTTTAACATGAACTGATTAATAAACTAGTGGTTTTTCTGTTAGGTGAGTGACTTCACCTGGTCACATGATGGTACACAGGCCTTAATCGCCTACAGGGATGGTTTTGTCCTGGTGGGCTCAGTGAGCGGTCAGAGACACTGGTCGTCTGAAATTAATTTGGAGAGCCAGATCACCTGTGGAATCTGGACCCCTGATGACCAGCAGGTAAGTTTTGGTGTGGCCTCATCAAATTGTGGAAAAAGTGCATTTGTTGTCCACAGGTTGTTTGCAAATGATGAAAGGACTTGGACCGATGCCCTTGGACCGATGCCTGAGTTTCCCTAATTTGGTGTTTGCATTCATTTAAACTCCCTAGGTGCTTTTTGGAACAGCAGACGGGCAAGTCATAGTGATGGACTGCCACGGCCGTATGCTCGCCCATGTTCTTCTGCATGAGTCAGATGGCATAGTCAGCATGTCCTGGAACTGCCCGAACTTCCTGGTGGAGGACAGCACTGAGAGCGACACAGACTCTGATGACCCTACTCCAGCTCAAGGTACAGTATATATATTATATTAAGTCAATTGTATTTGTTTAGTGCTTTTCAGAATACCTCAGTGTGTTTTTCCAAGTGTATTCAGCTTTCTAAAGTATATACTATAGTTCCTAACTATAAAACCATGTTTCCTTTCAAGTGCAAAATCTCAAACCACTGCTCACAGTCAGCTTCATATCAGGAGACATTAGTTTGATGAACAACTATGATGATCTTTCACCTAACATTATACGCTCAGGACTGAAAGGTAAAACACTGCAGTTTTTGCAATAAATGAATCACCAAGTACATGTTTTATTACTGACACTGGATTATTATTAACAGAACATTCAAAGTTATTTTTAACGTAATGTGCATCTGTGGCATGCTGTTGATTAAAAAAGGGTTTAGGAACTTCTGGTTCAGTAAAATAACCCAAAATCATTCATGATGATCCACTGTGACAGAGCCATACAACATACTGTAATCTGACTGGACAGACTTGTTTTTTCAGATGTGGAGGTACAGTGGTGCTCTCAGGGAGACCTGCTGGCAGTGGCCGGGATGGAGAGACATGGCCTGCCTGCTGACTCAGCCTGTGCCTCTTTAATGAGGAATGCCCTTGTCAAGTTTTACAATGTCCAAGGGGAACATATATACACTTTAGAAACTCCAGCCCAAGTGAGCTGTAACCAGTCACCATTAAACAGTTTGAGCATATATATATACACTACCAGTCAAAAGTTTTTGAACAGTAAGATGAATGTTTTTTAAAGAAGTCTCTTCTGCTCACCAAGCCTGCATTTATTTGATCCGAAGTACGGAAAAACACTTACATTTTAAAATATTTTTACCTTTTAAAATAACTGTTTTCTATTTGAATATATTTTTAAATGTAATTTATTTCTGTGATCAAAGATACATTTTCAGCATCATTACTCCAGTCTCCAGTGTCATATGATCCTTTAGAAATCATTCTAATATTCTGATTTGATGTTAAAGAAAAAAATGTTATTATTATTATCAATATTTAAATCAGTTGAGTATTTTTTTTCAGGATTCTTTGATGAATAGAAAGATCCAAAGATCAGCATTTATCTGAAATAAAAAGCTTTTGTAACATTATACACTATACCATTCAAAAGCTTGGAGTCAGTATATTTCATATTTTTGGAAATGAAATTATAGGAATTGATACTTTTATTTAGCAAGGATGCTTTAAATTGATCAAAAGTGATGATAAAGACATTTATAATGTTACAAAAAAATTTATTTCAGGTAAGTGCTGTTTTTAGCTGAACTTTTTATTCATCAAAGAAACCTGAAACAAATTCTACTCAGCTGTTTTAAACATAATAATAAATGTTTTTTGAGCAGCAAATCAGAATATTAGAATAATTTCTGAATGATCATGTGACTGGAGAATTGATGCTAAAAATCCAGCTTTGAAATCACAGGAATAAATTACATTTTAAAATATATTCAAATAAAAAACAGCTATTGTACTGTATTTGTTGTACATTGGATCAAATAAATGCAGGCTTGGTGAGCAGAAGAGACTTCTGTTTTTGAAAGAAATCTCTTCTGCTTATCAAGGTTGCATTGGACTCAAAAATACAGTAAAAAAAAAGCTGTAATGTTGTGAAATATTATTAAAATAATTATAAGGAACTGTTTGAACTATCTGAATATATTTTAAAAAATAATTCAAGTCTTCAGTGTTACGTGATCCCTCAGAAATCATTCTAATATGCTGATTTGGTGATAAATATTTTTGTGGAAACTGTGACTTTGTTGTCCTTTTTTCAGGATTCTCTGTTGAATAGAAAATTAAAAAAATATATATTTATTTTGCAACATTATAAATGTTTTACTGACACTTTTAAATGATTAAATGCATCCATGCTGAATAAAGGTACACATTTCTTTTTTATGTATAAGAAATATTTACTGAGTGCCAAATCAGCATGTTAGAATTATTTCTGAAGGTGAACTGGAGTCAGATTATTTTTAATTACATATTGATATTTGCATCTAGCTTTGTTTTTCCCCTTGCTGTATCAGAATAGACATGCAACTTATTTTAAGTTGTCTCACCACATGAGAACCACTGATATAAATGACATCTTACATCTTAAATAATAAATAACTATATATAATCTAAAATCTTTTTATTTTAGAGGCCCATCACTACCATTTGCTGGGGTCACAGGGACTCGCGGCTGTTTCTGGCTTGTGGTCCAGCCCTGTACGTAGTGCGTGTGGAGCACCGTGTGGCCAGCCTGCAGCTTCTGTGTCAGCAGGGCATTGCCAGTGCTCTTAAAGAGGAGAGAGATGTGGGGAAACTGAACATGCCTTCACTCCTCTGTTCCTATGTTACCACGGCTTTCATTCCAACTATCAAGGTACAAAGGAAGCAAGTGACGTTTTTGATGTATGCTAATGTATGCATTGAACTTAATGCATAATCTTTTTCATCTCACCAGCCACCCATCCCTGATCCGAATAACATCAGAGACTTTGTGAGCTATCCGACAGCAGGGAATGAACGCTTGCACTGCACTATGAAACGTTCAGAGGAGAACCCAGAAGCAGGAGGCCCCTGTTATACCCTCTATCTGGAACACCTGGGAGGTCTGGTGCCTATTCTCAAGGGTCGTCGCATCAGCAAACTGCGACCGGAGTTTGTCATTATGGACCCAAAAATGGATGGTAAAGCAGGTACTGCTATATGCACTGTTGCTGATCATGTGCGCTTTACGTGCAAATGCATTCTTTGTCTTTTTTGTCTTGACAGCTGGTCTTTGATGTAATCTTGTCTTTCAGATGAGGTCTGTGTAAATGGCATGATCTCCTATATGACAGACAGCTGTAACTGCTCAGACTCAAGCGATATTGAGTTGAGTGATGAGTGGGTTGGACGAAAGTCGCCCAAGCTTTCTAGAGGAAACAGGTCTCCTAAGCTTCCTAGGTACTCTAAACATATAAGGTACTGTTGAATATCATATTCACACAATATTACAGGATACCTGAAACTTTAAAGAAATGTTTGCTCCATCACAACCTTGACAAAAAAACAATACACTAAATTTCTCAAAAACATAAATTACAAAACAACTTTTAACTTGATACCAAGCTAAAGTTCATGTGTTTTATTCTCTAGAATTAATATGGAATCAAGAAAGTCTCCCAAACTTCAAACATCTCAAGAAATGTCTAGGTCTCCTAGATTACCTAAGAAGCCTCCAGTTCGGTCTCCGAGTCTTACTCGAAGAGAATTTCCAGTTGATGGCTTTAGTGAGGTACTAAATGTCTTTTTTGCAAGATAATTTTGGCAATAATTTTATATTAGTCTACTTGTCTAGAATTGATATGGAAAGTGTTTATATTTATTGCCTCTGTCTGCTCGATACTGAGTAAAGCATTTGTCACATTTACTGCAGCACGATCTTAGCAGACACCTCATTTTCTTTAATCTCCTGCTTTGCTGAAGAGAAATGACAGTAACCGACTTTGACTTTGAATATTTGCTATAGCTATCACTTAATTTGCTTTGCAGCATAATTACTTGGCCCAGGTCACCTCTAACATTTGGGGAACAAAGTTTAAGATTGTAGGCCTTGCCACATTTTTGCCAGCTAACTTGGGAGCAGGTATGTTGTCAGGTGTTGTATTTAAATTAACAGTTTCACAATTATTATAAATAATAATTTTTATAATATGTTTTGACAAATGTTGCATGGTGTTCCAGTTATTTATAAAACTAGTTTGCTGCACCTGCAACCTCGTCAGATGACCATCTATTTGCCTGAAGTGCGTAAAATTTCCCTGGACTTCATGAGTCTGCCGGTCTTCAATCCCAATGTGTTCAGTGAAGATGAGGATGATTTACCTGGTAGGAATCAGTAGTTGTACATTTTGTCTCTGTATATCTTAACTAAAACAAGAATGAAATGTAAGAAATCTCAAGACTTTCTTGCTTACTTGTAGTTATGGGACCCTCTGGAGTGTCAGCCGACAATCCGCCTTGCACAGTTAATATCCCCATAGCCCCAATTCACAGCCCTGCTCAAGCCATGTCACCTACACAGAGTATAGGCCTAGTCCAGTCTCTTCTAGCCAACCAGAATATTCAGCTTGATGTCCTTACCAATCCCACTGCCACTGCAGCAGCAGCCACTGCAGCAGCAGCTGCTGCGGCCGCAGCAGCAACAGCAGCAGCAGCTAATGCAACAGTATCTGAGCATAGCCAGGACACTGTGACAGCACAGTACACTGTGCCAACCAGATATTCCAACCCTGGACAGGTGATTTTCAGTGGACTGGAAATGAGTAACATCCTAAGTGGAACTCTTCCTCCTCCTCCACATCATCTGCCACCACAACCCCACCAACAACGTCAGCAACAACAACAGCAGCAGCAGCAGCAAGAAGACCATCAACAATCAAAACATCAACAGCAGTTACAACCACAGCAGCATCATCTGAAATTGCAACATCAGTCACAGCAGCTGCATCAACAGTCACTGCAGCAGCAACACATGCAACATCAGCAGCAACTGCAAACGCAACAGCATCAACAACAACTGCAACAGCAGCATCAACAACTGCAACAGCAGCATCAACAACTGCAACAGCAGCATCAACAACAACTGCAACAGCAGCATCAGCAGCAACTGCAACAGCAGCATCAACAACTGCAACAGCAGCATCAGCAACTACAGCAGCAGCATCAACAGCAGTTGCAACAACACCAACAGCAACTGCATCAGCAGCAACTGCAACAGCAGCAACTGCAACAGCAGCAACAACAGATTCAGCAGCAAGTTCAGCAGCATCAACAACAACAAATTCATCAACAGCATCAACAACAATTCCAACAGCAGCAGCATCAGTTGCAGCTGCAGCATGAGCAAATGCAGCAGCAACAACAACAGATGCAACAACAGCAGCAACAAATTCGACAGCAAATACAGGAAATGAGGCAGCAGCAGCAACAGCTTCAGCAACAACATCAACAAATACAGCTGCAGCATCAACAAATGCAAAGACAGCATCAGCAAATGCAGCAGCAGCTTAAAATGCAAATGTCCCTTCAACATCCACCTTCAGGGTATGCTACTCTATCCCTGCATCAGTTGCAGCTGATGCCTCAAATTCCTCATCCAGACCAGCCACCAGACAGAGGAGAACAAGTCCTCTCTCTGAAGATTCCCTCCCGACCACAGTCATTCATTGAAACTGACACCCTTGAGGTACAGATGCGCAAAGTAAACCCTCCACCACCTTACCCAGGTACAGTGGTATCTGCTGCAGCTGCTGCTCCCACTACGGCCCCTCCTGGTCTTCTTGTTAGCAATGAGAATGGCACTACACTGTCAGCAGATCCATGTTTAACTAAGGATGAATTCTCTCTTCACCCAATTAGCCTCCAGTACCCAACTCCATTAGGCTACGAAAGAATCACTACTTTTGACAGCAGCGGAAATGTCGAAGAGGTGTGTCGTCCAAGGAGACGCCTTTTAAGGAACCAGAATGCCTACGGGATGCAAGGAATGGGCAGTTCGGCCACATTGAAAGTAACTTCATCTGAGAACAAGAAGGTCCAGTTGCCATACAGCTCAGCAACTCTTAGCCGCCTCTCAGTGCCTAGATATTCCATACCAAGCGGAGACCCACCACCTTATCCTGACACGTCCAACCAAATGAACACAATCAGAAGTCCTACGCAAAGGATTGAGAGCAGTTTGATTCATGCCACTTTGCGTCGAGATCGCAGGGAACCAACCCTGAAGGTTTCTCAAATGGTGGATACAGTGAGGACTCTACCGACTAAATCTAAAATGAGCGGTTCCCTTACGCTGTCCTATCAGCCAAGGTTACCCACGGCTTTGTATACGTGCACTCAGTGCAGCAGTAATAGCAGCAGCACTAGTGTAAGTGTCACCGGTGGTGGCACCAACAGCAGTGGAATTGCAGGAGGAACTGTGGTAAGGCAGGACTTCCCACCTGGCAAAGGGGCCCAACACAGCACAATAATTGTGCACTCCAAAAGTGCCTCGCCATTAGCCTCCCAGTCCTCCTATAACCTTCTGAGTCCCATTGACAACAGTAGAGACAGAACTGTCTATGTCAACTCTGCCTTTACGGAAGATGAGACACTAAGTCAACAGTGCCATCTTGAAAAGTCAGTGCGGCATTTAACACTTGGGGATGTCAATTTGACAGTCAAACGGCCTCCACCTTACCAGTGGGACTCTCCTGCAGCAGAACAACTCTGGATACCTCAAGAGCAGAATTTATTGCCTGGACCTCCAGGACCACCTCATAAGCCTCCCCCATTTTTACTTAGCCAGCCACAGCACTTAGACATGACCCGACTACCTTTTGTAATTTCAACAAAGCCTCCCCCCAGTCCCAGTTCTATGACCCTCCCTTCGCCCTATCAGTTATCCCTTTCACCCTTCCCATCAGTTGTAGGGCATGGTGGACCTCAACTACAGCCTTTGCAGAGTCCTGCACAATCGTGTGGTCCCAATGATATGGTAACATCTAGCCCTTTCAGCCAACCAGACCCAACTTTAGTCCTACCCCCAGGCTATCCTGCAAATTTGACCAATCTAAGTTGTTGCACCCTGCCTCCCATGTACCCAGGGGCTAGCTCCTGCAGCAACCTTCAGCTGCATCCAATGAGCTTGCATCCTTGGAGCACATATAGCACTTGTCCTCCCATGCCAGACCATTCTGCCACACTGCCCAGTAAGACCCATCAGGCCTTAGAGAAACCAGTTCTCTCTCCGCCTCCACCACCTCCCCCACCACCTCCTCCTCCGCCTCCTCTCCCTCCTCCGCCTCCACCGGTCGAACTCTTGAACCATCAGAGCACTTCCGAGGTGGTTGCAGAATCTGGGGAGAGCTTTCAGGATCAGTCCTCTCTCAACGAGAGTCCACAAGGAGCAGAGAGGTTTAGCAAGAAGGGACGTAAGAGGCTTGACAGCAGAGCAGAAGAGGCCAATATGTCTGGAGTCTCTGAAGGCAAATCCAAAAAAGAGAGTCGCACACTCTCTGACTTCAATTCCCTGATCTCCAGCCCAAGACTTGGCAGCAGGGAAAAGAAGAAACCTAAAGGGCAAAAAGAGCCATTGAACAAGGCCAAGAAACTGAGTAGGACCTCCAATGAGTTCCAGGACAGCTCTGAGAGTGAGCCTGAGCTCTTCATCAGTGGTGACGAGTTGATGAACCAAAGCCAGAGCAGCAAGAAAGGATGGAAGAGCAAACGCAATCTGCGTACAGCAAGCGAACTTGAGGAAATCAAGTGCCGTAAAGCTAACGAGAGAGAGGATCGCAGTCTTGGCAGCCAAGGCTTTGTCTATGTCATGGCCAACAAGCAGCCATTGTGGAACGAAGCCACCCAGGTTTACCAGCTTGACTTTGGAGGACGGGTGACACAGGAGTCAGCCAAAAACTTTCAGATTGAGCTTGATGGACGCCAGGTAAGTGATTTTTTTTGTATAGGAAAAAACATTATTTTTGTAATTCTATTTTGTGACACTGGGCAAAGAAATTATATACTTCAAGGCTGAGCAACTTCGATCCTGGAGCTCCAACCCTAATCAAACACACCTGCCTGTAGCTTTCTAGTGATCTTGAACAAAGCCACTGGAAGGAAAGCCTGCAACCTTTAGCCAAAGAAGCATAACGGCTAAAGCTAATGCTGCACCACAGGGAAGAAGACCAGACGCCATTTTTTAATGGATGTCAGTAGAGGAGAGGCTTTACAGCCTATTGGCTAATCTTCAACATGTTTTACACTAAACAATAGTTTTGGATTCAACTATTTTTAGACCCTGTTGAAAAATCCAGCATATGCTGGTTAGGTATGTTTTGAAGCATGGTGCTGGTTTGAGCTGGTTTAGGATGGTCCTTAGCTGGTCATGAGCTGGTTTAAGCTGGTCGTGTGCTGGTCATGAGCTAGTTTAAAATGGTCATGTGCTGGTCCTGAGCAGGAGCTAGTTGCTTAGGACCAGCACATGACCAGCTAAGAACCAGCTTAAACCAGCTCATGACCAGCTAAGGACCAGCTTAAACCAGATCAAACCAGCAGCCATGCTTCAAACCATACCTAACCAGCATGTGCTGGATTTTTCAACAGGGAACCTTACACCGAAAAAATGTTGTTTTATAAGAGAAGTCATGGACTTTTTGCGACAGGTGGGATTCAGCTTATGGCACTTCCCATTCATTCCTATGGTATCCGTAAACGGTGAGTGAGTGAGTTGCACAACTCTGGCTGAAATTCAATGACGTCAAGGCTGTAATGTGATTGGTTATAAGGCACACGTGATCCAAGTTGACATTATGCTTTCACCAATAGTAAGTAATACAGACCCTCTCATCTCCCAATAGTAAGACAATCTCTGTCTTGAAGATTAGCTTGTTCAGGTGTGTTTAACTAGGGCTGGAGCTAAACTCTGCAGTACAATGGTCCTCTAGGATCGAAGTTGCCCAGCCCTGATATACTTAACCTTTAACCCTGATAGCATACGTACATCACAGATTTTTTAGAGTGTTTGCTCATCTGCAATATGTCTATAGGATGTTTCCTATCAGATGTCAAAAAGACGTCTGTTAGATGTCTTTAAAATGTTTTGGAATGTATGTAAAACTGACATCTTACGGCGTCTGGCGTTTGTACACAGCAGATGTTTTCCAGATCAAGTGATCTTTAACAGACATCTTACAGATGTACATGTGCTATCTGGGAACTAACATGCTCCATACATAATACTGAACAGCTTTGAGTAAAAAGCATGCAACCGTTACGCTGCATCTAACCCATAATTCTCTATTACAGGTAATGCAGTTTGGCAGAATCGATGGAAATGCATATATCCTGGATTTTCAGTATCCATTCTCAGCGGTACAGGCATTTGCTGTGGCCTTGGCCAATGTAACTCAGAGACTTAAATAGAAAAACCTCTCCAGCAATCTTGTCCTTGAGAACAGATGGACTGAAAAAGAGTTTATTGTTATTTGCAGATTGTGAGAAATATTGCATTCTCTGCTGCCATAACGTCTGTGCAATGCCGGTTAGTAGCCGAGAGATCTGGTCACTCTCAGGCAGAGCGTACACAAGACGTAGACAGATGGTGCAACAATAGATTTAGTGCTTTAAAGTACCTTTTTGTTAACAGAGGTACAAGCTGATTTAAGGTTCCACCTGAAAGGTGGTACACATCTGAAAAAGAGTTAATATTTGTGTATTGATGGAATATTATTTTATTTATGAATTCACTTTTATTGATTTTTTTCCCATGTATTTCATTAGTATAATGGTGTGATTTAAATATAATGGTAATTGCTAAAATCTGAGATGGATGTTAGACTGTGGGCTTTGTTTATTTTTTCCCTTGATCTCCTTTTATGTTTGTACCTGAGATTTATGTGCCAAATTTAGATTTCCTATGTACAATCATTGTAAAGTGACAGACTTTGATTATTGTTTGTAGTCAGTAACCAATGAAAATCTAGAGAGGAAAAAAACAATTTATGTTTGAATGTTTTCATCCCATGACTCACTTCCATGAAGTGAAACAGAGATAATATATTCAAGTTCTAGTCATATTTTCCCAATTGTGCCACTATAATGAATGCATTTTTATGGTTTAAAAATCAATTTAACTTTTTCTTCACAAAATGTCTTATGTTATATTGCATCATTTGCACACTGTGTTATTGCAGTATCTCAGTAATGTCCTTTTTGAATGAATATTTGCTTTTTAATGTTAACAGTAACAGAAAAGTTTGAAAATTTTTTAATTACTTTCAAATATATTATATTGTCATTGTCATGTAAGTGACATGACAGAAAAGTGCTGTAGTTAGATGTACCTAAAAAAATGTACTCATATCGTCCATGACACTTTAGCACGAACTATATAGTATGCATTAATTTAGCCAAAAATGTCTTATATCACTATATGAATCAAACACACTGTATATTATGCAATGAATGGAATTTAAATGAAATCGAAAGCTGATGTGTAGTTTTTCCTCATTCCTAAGTTAAATAGTCAACCCAAATTGCTTAGTTTTATTTATATAAAGGGACATCTTTTATTATATTTAATAATTGGTTTTAAATATTTAATGTATTAATATTTAATATTCTGCATTGATATTTAATTGTTCTTATGGCAGATCAGCTAACTGATTTATTTGTTGTTGCTTAGTTTCTGATGTTTTCCAGTAATTTCATCAATTTTAATCACATTTTTGTTGTAAGCCAAACAGTGGTTCAGAGTGGGGTAGTGTTGATATGGTTGACGTTTTAAGCACTTCTTGATTATTCTTGATGTTGTATGCTTTGATGATTTGCAGTTGCAGTTATTTCTAGCCACTTTGTACTGGGATCTTCAGGCCCAGATAAAATTATGTGGAATGTGAGGCTTTAACTGTGCTTTATTGCTTAATTATATGTACATTTACAAAATGTAATTCAAGAGTGTCTTGGAAAAGCATTAGAATGTGTGTGCAGAGTAGGCTTAAAGTCACTAAATAAAATCAAACTAGTTTGATGAAACCTGTGTTGATTATTGATTTTGTTTGTGAAGTCATTTAAGTCTCATTATCAAGTATGAAAAGCATTTGTATTCACACTTAATTGAGAATTCACATTGAATATATTAGTATATAATTCACACCTGCCTTAGTTTTGATTAGCTACCAACCAATTCAAAGTTAACTAGTTTTCTTCCCCTTCAGTGTCTTGTGAGCACCAAAGTCAACACAACCAGTGAGCAAATCACAGGTTTGAAAAGCAGTACAACTGGATAAACATACTTTTTGACCCAGTTGTTCAGATAGAAATATCATTCCTATACTCAAGTCGTTACACTTTTCGTCAGTCACCCCAATAACTCGTATAATTGTTCTTACATACCATGAAGCGAAATGAGTGAAATTCTTGTGACGAGAGCGTTTTAATTTCAAGTACTGCGCCGACCTCTAGAAGGCGCGCTTGAGTTCACATTGTTTGAATCTTGAAATTCATGTTTGCGAATCGGTTCGTTCACACGGTTCGTGCCTGTTCAATAAACCCAAACCGACTAACAATCACTGTCTCCATTTTTTTAATTAAAATTTTAATTTTATTATTTCATGCTAAAAATTTAGGCCTATTAGGCCATTAAAATTGCATCTATTGCTGTGTTCATTGTTCGAACGTTTATATCTACAATATACATTACATGACAAAAAGATTTTGAAGAACACATTATCATAAAAAAACTCAAGTAATTTCTGTCTGAACATTTCTGTAATATTCCCAATATTAATAATAATGTCAATCATTTCCATACACATCTGAGTGATCCGCGCTTTGCGAATCGGTTCGATCGAATCATCCAAGTGAATCAGTTCAAATGAATGATTCTTTTGAGAATCGGAGATCATTCAAGCTGTTTAGTTTCTCAACTGAGTTGACAGGTTAAACACGCAGTACAAGACCTCAGAGACTTGACAATGGATATCGATGAAGATATAGGTATGTACATATATTTAAATGATTGATTGTTGTTGGGTGATCAAGATTTATCAATGTTTTGTATCTTTAATGAGTTTTGAACTTTTAGCGCGTTTGCCAATACAACGAATCATTCTAGAGCATTTTACAGTTTCTTTATTAATCTTTACTGATATGTGTGAACTTTATACAGGTGATTCTTCACCACCAGAGGCTCCAGCCACTAAAATGTCGAGACAACAGATATTAACACTTATTGCAATGGCCTCCATAAACTTCAGTTCAATGATCTGTTACTCCATTCTGGGACCATTTTTCCCAAATGAGGTACATAGATGATTTTTTTATATACTGTATAGAATATGAATTGTATTTTCACACAATATGAAATGCAATAGAGTTTGTTCTAAGTAAGTACTCTACTTAGGGCATTTAAAGTTTAATAAAACATTCTACAGTATGATAAAATGTTTGTGTGAATTTATGTAAATCTGATTCATTTTCTAGGCAAAGAAGAAAGGTGTCAGTCAAGCTATGATTGGTTTAATATTCGGAATCTATGCATTATGTACTTTGGTGGGCTCATTGATACTTGGTAAATATGTAAGTTAATCATTATTTCAGAAGATAAACAACAGCTTTTCATTATGGATTGCACACTTTATCACTGCAATTGACCTCTGTTTCAGATTGTCCAGATAGGAGCCAAGTTTATGATCGTGGCAGGGTTGTTTGTATCCAGCGTATGTACTGTACTCTTCGGGTCAGTAATTCTGTGATAATTTTATATTAACTTTTTATATTAACTAGGCCATTTATATGCTAGATGATGCCTAAATGCTGATAAAATGGATGGAAAATTCTGATGACTCGTGTTAAACTCATGGATGAGAAGTTTTAGTGTTTCATCATTAATGATATCATTTCTTCTGCAGGCTTCTTGACCAAGTGTCTGATGTGACAGTTTTCATCGTGCTCTGTTTTATCACACGGTGCATAAATGCAATTGGCTTTTCCGCAGCCGTTACGTCATCTTTTGCAGTTTCAGCAAAAGTTTTCCCCGACAACATAGCGACTGTTTTGGTGAGTTGTGGTCAGTGGTTGTTTTTCAGTGCAGTAATGGTGTTTTGGAGTAAAGTGACAAAGGAGGCACTATTGCATGTCACAAAAGATGTGCTGTTTCTCAGGAGAATCATCTTTAGATTTAGTTATTCAGTCTGTCTGGTTGTTTTGTTTCTCACGGTTTAGGCATATACACAATGATGGAACTGTTCTTACGTTTTTAATATGTATACAAGTGTATTAAAATTTTTAATACACTACCAGTCAAAAGTTTTTGAATGGTAAGATTTTTAATTTTTAAGTCTTCTCTGCTCACCAAGCCTGCATTTATTTAATCCAAAGTACAGCAAAAACTGTGAAATTTTGAAATATTTTTACTATTTAAAATAACTGTTTCCTATTTGAATATATTTTAAAATGTAACTTATTCCTGTGATTTCAAAGCTGAATTTTTAGCATTATTACCCCAGTCACAAGATCCTTCAGAAATCATTCTAATATTCTGGTTTGCTGCTTAAAAAACATTTATTATTATTATTATTATTATTATTATGTTGAAAACAGCTGAGTAGAATTTTTTTCAGGTTTCTTTGATGAATAGAAAGTTCAGAAGAACAGCATTTATCTGAAATAGAAATCTTTTGTAACATTATAAATGTCTTTATCATTAATTTAACCATTTCTTTAACCATTCAATCTTTTAACCATTTAAAGCATCCTTGCTAAGTAAAAGCATTAATTTCTTTAAAAAAATAAATAAATTATACAGACTCCAAGCTTGTGATATAGTGTTGGTATAGTGTATAATGTTCAAAGCTTTTTATTTCAGATAAATGCTGATCTTTGGATCTTTCTATTCATCAAAGAATCCTGAAAAAAATGTACTCATCTGTTTTAAATTTTAATAATGATAATAGAAAATGTTTCTTGAACAGAACATCAGCATATTTAGAATGATTGCTGAAGGATGTGACACTGAAGATGGTGAAAATGTAGCTTTGATCACAGGAATAAATTACATTTTAAAATATATACAAATAGAAAGCAGTTATTTTAAATAGTAAAAATATTTCACAGTGTTACTGATTTGCTGTATTTTGAATCAAATAAATGCAGGCTTGGTGAACAAAAGAGAATTCTTTAAAAAACATTAAAAATCTTTTGACTGGTGGCGTATGCCTCTACAGTGAAGCAGAAGCTATAATTTTTAAAATTTTGTTTTCTCAGGGCTTCATGGAGATATTTACAGGTCTTGGCCTGATATTGGGGCCTCCGTTGGGCGGTTGGCTCTATCAGTCGTTTGGATATGAAATGCCATTCATTTTCACAGGATGTCTTCTGTTTGCAACAGTGCCTCTCAATTTGTGGATTTTACCAAGCTTTGGTTAGTGCGGACTTCATACTGGTTAAATATTATGTGTTTTTAATAATTATTAGCCTATTCCTTGTCACAAGGATGTGATTGCCATGTGTCTGCTTTTGTTATTATTTGCCCTCCAGCCATGGAGATAGACATGTTTGTTTATTTCTTTTAAATATAGATGCTGTTCCCTCACAGAATTCCTTCCTCAGATTGTGTACCAGAATAAAGATCCTTCTCATCTGCTTCGTGGTGTTCACGTTGAGTTCAGGACTTGGCTTCCTGGATGCAACACTCTCCATATTTGCCATTGAAAAGGTTAAAATTTAGAAACTATACAGAAAAACTACACATTAAAAAAACATACTTAAATGTAATATATAGAAATACATCTTTGTACATATTTTTTGTAAACAGCTTAATCTCAGTGCTGGTTCAGTGGGGCTGCTCATGATTGGACTTTCACTGCCATATGGGGCGGCATCACCCATCTTTGGTGTGATCAGTGATAAATATCCTGTAAGTTAATATTTAAACAATTATCAACATTTTGATTTTTTTTTTTAATTGTAATTTTCTAATGACTTTTGATACTTTATTCTGCTATCTAAGTATCTATCTATCTAAGTATCCATCTATCTATCTATATATATATATATATATGATGATTACTGAAATATTAGATATACACTGCCATTCAAAAGTTTGGAATCAGTAAGGTTTTTAATTTTTTTTAAAGAAGTCTTTTCTGCTCATAAAGGCTGCATTTATTTGATTAAAAATACAGAAAAAACAGTAATAATGTGAAATATTATTGCAATTTATAATAGTGGTTTTCTATTTTAATATACTTTAAAGTAGAATTTATTCCTGTTATGTGAAGCTGAATTTTCAGCATCATTACTTCAGTGTACACTGGAGACTGGCGTAATGGCTGATGAAATTTCAGCTTTGCATCACAGAAATAAATGTTATTTTAAAGTATATTAAAATAGAAAACCGTTATTTTAAATTGTAATAATATTTCATAATATTACTGTTTTTTTTCTGTATTTATGATCAAATAAATGGAAATTTGATGAGCATAAGAGACTTCTTTAAAAAACATAAAAAATGTTATATATATTTAACCTTAACCCTGAATTTTATGTATATTTTTAAAGATGTTTAGTTTATAATTTATATTTTTTGGAAATGGTTCTGTTTGAGACATAAGCATGAATACAAGTGTAAATCAAAATTTATTTATTAAAAAATAACTTCATCTGTGGTTGTAAAATGATTTTCATTGCAGTCAATTAGGAAATGGATGATGGTGGTTGGAGGAATGGCCACAGCAGTGAGCTTCTGTTTCCTCGGCCCGCTTCCCGTTTTCCATATTAGGAGGTGAAACATTCATTTCTAATTTTTTGAATGTTAATTCCTCAGCTTTTGCTGATCATATTTCATTAAAGCACAAAATTGTCACTAATCTTTGAAATGTTTTTGTGTGTTCAGTCAGCTCTGGCTCACCGTCCTCATGCTGATCGTGGTGGGCTTTTCTCTCTGCATGACCTGTATCCCAACCTTCGCTGAGATGATCGCTTGTGCACAGTGAGACAAATACATAATCAGACAAATCCACTCCCAGTTCTCCCACTCACCACTGAGTCACATTTTATGTTAAGCCATTTTAGAGGTTGCTGTGTCTGTAATTCAGTTGTGTCACACTAGATTCCTGTAATGGTTTAAATAAGTGCAAGTGCAGTTAACCCTGAAACTGAGCAGAATAGAACAATACAAACCTCTACAAAATACAAACATGTTGTGACGCACACGTTCCTCGTATTGCAGTGAAAATGGCTTTGAGGAAAGCTTGAGTACGCTGGGATTGGTGTCAGGCTTGTTCTCTGCAGTCTGGTCTGCTGGGTGTGTATTAAATTCAAGTTTACATGCAGTATTCAAGAATATTCTTTAGAATTCCACCTTATGTAACCTGAATCATCTTTTTTATGCTGAAGGATGTTCTTTGGGCCGACAATCGGAGGATATATCACACAAGCACTCAACTTTGAATGGAGCGCAGGAGTTCAAGGCGCACTCGCCTTTTTTGCTGTAAGAACAAACGTTATGCATATAAAAGCGTAACAGACCATTTGTATAATCTGCACTTTCTTAAAGTCCCCCTGTAGTAAAAATCAAGATTTTTATGTTGTTTATTTGTCTATGTGGTGTTTTTAATATGCTTTTAGACAAACCATGTGCCAGTCCATTAATCAACACCATTGCTGAGTATTTTCTCCTTAAAACTGTAGTTTCCCAAAGGCTGTCCCAGAAATTGGGTTTGAAACAGCCCCCCTTTTTTTTTTTTTACTACGTCACAAACTTAAGTAACCAATCACGTCAAAGGATAGATTCCTATCATTAGCATGCAAAATATACCAATAGGATTATTTGCACAAAACCAAATATTAAATAGAGCATTTAATAGAGCGTTTAAATAGAGCACAACCGCTAGGCGCTAACCGCTAACTTGAAAAGTTACCCGCGGCAACAGTGTAAAAGTAGCCCGGAGTCAGACGCACCTCTCGCGGGCGCGAACTGGAATCACAAACTAGGCTGCATTTGAGCCTTCAAGGCATTTTGAGGGCACAACATCGTCAAGTAAGTAACTTTAACAAATGTTACAGTATCCACTGTAGTTGTACGCTTGTAAAAACATAGTTTTATCAGTCATTATCCGTGTTTCGCCATTATATCGCGTTTACTACAGTTCAGTTGATGGATCAGTTGGCTCTGGCCGGTGTGACTCTGTGGGGGCGTGGCTAATTTGCATATTCATAGATCCGTGTATAGTAAATGAGGCAAGGGGGGTAGAGTTACATTTAACCTGTTTTGAGAAAATTATTTTTATAAGAAAAAACTTTTAAATATGTAATTTTGATGATCAAATATCAGTTTTAAGCAATAAAAATTTTGACTACAGGGGGACTTTAACTTCATCAATTAATGTATGAACTTTGATGATAAATGTGACCCTAGACCACAAGTAGCACAGGTATATTTATAGCAACAGCCAAAAATACACTGTATGGGTCAAAATTATGCAAAAATCATTAGGATGTTAAGTAAAAATCATGTTCAATTAAGAAATTTTGTAAATTTCCTACTGTAAATATATCAGAACTTAATTTTTGAATAGTAATATGCATTGCTAAGAACTTAATTAAAGGAGATTGTCTCAATATTTAGATTTTTTTTGCACCCTCAGATTACACGTTTTTAAATAGTTGTATCTCGACCAAATATCAATGGAAATCTTATTTATTCAGCTTTCAGATGATGTACAAATACAATACAAAAAATACAATTGACCCTTATGACTGGTTTTGTGGTCCAGGGTCACAAATACTAATTTATTGGCTTTTGTTTACCTTAACATTCTTTAGGCCTTACTACAAGTAATATATTTCACAATAGAGGACATACAAAAGAAGTAAGTACATTTTTTAATATTTGTATTACTTTAGTCAGCAATATGGTCAGTATTCATTAACTAAATTAAATAATGTAGTATTAAAATTTTAAAAAATTATTTAGAAATCATTTATTCTGTGTTTCTTAAATTGGTAAAAACAGAAAACAGTCATAGGAAATCATGCATGATTTTTTGTGTGTTTCAGGTCGCAAAAGGCTAACAGGACTAACATGTCATTAACTAAAGGAGAAAAATCCCCTCTTCTCCCTAAGACAGATCATCTCAGGGTTGATGTCATCTGAAATAAGCTGCTACAAGCTTTTAAATGGAAAAATGGACTTAATCATATTGCTGCTAAATACAGGTGATGTGGAATATGATTGACAGATGACATGAAGAACACAGAGAAGGTCAGTTTGACAGCAAAGATGTCAAACATGTATTATTTCAAGATCAGTTGAACCTTTACACAAGAGTTCAGTGGAAAGTCCTGTAAGAAAGTTGAATTAAGAGAGGAGATTATATGTGTTACAATTTAATGCATACTTGTAACAAGATGACCTTTACACTAAACAGAGCTGAGATGTGCCTTTTGATAAACACTTAAAGTGTTTATTTTTTCTTAGTTTTTGGCGTATTTATTGCATTTAGTAACTTAATGATTAACGTGAGATGTAATATGATCCATTCTGAAGAAAAAAAAAAAAAAACACGTTTACAAGTAAATTACACCCCTTAAGAGTTCCTTGTGTATGTAATAATTCATTACCTCATATACAGTGTGTCTTTCAGTACAGTACACTGGATTATTTCTGAGGTCTTAGAAATCTTTTGGACTAGTAAAGAATGTGGGCTTTGTATTTTAATATTTCTTAAGAGATTACCAGTCTATCCTTAGTTTATGACTGACCCCATTATAACTGTTTTTACAGATTTACAAAATATTGCCATATTCCTAATGGACACAAATTCTATAAATGTGACCCTGAACCACAAAACCAGTCTTAAGTAGCACGGGTGTATTTGTAGCAATAGCCAATAATACATTGTATGGGTCAAAATGATCGATTTGTTTTCTTTTATGCCAAAAATCATTAGGATATTAAGTAAAGATCATGTTCCATGAAGATATTTTGTGAATTTCCTGCCGTAAATATATCAAAACTTAATTTATGATTAGTGATATGCATTGCTAAGAACTTCATTTAGACAACTTTAAAGGCGATTTTCTCAATATTTAGATTTTTTGCACCCTCAGATTCCAGATTTTCAAATAGTTTCAAAATATCTCGGCCAAATATTGTCCTATCCTAACAAACCATACATCAATGGGAAAGCTTATTTATTTAGTTTTCAGATTATGTATAAATCTCAATTTAAAACAAAATTGACCCTTACGACTGGTTTTGAGGTCCAGGGTCACAAATGTACAGTACAGTTTTACAAACTACATTTTTGCAGTGTGCATTACAGTACTTTCATAGCATTGAGATCCTTCAGTTCTTGGATGTTGCATAAATATTGACCCTTCCAACACTGCAAAAGTTGTTTTTTTGCAAAAATTGGAACATTTTGTCATACAGAAATGTATAAATATATTTAATCAACTGCAAACATTAACTCTGGTGCAAAATAAATACCCTAGTTTATTCCCTTCTGTGATATGTGAACAAAATATATATTTATATTAGATATGTCATTATGATTACTGCTGCAGTTGTTGCTGTTATACTGAAAATGTAATTTAAACAACATGTTTAAACATCAAACTTAAAATAACACATAGTACACAAAATGCTGTACATAAATCCAGTAAAAAAAATCCTGTAAAACTACATAATACAAATATCAGTATCAAAATTACAAAATATATATTTTAAAATAAGGCCAACTACAAAAATACATCCACATGAAACACTTTTGGAAACACATTGTTTCTATGTCTTTAGTTCCTTCATAACCACATTCAGTCACATTAGTTCAGTCCTTCAGCTTCAAACGCACCGTTGGCTTGGCCCAGTCTGGGGAGGGGTCTCCTTCTTCTGGAAGATGCTAAAGACATCTCACGATCTGAGGATGGGACCTGAGGCAGATCAGAGGGAACTTCACTCTGCTTCACCTTTTTCTTCTTCTTTTTTGTTCTGTGGAGAAAATATGATCAATATGTGCTCAAGAAACCACTTGATGAAACCACTTAAGATGACAGATTTGGTTAATTCATACTTGGTGGAGGAGGCCTCAGGATCAGTGTCCAGCTCTGAGATGATCTTCAGGTCTCCAGAGGCACTAATGGCTGCAGACAGCTGCAGAAACAGAGATCATTAGGGTCAAACTATAACGTTTAACTTACTGTATGGAAAGAATTAATGATAATTTGTCATTACCTGGACTGGTGTTGCACACTCAGCTCCTTCAGGTTGATCTAATGGTGACGGCTGTGCTTCTAAAGCCCTTGAGAGCTCCTCATCAAAACTTCCTGTGGGAGATACACATGGATTTGGACAATATAATAATATACACATGCTTTTGGTTATCAAACCTCATTCACAAACCTTCATCAGCCACATAAGATGCTGGGAAATATCCCTCCTGTCCACTGACCAATCGCCCAAACCACCAGCTGTCGTTGTCTTTGTACAGCACATGGATCACATCACCGCGTCGTATCGACAGCTCATCTGATCGATTGGCTCTGTACTCGTACAAAGACACAACCTAAAGGACATTTAAAACAAGAGGTCATAAACCAACTCTAATAACTTCACATTTACAGTAATGTATTATAATAAAACATGTAAAAGTTTACCGTTTGATGGATTTGCCCAAAGTCTGTCTCTGCTTGTTGAGAGAATTCATAATCCAGTAAACTCTGTGGACATGAACACAATCTTCAATAATCTTATAAATACACCAAAACTACAAAAACCAATCCATAAATATATATTAGATTAGATTAGATTAGATTTTATGATAATCAAGCCTGTGTTTATTTGATAAAAATAATAGTAATATTGTGAAATATTATTACAATTTTAAAGTTGTAAAAGTTGAAAATAACAGCGTTTTAAGGAGAAGTCCACTTCCAAAACAAAGATTCCTTTCTAAA
Source organism: Labeo catla (assembly GCA_012976165.1). Taxonomy (NCBI): domain Eukaryota; kingdom Metazoa; phylum Chordata; class Actinopteri; order Cypriniformes; family Cyprinidae; genus Labeo; species Labeo catla. The sequence continues at coordinate 1,940,876 of VONZ01000057.1, read as the reverse complement.
TACTAAAAAGTATTAATTTCTTAAAAACTTTTAAATGGTAGTGCAATCAAAAACAGATCACAGTGTCTTACTTTTTGGTGTTTGAGAGATGGAGCTCTTCTAATGGGCTGCCCAGCAGGACTGTAACCACCTATGAGAGGAGAGGACGATTTAAAAACCTAATGACGTGTGCCTTATAACTTTTCAAAATACATACTAAAATTTTTCAGTGAGATGTGCTCTTCATAACAATGCATACTCAAGTTATCCTATATAATGTGAAGGATAATGTAGAGAACATACTGCTGTGTGAGGTGAGTGTAGCCTGTGGAATGAGTTGAGCGCTGAGTGACGTGGACATCTGTAGTTTGGAGTGAGGAGACAGTAGAGATGGAGGTGGAAGATATGAGGCAAGGCCCTGAAACAAACCACAATAACAAGTGCTCAATGTGGGAGTGAGGTTCAGTGTAAATGCTACATGATACAGTTTCTATTTTGAATCTATAAAAATATGTGTCAATCCCATTGCAAATTGTTTGTAATCATTATATAATCAGTTCAAGGTTCAAGAACTGAACCTGCCAACTGTAATAAAATGGCTTAAGGCAGAATAATGTTACCACAACCAAACCAAGTGCTGTTTGTGTCTTTAAACATAATTCAATAAACTCTAAAATCTATTTTGCAGGTGTAACTTCTATAGCCAAGTGCAAAAGACAGAAATATTCACCTCTTGGCTCCTTCCCAGATAAGACATGCCACCTTTAAAAACAAACAAACATATTTTTGTCAATTTACAACAGAGTTTATTGCACACATATTAGATATACCTCTTATTTTCTTAATTTCAAATAAACATTATCATGTACACTACCAGTCAAAAGTTTTTGAACAGTATGATTTTTTTTTTCAAGAAGTCCCCTCTGCTCACCAAGCCTGCATTTATTTGATCCAAAACACAGCAAAAGCAGTAATATTGTGAAATATTTTTACTATCGTAAGATTTTTAATGTTTTTTCTTTAGAAAACATTAAAAATCTTACGGTTCAAAAACTTTTGACTGGTAGTGTGCATCACTTGCCTTGTTCATACATATCCACACCAGGGGAACTACGATGGGGCTCCTGGAAGAAAATAAAAGTATAAATGACAGATTATTCACTGAATTATAATGCTGATAATAATCACTCACCATTTAATTAAATTTACAGCAACATTCTATTTTTCTGATAGACTATATGTGACCCTGGACCACAAAACCAGTCATAACGGTCAATTTCTTGAAACTGAGATTTATACATCATCTAAAATCAATGTAAATAAATAAGCTTTCCATTGACGTATGGTTTGTTATAACAGGACAATATTTGTTTGAGATACATCTATATGAAAATCTGGAATCTGAGAGTGAAAAAAAATTTCAAAACATAGAGAAAATCGCCTTTAAAGTTGTCGCAATGAAGTTCTTAGCAATGCAAATTACTATTCAAAAATTAGGTTCTGGTATATTTACGGTAGGAATTTAACAAAATATCTTCATGGAACATGATCTTTACCTAAAAAAGAAAAATCGATCATTTTGACCCATGTGATGTATTGCTATTGCCACAAACATACCCGTGCTACTTACGACTGGTTTTGTGGTCCAGGGTCACATATGGCCTTCAAAACCTTCTGATTCAAACTAAAAACCTTCAAGCTTTTAAAAGTACTTAAAACTTTCTGGTCAGGGTTTCTCAAGCCAACATCAAAGTTTGTCCTGATGAACTTTTTTTTATCTAGTTAAATATAATGTTAAATAACATCTTTACCAGTACAGAGTCTAGTTTCTGTTTGACCCGCTGCATCTTTAGGGACACACGAGCTGTGCTGGCGAATCGGTCCATGCCGGTGGCAGAAGGGTTCTGGAAGGTCATGACCTCTGTTGAATTCCTGCCCGTCTTACTCTCCAGGTTCTCTGACCGACTCAAACCTCTCAAACTCTCCACCTCCATCTGAGCCACTGCGTACGAGCACAAAACACTCATCTTTAAAAAAAATAAATGACCATGTGACCCACATCTCTAAATACTAATGAATCTGAATTAGTGGTTTTCTGAGTCATTTAGAGGACTCACCCTTCCGGTCATACAGATAGAGATGGATGGGCTGGTTTTGGCCGAAAGAACAGAAGGCCACCATGTTCTCATGAGGATGGAAAGCTACAGCTCGAAGCGCAGATGTATAGCACAGCTCAGAGTACACAGCAACCTGGTCACCTGCACAACAGATATTCAAATTCAACCTTCTCTTGGATTTTTTTTTTGTATTTCAAGCTAAAGTGACTCAAAAGAATCTCCAAACCTGTCTCAGAGTTCCACACATATGCAAGTCCATCTTCACTGCCTGAAAAGATGAAGCTTCCACAGGGAGTGAACGTGCTGTTGATTCGCTCCCTGTAGTTTGTGGCACCAATGTATTTCTTCACTGCAAGACTGTAAAACAGTTTGCATTTATCTTTGATTACTACCCTGCATGCTGGTACTATGAAATTTGCTTTTTAAGAAGTCATATTTAAAGTCAGCTTGCCAAATACATAATAAGAACATATATGGTCTCACTGCACGATTCATCTGTGCACATTATTAATTCTGAATTAAAAATGACTTAATCTTAAATCATTTAAAATTTCAAAATGTCATAATATTACATTATAGTATTAAATATTCAAAAATCAGATATTTAAAGTTAAATACTTACATTCTCAAATCCATGACCCTCAAAACACTGTCTTTGGCATGAATTAAAAGTCGTCTTCCGTTTGGATGCACCTCTAAGGAATTGATGGATATTCCGTTCAGATCTGCCTCTTTAATTTCCTGCAGAGAAATATTTAATTTTCAAATGATTAAATTAGATCAAATCATGATTTCATATTATGATTTATGTAGCTCTTCTATACAATTTTGAGAATCCATCTACCCTCTCAATGCTCCACTGACTGGTCAGTGCACGGCAAGACCCAGGCACAACCTTCGTTCCCCACACAATAATGAGGCCAGAATTGTCCGCAGAAAACATTTTGCTTCCTATGTAAAGACCAAAATATTACTACATTTAAATTTACACATTTAGACACTTATAAAAGAGTCAATAATGTCTCAAATCACAGCTTTTAATTTCAATTCCAGACATTCATTTACTCTGTACCTTCTGGATCAAAACACAATGTGTTGATGAAAGTCTTGTGTCCATCAAACTCTTGCAGAAGTTGCCCGTTCACTTCTTGTATATCCACATTCCAGACCCGCAGCACCCCGTCGTAACCCCCCGTCACCACCAGACTCTGGGTTTGTGGGTGGAACTGGGCGCAGTACACGAATGAAGGGTGTGGAAGAGTTTTATGAGCAAAACTTTGCAGTCGTTCAACGTTCCACACTCTGAAAAAGGAATTTTAAAAAATGATGGCTCACATTTTCACTTATATTTGAGTGTAATTATGCGTTGCAAATTCTGTATGTGCAAAAAAAAGCCATTTTTTACCTTACTGTTCCATCAGAGGATGCAGTTAATAATCCATTATCATCTCTGGACCAGCAGAGATCATACACAACGCTCAGATGGCCATTAAAGGACGCCAAAACTTTTCCAGACGGAATCTCATATACTAAAAATAGACACAGAGATGCAAAAAATTGCATTTCATTAAATTACATACAGGAATACAGTATTTGCAGAAATTGATGATTAGTTGACACATATTTTTAACGTTTTTTTTTTATGTTAGGTTAAAATGTATATGAATGTGAAAGAAAAAATCTTTATTATATGTGACCCTGGACCACAAAATCAGTCTTAAGTAGCACAGGTATATTTGTAGCAATAGCAAAAAATACACTGTATGGGTCAACATTATCAATTTTTCTATTATGCCAAAAATCATTAGGATAATAAGTAAAGATCATGTTCCATGAAGTTATTTTGTTAATTTCCTACCGTAAATATATTAAAACTTTTTGATTAGTAATATGCACTGGTACGAACTTCATTTGGACAACTTTAAAGGCAATTTTCTCAATATTTGGATTTTTGCACCCTCAGGATCCAGATGGTATTTTATGACTGGTTTGTGGTCCAGGCTAACATATTATTATTTTTTATATATATATATATATATATATATATATATACATATAGATATACACACATGCATATTTCTTTTAGGCCTTTTTTTTAACCACATTTAATCACATTTTTGGCGTCACAAAATTCTTTTAATTTGTACTAACTGGTAATATACCATTTGGCGTGACAAATATAAATATTTCTTGTAGTCTCTTAAATAATATGAAATCATAGAAATAAATTCATAAAATAACTTCATAAGTATAAGCTAAGCAAAATTCTGTTTAAAACCATTTTAGATTAAGTATAGCACGTCACAGTTTTAACCTTTTAAAACTATTTTGTCATTTTACAAGTTTGTTTTTGTGATGAAATTGTATGTAAAAAATATTAAAATACAGTACAGACAAAGACAACATGCATAGTGACAAATTTCTTACTAATGATTGGAAATGCATCTCTATCTGCACATGCAGCTGCTAGTGCGCGTCCGTCATGAGAGAAACGCAAAGTAAAACAGCCCATCTGACCTCCACGGAAAGAGTGCATTGGCTTATTCGGGATGCGGCACACCTGTTTATACAAACAATAAGAAACATGTTAGGTCAAACAAAAGGATTACTGACTTCCCTAACTTTTATCACTACAAAGCAAATAAATATAACCTGTCCGGGTATGCGGCTCCACTTAATGATTTCTGATTTGCTCTCCAGTATCTGTGTGCTGGTTTTATTGGTCATTTCAGTATTGAGCTCACTGTAGGAGGTGCTGCCGCGCTCCTGTTGGAGAGCCATCATAGAGCGGATACTGGGGTCCACCTGTGCAACAAATCCAGATCAGATCTAACTTCAGTGAGCACCAATTTTTAGTCTTTTCACTGTGGTTTTTACATTTTAAAAAAGTGAACCTACATGTTCTGGTGGTTTGAGGCCTTTCACTGTGATGTATAGGGTTGAGGTGTATTTGCTCCTTGGGAACTTTGACCACCACTGAAACACTTCAACTGTTTGTGGCAGTTTCTTTGCTCGTGGAGGAGGGCAGTAAAGCTGTAGACGCAGTTTGGTGTCAACATTCAAGACACCATTGGTTCCTACAAGCTAGAGAAAATATTTGAAGAGCTTGATACAGTTCCAGTTTCATAAAACAAACATAACTGCTATGGAGCTCAAATAAAATAACCAAACATCTATGACCAAATAGACTAAAGACTAAAGTAAAATCTAAGCTAGTACCTTCAAAAAAGCCCAGGCGATCTTTCGGAAACCCCTCTCATGTCGGTCAACAGAGACGTTTGTTCGTGCTTCCTCCATACTGATGAAATCCAGAATCTGTAACATCACATTAAGTGATTTAGTCATTATTTTGTTTGCTCTGAGAATGCAAATATAGTTTTAAACTTATCCAAATGCACAAACCTCAAAAAACAGCATCACGTGTGGACTCTCGTCATCGTCTTGTAGGAAATATCCGAAGCGCTCATTGAAGATGATCTGTTCCTCCCATTCTGGAACTGTATTTTTGTGTTTCTTGAAGTCAAATGGTTGAGTTATGATGGGCAGGATGTGCTCGATGTTTTCTTGCTCATAGAAGGATGAAACATGACGATGACTGAGAACCAAATAAAACACTGAGAATAAATCAGACTGCATTTGGTACAAAGACTATCCATCAATTTTTGGTTTTAGTGGTAAAAACAAGTGAACTCCACACCTGTCCTCTTTCTTGACATACTGTCCAGTGACCTCATCAACTACATGAACTTTAACCATGGGGTGAGACACCATCAGGTCTGTCTTTAGCTTGTCTGTCCTGTGGATATAAACTCCCAGTACCAGACTGTCATCAAAGGATTGTTTCTCTTCCTTCTGTTCCTCCTCAACAATCACTACAACCACAAATTAACATTTCAACACAATCAGTATTAATAGCACATCTGTAAATAATAATTTTAACGAGATACACACAATATATATAGTTGAAATCAAAAGTTCATATACACCTTGCAGAATCTACAAAATGTTAATCATTTTACCACAGTAAGAGGGACCATACATGATGCATGTTATTTTTATTTAGTGCTGACCTGAATAAGATATTTCACATAAAATACTTTTACATATAGTCCATAAGAGAAAGTGTATAAAAAAAAATGACCCTGCTCAAAAGTTAACATACACTTGATTCTTAATACTGTGTTACTTCTTAATTCTTGTTACCTGAATGATCCACAGCTGTGTTTTTTTGTTTAGTGATAGTTGTTCATGAGTCCCTTGTTAAACTGCCTGCTGTTCTTCAGGTTCCACTAATTCTTTGGTTTTTCAGAATTTTTTGTGTATTTGAACCCTTTCCAACAATGACTGTATGATTTTGAGATTCATCTTTTCACACTGAGGACAACTGACTGACTCATATGCAACTACTACAGAAGGATCAAACACTCACTGATGCTCCAGAATGAAAAACCAAAGAATTTGTTGGACCTGAATGACTTTTCTGAAGAACAGCAGGCACTTTAACTGCTCAGGACAAACAAGGAACTCATGAACAACTATTACTAAACAAAAAAAAAATCACAGCTGTGGATCATTCAAGTAAATAGTGTATGTAAACTTTTGAACTGGGTCATTTTTATAAATTCAACTATGACTTTCTCTTGTGGACTATATGTAAACGTCTTTTTATGTGAAATATCTTATTCAGGTCAGTACTAAACAAAAAACAACATGCATTTTGTATGATCCCTCTTATTTTGGTAAAATAACTAACACTGGCAGATTCTGCAAGGTGTATGTAAACGTTTGACTTCAACTGTACATAGAATACAGTGGTGGCAACCAAAAGAATGAATGAAAAAAACCTGCAAACTGCAGCTATATCAGAATGAATGAATTTGAAAAATTGAGGAAATATTCCATATCTGATATTTATATTTATCTCTAGAAATTAAAGAAAAATTCAAATTAAGAAAAATTAAAATGTTTTATGGCAATGACATCAATGTAGTGTCTACAGCCTATCGTACCTTCTTTTAGTTTCTTTTTCTTCTTTACTTTGGGTTTGACCACATCCTCCTTGAACTCCTCCACAGCATCATCCTGGACATTTTCTGTCTGGTTATCCACTGACACTTCAGTCTGACTGCAAACAAAAAGGCAAAATAAAATTAAGAGGAAAATCCATCATGCTTATTACCTTAGAAATGTTTCAAAAGAAGTCATGTTACTCTCTTACTCTGCTACCATGCTTAACTGTTGGATAAGGCTACTTTTAACCTTGATTTAAAGGTGAAGTGTGTCATTTCTGCAACTCTAGCATCTCCAAACAAATATGAAAAATTCAACGTAGTGTGAAAATAATCTTTCTCCTAATATGAATGGCATTTACTGTGATCATTTAGGAATTTACCTTCTATCACCATCATGTTTGCTTGATTTCACCTTCTTCTTTTTCTTCTCCAGCTCATTGTTTAGCACCTGGCTCTCTACAAGCTTCTCCGTAGCTTTCTTCCGTGCTGTTTTCTTTCCAGCCGTCTCTTCCTCCTGTGAGATCTGATGTTGGTACGCCTGTAGATAATCATCCTCCGTCTCTGTATCTTCTTTCTGTCTACTGACATCTTTTCCACTTTTATGCTTTCCTTTCCTAGTCTTCCTAGTATGTTTTCCATCGATTTCTGTATCAGTCCTCCTGTTGTTGTCTTCTTCATCTTGAACAGGTGGTGGTGGTAGTTGTGGGAGCTTTCTTTTGCTTTTCTTTTTCCCGCTGGTCTGCGTGGACTCCTCCTCACTTACAGCATTGTTGATGTTGGTCTTTTCCGATGCTTCCTTCTCTCTGCGCCTGTTTTTGGTGTATCTAGGACTGCCCTGAGCTGGATCATATGTGTTACGGATAATAGCTTCATCATCTTCAGTGTCTTTACTCAAATCTAGGTTCTTCTTCAAGGTCTGAAGCTGCAGGAAAAAAGGATGGAGTTCAGACACCTGTGTTGAATTAAGTTATGTTTGTATTATCAGTTATGTTTTTCTTAGTTAAATAAAGATTTTTTACTATGACTAACCACAATAATTTCCTGGGACTGGTCGCTTACATGTTTGGCTTTCTTTTTCTCAGAGGGAGGGTTTGTGTATCTCTTCAGCACCTCGTCAAAGCGAGCTTTCGTCTTAGCTCTCACATCACTTTGACCTTTCAAAACAGAGATTTACAAACAAATCTGCACATAAGAGCATCCATGATCATCAGTGACAGGGAAAAGAGCTGTTATAGATCATGTATGAGTAATCTTTACTCACCTGCAGGCATTCTGTTGAACTATGGACAAATTCATTCTGGAAACAACAGTCCTAAAACGGAAAATATCATACATTACCATGGAGTCAAAGAACAACTGATGTTTCTAAGTCTAATGAAACCTTTAGAAAATATTTATTTGCTATTGTAGATACAATGTTATAGAAAAAGTTTAGTTACTCTTACTAGAATTGCTGTTGAGTTAAGAATCTTATGTAACATTAACTTTACCGCTAACACAGAAACACCTCTAAAATTCCCGCTATTCTATGCTACACAAACATCTATATCGCTAGCTTAATAGCTAATTGAAGACAACTCCGAGTTCATCTGATTATTAATTTGATTATGACTATAATATAACGCTATAATGAGTATGACTGTAATTGCGATTGTTGATGTTGTAAGTTCTGCTAAATTTCACACGTAAGCGGACAACAATACAAACAAATCACTGCAAGCGCAAAGTATTCTGATAGTCTCGCGCGAAACATTCAGCGAATCTCTATAATTTTACGTCTGCTACAGTTAACTGTAGGGTTCCAGTGAAATAAACGTACATTATATGCCGTAAATGTAGCGAAGAAGTCAAATCATGTCTGCTGTAGAGGATCCATGAATGATTTCAGTGAGCAGCCATTGCTGGCGCGACCGTTTCCAACAGCAACAACAACAACAAGATTAGCCACGCCTCCCTTGGTTACCGTTACCACGTCAATCAAGAAACCAACACGCCTAAGTTGAATACTACACTAGTTTCTACTAAACCTGGCATTTCATACTACGAATATTATTTGATCTGTGGCAGATTGCTTGTAATGTTCATCATTTGTAAGTCGCTTTGAATAAAAGCGTCTAATAAATAAATAAATGAAGATGAGTTTCAAGAACAAATAAACCTTGTGCTGTACGTTTTTCTCACCACCAGAGGTCTCTGTCATCTGCTTATTAAAATTGTCCCAATATTTGACCAAAACTCTGAGAGGGTGCTCGCTGCAGAGCCAGATGGGAGGAGCTGGAGCTCCAGCTCCCCCTCGCTGGAGGTAATGGGTGGAGATAGACACCTAACCACACCCTAACCCTACCCCTTACCCTATCCTAACCCTAACTCCACCCATTAGTTCACACAGAGGTGGAGCTGGACCTCCAGAGAGGGGGAGCTGGAGGCCATTCGGCTCTGCAGTGAGCAGTACTTGAAAACTACACACACAGGTCACTAACATCTTGCAAATGCAAATTTTTTTAAAACTATTTTAACTCTTCTAAAAATTATATTTTGGCGTAGTAACTCTACACACTAACATACAATAATTAGCCACATACACGCCAAAGTACACACTGATGTGAAAAATGTAAAACACTACTCTCAGGTGTCTTTTGTTTGTTCAGAGTGCAGTGGGGTTTGTCATAGCACTCACACATTCATATGCACACTTACACTGTATATACAGTATGTATGTACAACTGACTATTTTTACACAGTTATGCAACTGAACTGCAATGTTATGTCTATGCTTATGTGTTGATGTGCTTGTTGCTGGGGCTTGATCTCACACTGCCCTACTTAAAGGACAGTCTGGGAGGGTTTTTTTCGCCTCCTTTTTTTCCTAATGTATCTTATTTTCTTATTTTTTATGCTACCTCTCAACTGACCTGTCTTCCCCCGAAATGTGATGTTTGTGTACGGTCGGAGGGGTCCAATTTCACTGCATGTAAGTGTATGTGACAAATAAAGGCTTATCTCATCAACTGAATCAATACTGAACTGGCTTGATATATAGATCAGTGACCACACAACACCACAGTGTTAAAGGAGCAAAAATAGACAAAGTAACTGATTTTATTGTGTCTAAAATGCAAGTTAGTCAATATTAACTTTTTTGATTATTGTTTCCTGAGCTGTTGTAGGCCTGTAAAAGCAATATAACAATCTAGCAGAACATTGTTATCGTATGATTTCTTTATTAACTATCATTCAAACATAACTTTACTGCAGAGTTTGTTGACATATTCTGTAAATGGTAGATGTAGTGTTCGTGGATTTCAAGCCGTTGTTGTCATCAGTGTTGGGAAGGTTACTTTGGAAATGTAATAGGTTACAGATTACAAGTTACTTGATTTAAAATGTAATAAGTAGTGTAACTTTTCTATTACTTCATTAAAGTAATGTAACTTATTACTTTTAATTACTTTTTGATTACTTTTCTAAATTTCAATTTTTTTCAACTGTTAATCATTTTGAAACATTTAAACCAGGCAGAGTTAACCATACAGTAGCACTCAACACTGATTTCTGTCAGACTTTCTAAATCCTTTATCACTTGAATTAAGGTTATAATAAGTAAGGGATAATATACATCTTTTTTTTTTTGCGATAGAGTGCAGTTGTGCTATATGTCATAACAAGATCACAATATAAATAACATCATAACAAGAAATAGCTATGATACTGGGTTTGAAATCAAATGTTTGCATAGTTATGACAGAAAACACTAGCATCTAACAATGGCTTGGAAAAAACAATCTTAAAAAATAAAGTTTATGCATAAACCCAAATAGGAGATAAAACAGTTATCGAATAAGCATGTGTCCTATTCTGTGTCCTAAACTCGTGAAACATTGGTGTCTCATTTTAGAGCAGTCAATGCAATTTAAAAGAAGTTGATTAAATCTGTAAGTGGGGGTGGGTGTGTAAAAAAATTCAGATGTAATCCCCTTTGTAATCACTGGCATTTTTCAAAAGTAACTGTAATTTAATTACATATTTTTTTTCAGTAACTGTAACTAATTACAATTATATTTATTTTGTAATTAAATTACGTAATTCTGTTACATGTAGCTAGTTACTCCCCAACACTGGTTGTCATCTTAGCATAGGTAAAGAGGAAGTACTTCTGTAAACATGCTTTTGTGTTTGTATTTAGATTAGATGTGGTCATATTCACAAATGAGCTAAACTGCTTCTGTGTAAGTGTTTTATGTGGCAGACATTGTTTTCCTCTCCAGCTGGTAAATGTTTAACCATGTTATCCTGTATGCCAAAAGTGAAAGAGCAGGATCCATTTTGTGAAAGGAAGAATGTTAACAACTTCAGGAGAGAAAAGCTTGTGAATGTGAATGAATTTGAGAACAGATCAGTTAATGTAGTTATCTGGAGACATAATGGATTTATAACCTGAATGAGGTTTGTGTTTGATGATCTTCATTGTTGAAGCAGAGGTAAGTTTGAACCAACACTATTCTGTTTTCATTCTTGTGTTTTGGTAAATCAATATTAATCTTTGTGTCATTGCTTATTTTTATGTCAGATAGGAAACTACTGTAATGTAAGATTATTTTGTATGATTTTGAGATTAGTCTCTGCTAAGAATCTTTATTACATTTGGCAGCCTTTAAGCACTTGCTGATCAAATTCAGTCTGGCTTTTGCATACTGTGAAATACAGTAACACAAGCAGAACTGTCCTGTGTCTGCATCAGTAGTTTTTTATAGCTATAAATTATTCAAAGCTTTCTACCATCACAAATACTTTCATCATGACTAACACAGTGAAAACAATGTAAATAAGAGACCCACTGAGCATTCTAAACTGTATCATTGATTATAACAGGTGTTTTGGCAAAAATGCAGAAATCACATCTGTGATAGACTCAAGAAAATTAACCATGGTTTTACTACATATAAAACACAAACAAAAACATGGTTAATGTAATTGAACCATTGTAACTACAAATGAACCATGGTTTTGCTAAACTAATCATAGTTTAGCCATGGTATTTGTAGTAAAACATATGATAATCAATCCATGAGAAAACCATGATTAATATTTTGACTGCTCCAGCAATTATAAAGAGAATGATCTTTGATCACTTTCTGTATATAAAATAACCACAGCATAGATAACAAACATGATTGTTATAGATAACTTTTGCTAATAACAGGAACAGAACCAAAGTACTGATTGATGAATGTTTATTTTGTAATTTTAACTTATTTTCTTTTATATTTAATAATTTTATATTATATATTTTTTATAATTCTACTGCTCAAAATACCTGGAGCTTGGCATTCGCTACCAAAATGTTAAATATATTAAAATATTAATTTGAGTACTGATACTTCATGTGAGAACACAACCACACATAAAATGTAACATTTAAAATGGGGGAAAAACAAAATGTGTGTTGACAAACAGTGTATTGTAAAAACAGATGTCACAGGACAAAATGTATAAAATTTTAAAAACTTAAATTGAAACTGTTTTGGCAGCAGGTAAGATACAGGGGGATTAATTTGCATTATCTTAATATTATGTTTTGTTTTTACCTATTCAGTGCTTTATATTCCATTTCTAAAGCATGGCCTGTAAAATGAGTGTCTGTGTGAAGAGTGAGGAGGAGGAGGATGTTGACACACACAAAACAGCATCTCCAGAACCCAGCTGTGTGTCTGTGAAGAGTGACCGGTCCATAGGCAAAACCCCTGATTTCAGTGATGGAGCAGTGACCTCAGACCCTAAGTGAGTATAGATGTGAAGAAATGTGATAAACAATGTTGATTATTACTTTACAGATATACATTGCTTGTTTTGTGAAAGGACATTTTTATTTTTTTATTTATTCATTTTTTGGGTGCACACTGTAAGTGAAAGTGGGAAAAGCAGATGAGGTGATAGTAAAATCTAGTTCAAAATAATGTTATTTAAATAGCTAATTATATAAGCTATTATTTCAACATTGTAAGAGCAGACATAATCTAAGGAATAATAATATGTTAATAAAATGTGTAAGTTAACTAAGGGCATTAGTCACAATACATTGTTAATACTGGTTAATAGGTTAAACACTTAACCATCTACATTCTTACACTGTGAACAGGTTCTCAGAAATTAATTGATCTTCCCTTTACTCTTACTGCTCACCACATTATCGGCAAGTGGCAGCTCACTTCTTGCGTACTGTTAGTTGTTACAAATCCATCTGTCACAGGCAGGCAGTTCATTCTTTAATAGTGCTGATTTCAGTCAAAGCTCAATTTTGAGAAAATATGTAGTTACAGATATAATACAATGATTTAGTTGAAGGTGTTTACAGTTTAATTTGTGGAATTTGTTATAGAATTCCTAAAGAAAAAAAATTGGTAACATAAATCCAAGAGTTAATTTTTTTTCATGCATCTATTTTTGTTTTTTCCTCTGCTCTTTTATTTTATTTTATTTCCTTTTTAACAGCACTGTTTGTATAATGAGATACTATGAACAGAGGAAGGAGGTGGACAATGTTCACACACGTAAAACAGCATCTCCAGAACCTAGCTGTGTGTCTATGAAGAGTAACTGTTCCATAGATGATCCCCCTGCTCTAAGTGATGGAGCTGTGACCTCCAACCCTGAGTGAGTATAAAGGTGAAAAAGAGGTGATAAATGATGTTTACTAGCTGACGTTACTTTTTGTCAGCTAAATTAAAAAAGACATTGTATGCATGTTCTGTGTCTGTTTTTACATGCAGCATAGTGAATTGGAGATACTTAAATTGTCCGTAGTTGTAAATGTGAATTTGTGTGAGCTGTGTGATGGACTAGCCATCTGTCCAGGGTTCTTCCTCTGCTTGTGGCCCTGTGGTTGGGATACGCTCCAGTCTTCCCATGACCCTACAGAAGACAAGTGGTTTGGAGAATGGATGGATGGAATAAGAGTGAATGGTGACCCAGGCTGTCATACAAATCAAGTTTTACCGTTTATAGGTTCGGCAGCTAAACTCTGACAGTTCTGGTTGGAAGTAGTTATATTTCAAAAGAGATTTTAGAGTTTGGTTTGCTTTTAATTTCAAAAATATTTTAAAAGTGTAGTTCTGCTTTGAATGCTTTTTCACAGTTGGAGTATAAACATGATGGACTGTGAAAAACAAGGATGTTGAGCAGCATCCCACTAGCCAGTTTCATTCATGAATCAGATTTCACTGGACAGATTTCTGCTTCCTAATGCCTTTTCACAGTTTTGTCCTATTTTATCTCACTGTTTCTGCAGAGTAAAGAAAGATGATGTGATTAGATCAATGACACCCCGTCTGAACTGCACTGACTCCAACAGTCAGACCTTCATCAGGCAGCATGACACAGAAAATCTACAAAGAGTCAAAGACCAACACAAAACCAACATGATGAATAACTGTAAGAGCTTATTTGAGGGAAACAAAATAGAAGAGAATCAAACCCTTCTGAATAGGATCTACACACAGCTCTACATCATAGAGGGAGAAAGTAAAAGGGTGAATGAAGAACATGAGGTTTTACAGATGGAGAAAAAACCCAGAACACAAGACACTCCAATCTACTGCAATGACATCTTTAAAGCCTCACATCAACTGGAATGTGAGGATAAAGACAAAATCAAGACTGTTCTTACTAAAGGCATTGCAGGAATTGGAAAAACTGTCTCTGTGCAGAAGTTCATTCTGGACTGGACCGAGGGAAAAGCCAATCAGGATGTAGATTTCATGTTTGTGCTTCCATTTCGAGAGCTGAACTTGATTAAAGATCAACAGTACAGTCTTCACAGACTTCTGCTGGACTTTCATTCTGAACTTCAAGGTCAGGACTCAGAGATTTATGAGGGGTGTAGAGTTGTGTTCATCTTTGATGGTCTGGATGAAAGCAGAATTACACTGATGTTTTCAAACGAACAGAAAGTTTGTGATGTGAATGAGTCTTCATCAGTGGGTGTGTTGATGTCAAACCTCATAAAAGGGGCGCTGCTTCCCTCTGCTCTCATCTGGATCACCTCCAGACCAGCAGCAGCCAATCAGATTCCCTCAAAATACATCAAACGTGTGACCGAAATTCAGGGATTCAATGAGCCTCAGAAGGAGGAATATTTCAGAAAGAGAATCAGTGATGATCATCAAGCCAGCAGAATCATCTCACACATTAGAAGATCAAGAAGCCTCAACATCATGTGTCACATACCCGTCTTCTGCTGGATCTCAGCCACTGTACTTCAAAACCTGCTGAAACAAGATGACAATGCAGAAATCCCTCAAACTCTGACTGAAATGTACATCCGCTTCCTGCTGACTCAGATCAATATGAAGAATCAGAAGTATGATGAGAACGATCCAGAGAAACTCCTGAAGACCAACAGAAATGTGATTGTGAAACTTGCTGAACTGGCTTTGAAGCAGCTGATGAAGGGCAATGTGATGTTTTATGAGGAGGACCTGATTGAGAGCGGCATAGACATCACTGATGCCTCAGTGTATTCTGGGATTTGCACTGAGATCTTTAAGGAGGAATCTGTGATTCATCAGAGGAAAGTCTACTGCTTCATACATCTGAGCTTTCAGGAGTTTCTAGCTGCTTGCTTTGTGTTTTATGCCCATGTACTCAAAAATAAGGAATCGCTGAAATTGTTTCTGAATGAAGGATATAAGAGTTATAGCCGGGAAAACTCTCTCTATGAGCTGCTAAAAGTGACAGTTAAGAAATCTTTACGAAGTGTAAATGGCTACCTGGATCTTTTCCTGCAGTTCCTGTTGGGCATCTCAGTGGAGTCCAATCAGAGACTCTTACAGGATCTACTGACACACACAGTGAACAGCTCAGAGACAATCAAGAGAATCACACAGTACATTAAAAACACAATCAAGGGTGATGAACACCTCTCAGCTGACAGTTGCATCAATCTGTTTCTCTGTCTGCTGGAAATGAAAGATCGGACTCTGTACAGAGAAATTCAGGAGTTTGTGAAATCAGAGAATCACTCAGTGAATAAACTCTCTCCATCTCACTGCTCAACAATCACCTACATGATTCAGATCTCAGAGGAGGTGCTGGATGAGTTTGATCTAAAGAAATACAACACATCAGATGAGGGTAGAAGGAGACTAATACCAGCTGTAGTGAACTGCAGAAAAGCTTTGTGAGTATTAATTTATGTGATTGGAGATACATCTGTTTAGTTGAGAAGCAATAATATTGTAATTCCTCAATCAAATCATGACCCCATTTTCTTTGGTATGACAATAAATTTAATGGGAAATCAGAAGCAGTTTAAAGAGGAAAAAAAACTGTTTTGATGTAAGAAGTGTTTAGTCCCAACTGACTCTTAACAAACAATATGTTAAATATCTCAGTCTCAGAAGGAGTTTCGTAATATTTAGTACAATTATTTATTACCTAAAAGTTTCCACATTATACTGTGTTTAGATTTAAAGAGAAAGTAAACGTGCACAAATCTCTATAAATATGTCAGTTAACTATTTGATACAATTTATATTTCTCTCAAATATTCACAAATCTGTCTGAATCTGTTAGTGAGCACTTCTGCTTTGCCGAGATAATCCTTCCACCTCACAGGTGTGGCATATCAAGATGCTGATTAGACAGCATGATTATTGCACAGGTGTGTCTTTGTAGATGTACATGTGCTATCTGGGTTGTTTTTTGGAATCGATATGTGATCAGTGTTCAGAACAAAGAAAACTATATTTTAACCTACCATCTCCTCTTTATAAATTCATATTTCATCCTGTTATACAGACTTGCTGACTGTAATCTCACTGATCAGTGCTGTGAAAGTTTGTCTTTATTTCTACAATCATCAAACTCCTCACTGAGAGAGCTGGACCTGAGTAATAATGACCTGCAGGATTCGGGAGTGAAGCTGCTCTCGGATGGACTAAAGAGTCCACACTGTCAGCTCAACATACTGAGGTAAGATAAACAGATGAAGGATCCCTTGGTTATGGAATTAAAAATGGCTGTTTAATATTTACATGACTGAAAAGATTCATTTCATTCATTAAAACAGTGACTTGCTCGCTACCTACTGGCCATCTTAGTTTCATAGTTAAAGTACCTTTCGATTAAAATACGTTTTATATGTAATAATGACCTCATAGCAGCATTTTATGCAATTCTAAATGCTTTTTAAAATAGTCAATACTGTCTAAATATTATCAACAAATCCCTGAAAATATACATTTTTTTTTCAATGGTGCACACCCTGAGCATACAACAGTAATTTCTTTGTCGTTGTCTTCTTCTTCTTCTTCTTATTATTATTATTAGGGCTTTCAAATGATTAATCGTGATTAATTGCATACAAAATAAAAGTCTGAGTTTGCCTAATATGTGTGTGTGTACTGTGTGTAATTTTTGTGTGTATATAAATACAAACACATACATGTGTATTTATTTAAGAAATATTTACAAGTATGTGTATTTATTATTATTTTCATATAATTTATATTATATAAAAATAAATATATTTCGTACATAAATAACATATTTCTCAAATGTATACAGCAATTTGTGTGTATTTATATATACATGATAATTACACACAGTACACACAAATGTATTAGACAAACTCAAACTTTTTTGTATGCGATTAATCGCAACTAATCGTTTGACAGCCCTAATTATTATTATTAAAAATGTCTTAAAATACTTAAATTTGACCTTTAAAATGTGCAGGACTGTATGTGTGCATGCACATGTTTCATTGAAGGCAATGCATTAATTTAGGATGGTGACTAAATGGACTGGAACTGTGAGTGTTAACTTTTTTTTTGTAGATTATCTGGCTGTATGGTGACAGAGAAAGGCTGTTGTTATCTGGCTTCAGCTCTGAGTTCAAACCCCTCACACCTGAGAGAGCTGGATCTGAGCTACAATCACCCAGGACAATCATTAGTCAAGCTGCTCTCTGATCCAAACTACAGCCTGGAGAATCTCAAGTATGTGCAACACTAACATTCATATATAATCATAGAGATTTTGAAGTAGGAGCTACATCAGTTTCTGGAGGACAGACAGAGGATCTGAAAGGATCTTTATCATAGGATATAGATAACAAGTGCTCTGAAGCTGTATGATACTTTTGGTCATGAACAGGCCAAAATTAAGTCAGCCATATTATTTATTTTAATATTTACATTACCTAAAAAGCCCACTGCAGACATTTTAGGTTTGCAATTAAAAAAAATAAAAAATAAATAATAATAATAATAATAATAATTATATATATATATATATATATATATACATTCAATTAAATACTCAATTTATGTAAAATCTTGATTCTGTTGATTATTAATATTAGTGTTAATATACTAAGTGTGACAATCTTTTGTTTTTATAGTGTGGATCATGAAGAAGAGTTCAGGATTACAACAGGACTAAAGAAATGTAAGTCACGCATACACATGCACACTTTGTAAAAATGGCTGCGTTAAAAATGACCCAATTGGCAGCCAAGTGCTGGGTAAATATTGAACAGAATACAGGCTTTGTTAAAGTAACTCACACTGTACACTTTAAAGCAATGTCAGCTCTTATTGACTAAAAGCCTGGCTAATTTTATTTCATATTATGCATTTCTTTTATTTATGATAATAGTTGTCATTTATATTGATAAACTAGTGTCTGATTATAAATGGGCATAAAAAAACAACAACATAAGAACAGTCTTGGTCAAACAGTTTCGGCAAGTTCATTTAAACATAATCAACAAGCAAATTCACAACACAAAACATTTACAGGAGAATAGGAGCACACTGAGTGCGCATCGGGCATTTGTGGGAAAAAGAATACTGGTTATCAGTACATTATGAACTGTCTATTCCTGTACAAAAGATGACAATAATCTTATTTGCTAAGTGATGACCACTGGCAAAATCAATCTAGTTTTAAATTTCAAACCCACAATGGGTTGTTTTAAGAAAACAAGCTGAGTAGTTTTTGACGAGGTGCACCATTTCTGTAAAACTGTCAGTAAAATTTAAACCAGCACTGGGTTACATAAAACCCAACACTAAAAAATGAATAAAATAACAAATAATAATAATAATAAATAACCCAGCCAGTTTTAGTGACACACACTTTAATCATTATTTTATTTTGTGTAAATGTTGTAATCTATGTTCTGTTCAGATGCATGTGATCTCACACTGGATTTAAACACTGTGAACACTCACCTTGCTCTTTCTGAGAAGAACAAAAAGATGACATATGTAAAAGAGAATCAGCCATATCCTGATTGTTCAGAGAGATTCGAGTGTCCTCAGGTTCTATGCAGAGAGAGTCTGACTGGACGCTGTTACTGGGAGGCTGAATGGAGCGGGAGAGGAGTTTATATATCAGTGGCATACGAAGGAATCAGTAGGAAAGGATGCCGTGACAACTGCTGGTTTGGATACAATGAAAAGTCCTGGAGTCTGGACTATTTTAATAACAGATTCACTGCCAGACACAATAATGAAATCATTGTCATATCTACCCATTTGCATCCCTCTAAGAGAGTAGGAGTGTATCTGGACTGGTCAGCTGGTCGTCTGTCCTTCTACAGCATCTCTGAAAAACACACACTCACACACTTACACACATTCAACACCACATTCACCGAACCCCTTTACGCTGGCTTTATGCTTGTTTGGAATTCCTCAGTGTCTCTGTGTGAGATTAAACCGCTTTCTGTGAGAAAATATTGAAACATACAGTTGAGAAATACTGAATCGCATCAAAAGATGTGGATCAAACTCATAAGATTTCGTATTTGTTGGACTCTTTGTGGGAATCTTGCATAATTTTAGAGCTTGAATACATTCAATGATCAGCTTGTGTTTTGACCTCAGCAATATTATTGGGGACCTATGCCCGTTTTTACAACAATACAGTATAAGTCTCAGGTGTCCCCAGAATGTGTCTGTGAAGTTTCAGCTCAAAATAACCACACAGATCATTTATTTTACCATTTTGAAAATGCTTGTTTTGAGTGTAAGCAAAAATGTGCTGTTTTTGTGCATGTATCTTTGAATGTGGATGTGCTGCTGTTTCCTGGCCACTTTTCCAGAATAGAACTGTCTCTTTACAGCTCGTACCTTAAATACTCTGCCAAGAAACATCAGTTTGGTTTTGATCATCATGTCTATCGGGATGAAAACTTATTTGCATGCGCTTTAAAGCCATATCAGTTTAAACGTCTGATATATGGTTTTATGAGTGCTCATATCCAAAGCATGTGCACAGAAAGCGGCTATGTGAGTAACTAAACAAAGTTCTCGTTCATGTATCAACACACTTAAACTGTCAAATATACAAGGTTGTGTCAAAAACATAATTTACATAAACACAGTTGGGTATTCCTGTGAATGTAAACAGCTGGGAGAGAGATTGCATGTGTATATTAGATTGTTTATTAATGGACAGCAGTGTACTATTGTAGTTCTATGCTGTTAATATGACCAAACAATAAAATAAAAATGGAAAATCCCTCACTGCTCTGGACTGAATAACTTCTGCAGCTTAAATAAGACATTTCTTACTTCAGTGCCACTTTTAAATGCTTTAGCGTGACAATAAACATGACAGATTGTGTGTGGTTCACTCATGGCATGATCTGTGCTAATAGTGCAATGATTGTTACTAGGCATGGGTGGGGCCTGTGCAAAGTGAGGTCACATTGTACAGATTCTTCAAATGATTGAAGATGTCTAAGACATTGCTCATGTTATGTATGATTATGTTTTTATCATTACAGAGGGTTGATTAACAACACTACCAACACACAGTTATGTTTGAACAACATGTATAAGTGATTTTTGCATAATGGGGAATGTTATTTCATTGTGCAGACAATGATTTTGCGGATCGACCCTCGCCTGTTTTACGGACTTCTATTGTGCATCGCCTTCGTTATACCTGCCTGCCATTGTTGTTTGACCCTGCCTCTTCGACCATGTACCTGTCTCGTCCCTTAAATAAAAGCTCGCAAATGGATCCGCCCGCCTCTCGTCTCACTCCCTCCGTTACAGATTTATAGTACTGGTAATAAGGTCAGATGACTGTCAAGTATGTGATTGTGTGTCAAGGAGGATGATGGGAAATGGAGTCCATGTTAATACTCTGGTGAGTTTGAGTTGAATGCACGATGAAGAGCCTAGCTTATGTGTACTCTACAAGAAAGCGCATCACAATTTTATTCCCATGTAAATATGGCATTTGACAAAACTACAAGATATTTTGTTTTCCTCTAAAGTCTGTGAGTCTGATTTACTAGAGCATAATATTAATAATGAAACCAGACAGAGAAGTTCAAGTGAGAAGATAAGAAGATTTAACATAGACTAAACTTTTTTAAAATTTGTATTAAATTAATTTATTATATCTAAATTTTGTTTTGTTTTGTTTGTTATGAATGTTAAAATCTTTCTTCTTGTGTTCAGATGCATGTGATCTCACGCTGGATTTAAACACAGCAACCACTGGTCTTACTCTGTCTGAGAGGAAAGTGAAATCTGTAAGAGAGATTTGATGAGGATCCTTAGGTTCTGTGTAGAGAGATTCTGTTTGGATGCTGTTACTGTGAGGCTGAATGGAGCGGGGAGGGGGTTTATATATCAGTGACATATAAAGACATCAACAGCAGAGGAGAGAATAATGACTGTTGGTTTGGATGCAATGAAAGATCCTGGAGTCTGAACTGTTTTAATAACAGTTTCTCTGTCACTCACAATAATAAGAAAACAGGCATATCTGCCTCTTCACATCCCTTTAACAGAGTTGGAGTATATCTGGACTGGTCGGCTGGTCGTCTGTCCTTCTACAGCGTCTCTGACACACACACACTCAAACACTTATACACATTCAACACCACATTCACTGAACCCCTCTATGCTGGATTTGGACTTTATTCTGGTAGTTCAGTTTCTCTGTGTGACATTAAACAGCTTTAAGAAATAAAGCAAATCAAAATCTTTATTAAGATGCTAATGTATCCAAGATATGAATCCAATAACTTTTGCATCTTAAAAG
The DNA here is from genome assembly GCA_012976165.1 of Labeo catla. Taxonomy (NCBI): domain Eukaryota; kingdom Metazoa; phylum Chordata; class Actinopteri; order Cypriniformes; family Cyprinidae; genus Labeo; species Labeo catla. The sequence continues at coordinate 1,918,696 of VONZ01000057.1, read as the reverse complement.
TAAATTATTATTGTCACCTCTCTGTCACCTCAATTGTCTCTGTGGACATTTGACCTATATATTACCTTTAATACTGTAGTGTGGAAAATGTTTAAAGAATGTCTAAAGGCAGCAAAATGTTGGCATCATGGTATACATGGTATATGGCTATCTATTAGCACAACAATGTTTAGGAATACAGGTTTTGAGAGTAGTTTTACTAGTTTACTAGTTTTACCAACAGGCCACCAAGACAATGCACCATATAAATAGCATTAGCTTTTATTATTATTATTTTTATTTTTTTGCAGTGTGAGGGTGTTTAAGATGTGAGTTTTATAGGTCAAATAACATTGTTGACAACTGCCACATCTGTACTTACTAAAAGGTATGTTAGATTTTTTTTTATCCTGTGGGATAAAAAAAATGTGCTAATCACCTTTTAGGGTAAAACAGTAGTGTTATAAACCCCACCCAGAATGTGATTTTTACTGAGGGGCTTGACCTTGCTTAGGGCCCCTAAGGGGCTGTCTTTTTGGAGCTTTGGTGTGCCTAAAAATTCTTTCTTTTATATATATATTATATATTTTTCATGTTATCACTAAGTGTAAGTGTAAGTCAATGATGTAAGATACAAATATATTTACATTTCAATTATTTCAAAGTTTAATTTGATATTTGGACCCTGAAAACCCACTGCTGTGCTATTTTTAACCAATTAATATGATTATTTTATTGTCAGTCATGTTTTATAAAATTACATTTGTGATAAATTCATATGTTTTTCATTGTAAGTGTCTTATGTTCTTCAGTATTTGTGTGTCTGTTCTGTGTTTAGTGTGTGAGCCATTTTCTCATTCAGTGATGATAACGGAAGGAGGTTCCTGCGCTCATGTTGGAGGATGAAAACTGGAGACTCAGTTAAAACAGCAGCAGCTCAGGAGAGAGAGATATGGCGACACATGCTGTAATTTCAGGTAAGAATGAGCTGATTAAATGAGCATTGGATGCATGACACAGATGTAATACATCAGCCAGATCTCAAAACTATTGTCCTGTTAGAATTACTGCATGTGGCTGTTACACCAGCTGGGTCAATATCACTGTAGGGTGCCTTTTGGTGATGATAACTTAACATAAAAATGACTATGAAAGGGTGTGTTATATTAAAATAGGTTTTTATATTCATAGCAAAAGCATTACTTGGCCCCCCAGATGCAACTGCACCATGTGTCAGTGCATTGCCCACAAGGTTACTGGCGCTGACAAGATGGAGTTGATTTTAAGTGAAATCTTTTACATTAACATTTATTCATTTGGCAGATTCTCTATCCAAAGTGACTTACAAATTAGAAACAAGTTATTCATCATAAGAGGCAAATAAACATGAGATGTGCTTGTAAAAAAGTTTGATGTTTCAAACTCTGCAAGTCTTTGCTAGGGATCATGACATCTGACACTCCTCAGACCAGAATTTGCATAATTTGTAATCTTGGAAAATCTGATCACAATTTGAGACTTCAAGATCTTTTCTGAAATTCTCTGTGTGTAAGGATAAATGCGAGATTATTAGAATCATTTTCTCCGTAGAAACAGGAGACTTTAGCAGAAACAGAGGATTTCTTAGGGTTGTGTGTGTCCTTAAAATTATTTCATAAGACTGAACAGTATTTCATTTAGTCAAGATGCTCAGAAGCTTTGTAGACCGATGATTTCCGATGCCAAATTAGAACGTTGTTGCATTTTTTTAATGGAAAGCAAATGTAGCAGATTCAACTTTCTGATACAGCCTTAGTTTTTTGATCTTTGGAAACTATTATTATAGTTTCACTTACTCTGTTATAACATTTACATTTATATGTATTCATTTGACAGACACTTTTTTTTGAGGAATAAAAGCAATTCATCATCGGATAGTAATAAACATTGAAGTGCCAGTAATACAAGGTTTCAGTAAAAGCTAGGACAGGAAGGGATAATGAGAGCTTTTTTTTTTTAAAAAAAGGAGGATGCAGTTAGATGCTTACAGAAAAGATGAGTAATCAGTTGTTTCTTGAAAAGTGTGAGGTATTTAGCTGATTATTATAGTAATTAAGGAAATGTAGTATATTTAATCAGAAGCCTGTATGGAGAGAGTTGAGTGATGATGCATGAAAGAGCTCACAGTCTGGACTTTCTCATTTAACACATGAATACAGCATGGTTTAATATTTCAAAGGTCAAACGAGTATGTGAATCCAGTGCAGTACGTTCATCTCCCCACCAGAGGTCTCTGTTGTCCACTTAATGAAATGGTATCAAGCATGGGACACAATAAAATAAACAGAATTTAATATTTAGTGCATGGTAATCACTCCTTGTGAACCTTTGTTGCAGTTCCGATGTTTTAGCAGCAATTTGTGTTATTATTTTCAGTTTTATTAAGTAAATACAGAGAATTATTGTTTTCTGAAAAATATTTGCACTTTTAAGGTGGTTATTTAGCCTATTGATTTGATTGAGTCAATGTATATTTATTTATGTATGTAGGCTGTTTGAATTTCTGTACATTGTGATAGCTTGCATAATTATATTTAACTAAAAATAATTCGAAGTGTGTGTGTGTGTGTATATATATATATATATATATTCCTATTCCCTATTTATATTTGATTAAAGGTTACAAGGCTGGCAACTTTTCACAGCGAGAGATGATTTACAATTCACAAATTATTTCAACAGCATTTCAAAAATATTTTGATATGAAATTTTAGATATTTTGAAATCAATCTATTAAATGAATCTAATCTATGCATTTACATTGCATAACACACCAGTTTTGCTCGATTGTTTATCACTACAGTATGTCAACGACTCATAATTATAGAAGGAAAAAATAAATACTATTCAAAATATAATAGCAACAAGTGATAATAGGCTCGCAAATGTTTTGGCTTTACATGGGAATATTTTCGCAGAAGAAACAAAAATAGGCAAAGCAACTGGCGATTTTGTGCCTAAAATGTAAGTTGATCAACTTTAACTTTTTGTTTGTTGAGCAAGCTGACAAGTTAAAGGGATGTAGTTGAAAACAGAACTGAGTGAAGTGAGGAAACACAGGAAGCAGTTTTCCTGTAGTAGATTTGAGAGGCGTTCACGTCCGATTGGGAAACTTCCGATTGCAAGTGAAGGCAGCATTAGCACAAGGGATAAGACCACACATTTCCTGTGATAATCGACAGCAGACAATATGTTTTAGTAGAGTTTTAGTTGTATTGAACCCAGAATATTAATTTAACAACATGTGTCATTGTCAAAAGAGAACCTGTTTCGAATGAGCTTCATTTTGTGAAGGGAAGAACGTGATCAGGAGAGAAAAGCTGTTTGTGAATCATGTAAATCATTTAAAGAACAGATCAGTTTAATGCTGTTATCTAGAGACACACTGGATTTATGAACTGAATGAAGTTTGTCTTTGATGATAGACAGGTAAGTCTGATTGAACACATTTCATGGATTTATTCTTATGTATTGTGAATTATATTTTTATCCTATTATAATGTAAAAGTATTTTCCATATGCTTTAGTCTATCTACTGTAAGTTTTTCTTAGTTTTGGCAGCAAATACTTGGTGATCAAATTCAGTCTAGTTTTTGCAGTCAAACAGAAATACAAAGTAACAAAAGCAGAACTATCCTGTGACAATGTGTCTGCATCGGGAGTTTATTAAGAGTCGGGTCCTGTCGGGTTCGGGCAAAGATCTTCAGCTCTAGCACCGGTGTACGAGCAGGTGTGTGGGCGTTGGTAATTAGGAAGCACGCAGCACAAATAAAAAAAAAAGACATTGGTTTGCATCTATTTTCACTTGCATGGACTCTGTACACGTTCGAAAACTTGCTAACTCTTATCATCAACGGCAGCGGCCTAATGGAAAGCCATTACAGCTGTCGTTAAACTATATTTACTATAGTAAAAACATTGTATATTTTCTTAAGAGACTAGCTGATGTCTTATTTGATTAATATAAAAACTTCATGTTATTTCCATGTTGTTTTGCCGTTTTTCTCGTAGAAATACTTAGGAGAGTTTGTTACTTGATTTCTTGATTGTAGCGAATTAAATATAACGTTAAATTCTACGTGTTAACTTCTGGTTTGCGTTCAATAGCTGGTATTTTATTTGATTATAACAGTATGTAAAATATAGCTTCTTCTGTAGTCGAAAAGCTGCATATTAATGCTACACTTTGTAAACGTGTTACTTTGTGACTTGCGTTCACTAGCAGAATTCTGAAAATTAGATACAAACGTTGTTTTCTGTGCGTGAATATATGTGACCCTGGACCACAAAAGACCAGTCATAAGGGTCAATTTTTCGAAATCGAGCTTTATACATAGTCTGGAAGCTGAATAAACAAGCTTTCCATTGATGTATGGTTTGTTATGATACTATTGAATATCTGGAATATGAGGATGCAAAAAAATCTAAATATTGGGAAAATCACCTTTAAAGCTCCAAATAAAGCTCTTACTAATGCATATTACTAATCAAAAATCAAGTTTTGATATATTTACAGTAAGAATTTTACTAAATATCTTCATGAAACTTGATCTTTACTTAATTTCCTAATGATTTTTGGCATAAAAGAAAAATCAATAATTTTAACCCATACAATGTATTTTTGGCTATTGCTACAACTATACCCCAACGACTTAAGACTGGTTTTGTGGTCCAGGGTCACATATTCGCAGTCGACATGTAGGCTAAATGATCACACTGTTTAATCATACATCAAAAAGTCAATAAAAAAATTCAAACGCAAACGTTAAACTATATTTATTGTAGTAAAAACATGGTACATTTCCTGATGTCTCATTCGATGAATATAAAAATTTGATACTGTTTTTGCCATTTTTCTTGTAGAAACACTTGATTTCTATTTCATTGTAGTGAATGAAATTACCCGCAACCTCTGTGTCACTTTAGAATTACTCAATTATTAGATTGATGTTTTTTCAAAAAAAACAAAACAAAAAAAAAACGGTTTCATGGGGTTAAATATAGTTGGCCCCCATGAAGTGTGAAACATGCTAATAGTAATACGTAAGAGCATTGTAGTAAAAACATGGTACATTTCCTGATGTCTCATTCGATGAATATAAAAATTTGATACTGTTTTTGCCATTTTTCTTGTAGAAACACTTGATTTCTATTTCATTGTAGTGAATGAAATTACCCGCAACCTCTGTGTCACTTTAGAATTACTCAATTATTAGATTGATGTTTTTTCAAAAAAAACAAAACAAAAAAAAAACGGTTTCATGGGGTTAAATATAGTTGGCCCCCATGAAGTGTGAAACATGCTAATAGTAATACGTAAGAGCATGAACCGCTGCACCACAATTTTTGTAGTAGGCTATTGGAAAGTAATGTTCAGATTTTATATACTGTTATAATCAAATGTGATATCTAGTGACAAGTTAACACGTTTACAACGTAATATTGTTAGCAGCGATTTGACTGTAACATTAATTTATTGCAACAGTAAAATTAGATTTTGGCTAGCAAACACAGAGGTCACAAGTAAACACAGATACATTCATCTAACGCTACCTTAAGTCACAGCAAAAAAAAAGGGGCCTAATTGTTTACAAAGATCCCCATATATCTGTGCGGTTGAATAGCTCGATGTGATTGCACTTGTGTGTAATACGTGCTGTTTAATATGGGTTCCAACCCATAAAGCTAATACTGTATGTGTGCAGCATTAATTTGCAGCTTTTCGACTACAGAAAAGGCTATATTTTATATACTGTTATAATCGAATAAAATACCAGCTATTGAACGCAAATCAGAAGTTAACAGGTTTATAAGGTAACATTTCTAAGCAGCGTTTCAACTAGAATTTAACGTTATATTTCATTCACTACAATCAAAAAATCAAGTCACAAGTCTCCAAAGTATTTCTTCTAGAAAAACAGCAAAACAATGTGGAAATAACGTCAAGTTTTTATATTAATCAAAAGAGACATCAGCTAGTCTCTGAAGACAATGTACCATGTTTTACTATAGTAAATATAGTTTAACGATAGCGTTTGTAATTAAACCACAGTAGCCACAAATTTACAGTTGTCTGAGACTTTATAAGGTACTTTATATCATAAACCATAAAATGTAATATACTATATTATTAATTTTCATGATAAGTAAACACAGGTCACAAGTTAACACAAGCACATTTCCTTGATTCAGCCAGTTGTATAATGTCACGCCGAGAGTAACTTCTGAGGAACATAACATTAACTTATTAATAACCTCAGTGCTTGTTGATGTTTTTTTTGTAAACAGTAGTATATGTAGTGTTTGTGTATTTTTAGGCATGTTATTGTCACCTTAGCACAGATAAAGCATTTGGTTTAGATGTGACAATGTTCAGAATGAAGAAAACTGCTTCACCTGTACAAGTGTTTTACCTGCAGCTAAACTCGTAAAATATAAACCAGCTGGTGAATAATGTGAATGAGTGTGAGAAACAGATGAGTTTAATGCTGATAACTATCTATCTATCTATCTATCATATATATATATATATATATATATATATATATATATTCAATTATGTCTGAAAATGTTGGTTGTACATATCTGTGTTGTGTTTCAGCACTGCTTATAAATGAAAAAATGAGTGTCTATAAGAAGAGAGAGGAGGAGGATGTTCACACACATAACGCAGCACCTCCAGAACCCAGCTGTGTGTCTATGAAGAGTGACTGGTCCATAGGGGTCCCACCTAATCTCAGTGCTGGAACAAGGACCTCTGAACTTGAGTGAGTACAATGTTAATGATTGGGACATCCTTGTAGCCATTTGTTCCTCTTGTTCTTCCTGTAAGCGTGACTGCATGGATGGGTGACCACAGCACCACAATATTACCAAAGCAGCTTTAGATTTTCAGTAATTATTAATATTTGATGATTGTGGTCCTAAGTATACTGTATATCTGTTCTCTGTGTCAGTAGTGCTGCCTGTAAAATGAGAAAGGAGGTTTCTGTTCTGACAAGTAAAGCAGCATCTCCAGAACACAGCTGTGTGTCTATGAAGAGTGACTGGTCCATAGGGGTCCCTCCTAATCTCAGTGCAGGAACAGTGACCTCTGACCCTGAGTGAGTATCAGCATGAGCATTGTCTTTGGTTTTTTTAGGCAAAAGTTTGCTAGGTTATGAGTAGGTTATAAGCTTTTCTTTGATTAATGTGTAGTTGGTAAATGTGACGTGCCTTTATTGATTAAATGTGCATGCTGGGAATTTATATTATATATGCATATAAAAATATATTAGTTAGAAATGTGTGTGTACATATATGTATACATATAAATGTACACAGTTCATGTAAATGTGATATGCTACTAGCAAGAATTCGAAATTGTGAGAGTAGGATGCTACTATGGAGCGTATGTCCAAAAATCTGAACAGAAAGCAATATTTTAACAGTCCGCAGATGCACACTCTCAATTCAGAAATCCACGGACTCAACAAATGTGCAAATATACCATGTTCTTTCTCAGAAATATGTGTAATTTAATGCACAAATAAATGCAGAAGCTGTTGGTCTTCTTTCACAAGATGTCTAGAAGTATGCTAATCTGTAACTTACAGCTGATGCAAACAACCAATATCAAGAACTCTACGATAGCATGTTAAACCTATCTATAGGCATGTTAAATCTGAAAGTGCTATTAAACTGATCTGAAACTGTGGTTCAAATCAGATTTTAGAATTTGATGTGCTAGAAACATTTGTAAATGTTTTTCAGTCAGTTTGTGTTATGTTTAATCCGCTTCAAAACCTTTGAAAAGATTTTTAATGAATTCAGACCTGAATTAATTTTAGAGGTTTTGTTGAAAATGCATGAAAAACCTAATATATATTTTCAATCAGTATACAAAAAAACTGACTCAATAAATCACAAATAAACAAACAAACAAACCACTGTTTCTGCAGAGTGAAGAAAGATGATGTGACCAGATCAGTAATGCCACATTTGACCTGCACTGACTCCATCAGTCAGACCCTCATCATACAGAGAGTCAAAGACCAACACAAAACCAGCATGAAGAACAAGTATGAGAGATTATTTGAGGGAATCAAACTGCAAGAAAATCAAACCCTCCTGAACAGGATCTACACACAGCTCTACATCATAGAAGGAGAGAGTAAAGGGGTGAATGAAGAGCATGAGGTTTTACAGATGGAGAAAACAGCCAGAAAACAAGACACTCCAATCTACTGCAATGATATCTTTAAATCTTTACATGAGGAGAAAGACAAAATCAAGACGGTTCTTACTAAAGGCATTGCAGGAATTGGAAAAACTGTCTCTGTGCAGAAGTTCATTCTGGACTGGACTGAGGGAAAAGCCAATCAGGATGTAGATTTCATGTTTGTGCTTCCATTTCGAGAGCTGAATTTAATTAAATATCACCGGTACAGTCTTCACAGACTTCTGCTGGACTTTCATCCTGAACTTCAAGATCTGGACTCAAAGATTTATGGGAATTGTAAAGTTGTTTTCATCTTTGATGGTCTGGATGAAAGCAGAGTTAAACTGATTTTTTCAGACAGACAGAAAGTTTGTGATGTGAATGAGTCTTCATCAGTGGGTGTGTTGATGTCAAACCTCATCAGAGGAGACCTGCTTCCCTCTGCTCTCATCTGGATCACCTCCAGACCAGCAGCAGCCAATCAGATCCCCTCAAAATACATCAACCGTGTGACAGAAATTCAGGGATTCAGTGATCCTCAGAAGGAGGAATATTTCAGGAAGAGAATCAGTGATGAGGATCAAGCCAACAAAATCATCTCACACATTAGAAGATCAAGAAGCCTCAACATCATGTGTCACATACCCATCTTCTGCTGGATCTCAGCCACTGTGCTTCAAAACCTCCTGGAACAAGATGAGAGTGCAGAAATCCCTCAAACTCTGACTGAAATGTACATTCACTTCCTGCTGACTCAAATCAACATGAGGAATCAGAAGTATAATAAAAGAAATTCAAAGAAGCTCCTTCAGTCTAACAGAGACGTGATTGTCAAACTTGCTAAACTGGCTTTCAAACAGCTGATGAAGGGTAATGTGATGTTCTATGAGGAGGACCTGATTGAGAGCGGCATAGATATCACTGATGCCTCAGTGTATTCTGGGATTTGCACTGAGATCTTTAGGGAGGAATCTGTGATTCATCAGAGGAAAGTCTACTGCTTCATACATCTGAGCTTTCAGGAGTTTCTAGCTGCTTTCTTTTTGTTTTACTCCTGGGTAGACAAGAATGATGAATCACTGAAACTATTTATGAGTGATGTCAGTGTATATCAGTTCAGTACTTGGAATGAAGTGTGTCTGTTTAGCCTGCTAAAATCAGCAATTATTAAATTCCTAGAGAGTGAAAGTGGACACCTTGATCTTTTCCTACGGTTTTTGCTGGGTGTCTCACTGGAGTCCAATCAAAGACTCTTACAGGATCTACTGACACACACAGTGAACAGCTCAGACAACATTGACGAAATAGCAATGTACATTAAAGACACATTCGGGCAAATCGATGGGGATTTTTATACAGAAGAGAACCATCTCACAGATTACAGATGCATCAATCTGTTCCTCTGTCTGCTGGAAATGAAGGATCAGACTTTGTACAGAGAGATTCAGGAGTTTGTGAAAGAGAATCATTCTAGAAAATGTCTATCTTGTGCTGAATGCTCCGCAATAGCCTACATGCTTCAGATATCAGAGGAGGTGCTGGATGAGTTTGATCTGAAGAAATACAAGACAACAGATGAGGATAGAGGGAGACTGATACCAGCTGTGGAGAACTGCAGGAAAGCTCTGTGAGTGTTAATTGATGTGATTGGAGATGAAACAGAATGTGTCTGTTTTGTGGAGACACAGTAACAATGTAATTTCTCCAAATCATGACACTTTTTTTTTTTTTTTTGACATGACAATAATTTAAAAGGAAAATTAGAAACCCCTTGAAGAGGACAAAACCATTTTAATCAGAAACATAGGTGCAGATCCAGTGTGTGCTCGAGACCCCAAGCATTTGGCCAAGTACCCACAGAAAAACATGAGATAGTCTTCAATAACTTTAACCAATCAAACAATTGACTGAGATTTGGGAAATTCTCTGAGAATGAGTTGTAATGCACACAAATTCCATCTGTTGATTTAATCTCATGTATTATTTGGTTTTAAATAATACACAGAAGCATGTTGAATGGACTTTGATGTGAATCTCCAGTTTCAACAGCTCTGATAAGTAATAAACAACATATGCAGCCAGCCAATGTTAACTATATTATAAGAAAACACACACACACACAAAAACACCCACATTACTTAACCTATTTGCAGCTGCAAGGCGTTACACATTTCCCCTGTGTCTTAATGTTATAATTGCTGAATGTCCGGCGACTTGACACTTTGGGCCTGTTTACACCTGGTCACTTCATACGTTTTTATGATCAGATAACTAATGTGAAAAGACCAGGTATAAATGCCTTCCAAAATGCTTTTGAGGCTGATTTAAATCAGAATACTCAAACCACTACAGGAGGTTGTCTGGTATGCATTTCAGACAAAACTGGACATGTGTAAATGCATCTGGTTGTTAAAACCACATATGTGGTTTCATATATGGGCCATTCTACAGAATTGGTGCTAACTGCTGTTCCACAACCAATCTTAGATGTTTAAGATGTTTAAGAAAGTGAAGTTCACTTTCTCTTCGTTTAGGAGTCAAACTTCAAAAGTGAACGAAGCCTTGAAATGAACTTTTTGTGTTTTCAGGAAAATCATTGTAAAATATTCAATTCAATAATACTTTTTGATTATTATTTAGAATTTTGAGGGGATTTTATGATTATATGCAATATTTATACAATTTTAATGAGCTATTTTTTTCCCTTTAGAATTAATTTTTTTTTTTTTTTTTACATAATTTTTAAAATTATTTTTCAAAAAATGCAACATTTCACATTAAAACAGAGTAAACACTTTTAAAAACCATTTTTTTTCAAGTGAGAATTGTGCCATTTAGTGTCATTAAAAAATAAAAACTTGTGTAATGTTATGTAAGCTCCTGTATATCTCCCTATAAACATATTATACATATATACACAGGCTTTTGGATTGCCATTGTTTTTTGACACATTTTATTAGGTTTTGCTTTCAGATATACATTTAGACATTGTGAAAGGCTACTTTTTGTCAAGGTTTAGATATTTTTGGTTAGATAAATATCAGGTTGCATTATGATTACAATCAAACATTAAAATACAAGAAAATTGCTCTCCCCATCTCACATATTCTCAAAATGTGCTCTGTTGCAGTCTTACCAGTTAATTTCTAAGTGTGTGTGTGCACAGAGGCTGATTTGTAGTTGGTACCACCAAAAGATTCTCTGAGTTTTCGTATTTTTTGTATTTCCCATTATTTCCTATGTTGGTCATTTTTGACCGCGAAGGAGCCAAGTGTGACTTTTTTTTTTTTTGTGACCCTTTAACATATCCAAATAATGTCCATGATTTTTTTGTGTGTTCATGTAGCTAATGCAACAAAAGTCACCAAGTTTCATCTCATTCCGATGAAGCTACGATTTTTTAAAATTTCATAATATAAATTTTTTCGGTCAAAAATGACTGAAGAGGCCCAGAAGGGTTAAAGAATGTCACTACCAAACACCGTTTTTCTATAATTAAACAGTTTTTTGGGAGTTATTCCATAAAATTTAGTTTTTATATGTGTACAACTGTTCATAACTGTGCTAGTTAACCATGTGCTAGATTCAAAAGTATCTAAAATTGCAACAAAATACAACAAATCTCATAAATCACACTTTAAAATTGTGCACTCAAACTTTTTTTAATAACACACTCAAAAACTTTTTAATAAAATAAAAAATTTATTTACAAGGAAGATGTAAGCAAAGTCTTAATAGGTCAATATAACCTCTCTTATTAAATTATATATTACTGTGTTTCGGTAGTGACAAATTTGGGCAGAGGACAAATATTCCAAAAGTTTCTGAAAATACAATATAAGGATTAACTTCACAATTACTAGAAATGTGTACTTACTTTGGATAATATACCTACATACAAAATTTGTGGAAAAAGACACTTTTTTTTTTTTTTTCCAAGACATTTCCAACTCTTTTGACTTCGAACCAATTCTGTAGAATGGCCCATATATGCAGACACATAATCATCTTCATTAAAAGTTGTAAGACTAACTCATCTTTACAGTGCTGATGCTGCTCTCTCTCCTGTTATGGTCTTTGGTTTTGAAATTAGCTGATGATGAATAAAATGCATGAATTAATTAAAAAAATAAAAATGCATAAAAATTGCATGTAGCGTGGGAACTGAAGATTGGATTTGGGCTATATCTATTTTGCAGAGACACATTTATGAATGCCTCTGATTGACCATTGCATTTATAAGCTGAACAAATTAATGTGTGATTGGTTATGCTGCTCAATGATGAAAAACACGTAAAACATAGTAATTGAAAGTCCGGTTCTTTTCCACTAACCAGTTCTTTTCGGCTGTTTGTTTCAATGAACGGGTTCAAAATGCTGGCTAACCAGTTCTTTTCCGTCTGCACGTAATGATGTCAATTCTGTCATCCCAGCGGATGAAAATACAGTCAATCATTTATAATTACAACTTAAGTTGAATAGTAATAATAATAATAATAATATTTATTATTATTATTATTATTATTATTATGTATTTATTATTATTGTCATCTTACATTTTGCAACAGCATCTTATACAAACAATATCTAACCCAACATATCCACTTAATTGATCAATATTTCATCCTGTGTTATAGACTTGCTGACTGTTATCTCACAGGTCAGTGCTGTGAAAGTTTGTCTTCATCTATACAATCATCAAACTCACTGAGAGAACTGGATCTGAGTAATAATAACCTGCAGGATGCAGGAGTGGAGATGCTCTCTAATGGACTGCAGAATTCACAGTGTCACCTCAGCATACTGAGGTAAGAACAACCGATAAAATTTCACTTGGTAATGAGATTAAAGATGACCTCTGCTCTGGTCCTGATCTCCTAGGTGTTTGTAATATAACAGCAGACTTTGGGTTTGATTTGCTTCAGCCTGATCTTGTGAAGTAACTTTTTAGTTTTTTGAGAACAAAAAAAAAGATTTTTAGAGATAAGATTTTTCTACTTTTATGTCTATTCAGTATATTGTCTGTTAAATCATATTTATTTATTGGTGAAATTGCAATTTAACTTGGGTTCATTATATAGGAGTAATTCAAACATAACTGAGTTGATTGTCACTCAATATTCAGAGTTCAACTCCTGATAAAGAACAGAACATTTGTCATGTTATCAATACGTAATTAATATTATTTGCAGAACACCGAAAACAATATTTTAATGCACCATCTTCTCTTTATTGAATTATATTTCCTCCTGTGTTATAGACTTGCTGGCTGTAAACTCACTGATCAGTCCTGTAAAAGTTTGTCTTCATCTCTACAATCATCAAAATCACTGAGAGAACTGGATCTGAGTAACAATGACCTGCAGGATTCAGGAGCAAAGCTGCTCTCTGATGGACTGAAGAGTTCACAATGTCAGCTCAACATACTGAGGTAAGAACAACAGATAAAATTTCAGATAAAACTTTAAAAGTTTGTGATTTTTAGTGAAATGTAATCCAGGCCAGACACAATAAACTGACAGTAGGCTTTTCACAGTAACTAAATTACATACCACAGTACTGTAGCAGCCAAAGTATCATGGTACCATACCAGCAGATTTTGTGTTTGTGTTTGCTTCATCCTGTTCTTATAAACATTTTAGTTTTTTGAAAACAAAAATCTGATTTTTTTTTAAATAAAATTTTTACTACTTTGTATGTCTTTTCAGTCTATTGTATTTTAGACAACAGTCAGATTTATTTATTGGTAAAACTGCATTCACTGTTTACATTATATCAGTATATGTGTTTTCTGGGATTTGAACTTGGGTTCATAGTGTCAAGACTAATTCAAACATATTTGAGTTGACTGTCAGTCAATATTCAGAGTTCAGCTTCTGATAAAGAACAGAACATATATCAATATGTGATCAATATCATGTGCAGAAAACAGTATTTTAATGCACCATCTCCTCTTTATGTAACCATATTTCCTCCTGTGTTGTAGACTTGCTGGTTGTAATCTCACTGATCAGTCCTGTAAAAGTTTGTCTTCATCTCCACAATCATCTAATTTACTGAGAGAGCTGGACCTAAGTAACAATGACCTCCAGGATTCAGGTGTGAAGCTGCTCTCTGATGGACTGAAGAGTTCACAATGTCAACTCAACATACTGAGGTTTGTGATTTTTAGTGAAATGTAATTTGGACTCAAACTGACAGAAGGCTTTTCATAGTACCTAAATTACATACCACAGTACTATAGCAACTAAAGTATCATGGTACCACCCATGTCAACAGACTTTGAGTTTGTGTTTGCTTCATCCTGTTCTTATAAAAAAAAAATGTTATTTTTTTTTGAAAAAAGAAAATCAAATTTTTGAAATAAATTTTTGACTATGTATGTCTTTTCAGTATATTGTCTTTTAGACAAGCAGACAACAATCAGATTTATTTATTGGTAAAACTGCATTTGCTGTTTACATTTATGTCAGTATACATCTTTTCTGGGATTTGAACTTGGGTTCATAGTATCAAGACTAATTCAAACATATTAAAAATCCTGTCATAAAGCTTTTTTGAAGTGATGCAATTTTAAAATCTGTAACACTGTAGCCTGTATCATTTTATATCAAAGCGAGAAAGAAACTATGTGCATGCAGTGTCGTAGCTAAGTCAGTTAAGTCATGAAGTTATCAAAATGGCGATTAATGCTGCAAACTGTGCATGCATGTAATATTTGTTATATGAATCACATTAAAGAACACGTCTCTGAAATGGTTTTCAAAACTGTCCTAAAGCACCCCAGCACTGTCTCCCTCATCTTACACACTCGATTCAACTCGTCAGCTCATCAGTAGAGACCTGAAGTGGGTAAAGAGAGGAAAAGTACATAAGAGTAAGAGAAAATACGATGTGTTTCAGATCCGCATCATGTTCAGCAGCAGCAACTCTTAAAGCAATAGCAGGCAAATAAGCTAATAACAGCTGCTGTGATGACTATTCATCAAATAACAAAAGAAAAAAGAGGAAATCAATAACTTTTATAGCTTTAGGGATTCATCTATATTGATAACTTTATTCAATTTCTGTATATTTCCTACTTGCTAAAGGGCACAGCTAGATAAATATGATATTTATTTAAATGCGTTTATGCGTAGATTGTTTTCAGTTCACTTAAAGTAGAAGGTATTTTTTCAATTCTAATGTTAAAATTGATAGCTCTCAGTTATACTGTAATGTTGATTGGTAAAATAATGGTACAATTTAATAGAGACATCAGGAGTACTGGTATCAGTACTATTGGACTTCAGCCATAAATAAGATGTCATTAAACAAATATTAAAAATATACTGTCATTGTACATTAATTTGAAGATTGAATGTGACATTATTGCAATATAGAAGTATATTTAAAAACTATAATGTTAGGTTGGATTAATTGTGATTAATCACGATTAATTTCAGAAAAAATGTGCAATTAATTAGTTATTTTTTTTAAACTGATTGATAGCACTACTTTAAAGGATTAAAGTGTAGTCTTGTTTAACATTATTTATTCTTTGAAACAAATTGGCAGCAGAAATCACACAGAACAGAATGAAATGTTATCGTTTCAAATTAAGTAAACGAGTAAACTTTATTTAATAAATGCAGTTGAAAACATGCTATTAAATGACAACAAAATGCTATTAATGACAACTGAATACAATATAATACATTTCAATGCAGTGATTGCAATATTCACTTTATAACGTTTTTTTACTCTCAAGTCCATCTTTGAAAGGGTTGTAAAATGACAAATCAAATTTACTTTGATCTTTTGACATATGTGATATTTATTATTGTACTATTAAAACAAACTGGGTTGACCAGTTTTAAAGGAGACATAGAACTCAACATTTCTGCCAGAAGGTCAGAATGTGGCTAGAAAATGTTCATGTTTTTCATTAGTTTCATTAAAAATCTAATAACATTTGTTAGTGCATCTCAAGGAGCATAATAAAAGGCATGTCATGACTTTAATTATTGGTCTATAAACTCACACATCAGATGGAAATTTTTGTTTTGACATTCACATGTGGTCTCATTTCATTTTGTTGAGCTCTGTCTTGTGCTATGTGTGAATGGCACCTACTCTGGCAATATTTAGAGGTTTGGGAACTCCTTTGGGTCTGTATTACTGAAATATGAAACACTCTTGATCAGTGTCTGCTATTTTGAAAATGTGAAGCAGCCTTTCTGGTTTAAAGAGACAATTAAAAAAAAATCAGCATGTTTTCAAATCAAAGATTTTTGTGCTTTGTTCTCTTTAGACTGTGCATCTGTAATCTCACTGATCAGTCCTGTGAAATGTTGTCCTTATCTCTGCAATCATCAAACTCCTCACTGAGAGAGCTGGATCTCAGTAACAATGACCTGCAGGATTTAGGGGTAAAGCTTCTGACTGACGGACTGAAGAGTTCACAGTGTCAGCTCCACATACTGAGGTAACAAAACAGACAAAGATTCACTTGATTAGGAAATGAAAAGAGAGAAGGGTCTGGCTGCCAACAGTGCATGCACAGGCAGTCTTAGATGTGGATGGAAGGCAGAAATAAAAGAAAAGTTACTTTTCACAAATTTAGGGCTATTAACACAGCCTTATATATATAAGGGCTGTAAAATTAGGTCACAACCAGAATTTATATAAAATTATAGTTTAGGGATATTGCTAAACACCTGTATAAGGTCTGGTTACTTCGTAGATGTGTCCTTGTAAAAAAAGGTGTGAATAACATGCAATTGACAAAATACATGCATAGTTTATGTCCACTGAAAATTAAAACATACTTTTCCTTGTTTTTGTTTCGATATTCCTCTGGGTTAAAAAATGCTATGCATGTGTATTTAACTTGTTTTAGTTGAGACAAATGATATACTATGTCTGCAACCAGACCATATTGTTAAAAGATGGACTGTTCTGGTCTTCGGCTCCTGGGTTTTGTAAACGTATCTGTAATCCAAATTAAAGCATATAGCCAAATATCCCAATTTCCACTAAAATAGTTGTGATGTTGAATGTTTATGTGTGTTTGTAGATTATCTGGCTGTATGGTGACAGAGGAGGGTTGTTGTTATTTGGCTTCAGCTTTGAGTTCAAACCCCTCACACCTGAGAGAGCTGGATCTGAGCTACAATCACCCAGGACAATCATTAGTCAAGCTGCTCTCTGATCCAAACTACAGACTGGAGAAACTCAAGTATGTTTAACACTAACAATCAATCACCCTGTCATGTGTGTTTGTACATGTACATGTACAAGTCATTAAAACACATATGTACATTGATATGCATATGCATACTGCAGAGAAAAATTAGGATGTGTCTTAAACACTGAAGATGACCTTGATTTAGCTCAATAGCTGCTTGTGACTCATAACAGCAACATCTGAGAAACAAGCTCAAGTCTGCCAATCCAGAGATGATCTTCAAATGATCTTCATCAGAAGAGACTATAGCTTGAGTTTAGAGATATAGTTCACCATATTCCAGCTCGTCTTGTGTGATGATCAGATCAAAATTTAAGTCAGTTTTCACATGTATGTTGGAATTAACAGTTAAGCAAAACATTGTTCAGCCATGTGAGGTAAAACTGTACAGTTTAGTAAAACTGTAAGGTGGGAGATAATACAACATAATACAACATGTCACCCAAATAGTTTTTCAGAAAGGCAGAAACATTCTTAAAATTATATTTAAGTGGCACAAAAACAACCAGGGGTATTGACACATTTGTACTAAAAACAACTGGAACTATTTATACAGAGTAACAGTGATCAATGTAAATAAATTGATATTTAATTCACTACAAAAACATGACTCATATATTTTGGAACGTTTAAGTTGAGTGAAATTATTCAGTTCAGTGTTTGGACCTGCTGTATAAAGAGAATGAAGTGCACTGGTAGTATGTACTACTTCAAACATTCAACACACTAGCTGATTTTCTGACAATGACAAACAGTAAAAATACAAAGGTTAATGTGTCTCCCTGTTAATCTTCAACCACTGATATAAATCATAAGAAAATATGAGCTATTCTAGATTTTCTAATTTGGCAACTAAAAAAGTGAGTCTAAAATATTTATATTCTGGAGTCCTGCAAAAGAAAGAGTGAATTTTATTTGACTGTATGATTTTAATTTCAGGAGTGCAGAGGTGTGTGTAATATTTAAATTTTTACTTATATTTTTTTTTATAGTGTGGATCATGGAGGAGAGTTCAGGATTATAACAGGTCTACGAAAATGTAGGTCAAACACACACACACACACACACACACAATTTAATTTTTGTTTTATGTCATAAATGTTTTATTTTCTCTTCTTGTGTTCAGATGCATGTGATCTCACACTGGATTTAAACACAGCAAACAGTTATCTCGCTCTGTCCGAGAAGAACAGAAAGGTGACCAGTGTGAGAGAGCAGCAGTCGTATCCTGATCATCCAGAGAGATTTGATGGGTTTCTTCAGGTTCTGTGTAGAGAGAGTCTGACTGGACACTCTTACTGGGAGGCTGAATGGAGTGGTGGGGTGGTTAACATATCAGTGACATATAAAGGAATCGGAAGGAAAGGACGAAGCACTGACTATGAATTTGGATTCAATAAGAATTCCTGGAGTCTGATGTATTTTAATGACAGTTTCACTGCCTATCACAATGAGAAGAGCACATACTTGCATGTCCCTTTATGTAACTCCTACAGAGTAGGAGTGTATCTGAACTGGTCGGCCGGCTGTCTGTCCTTCTACAGCGTCTCTGACACAGACACACTCACACACTTACACACATTCAACAGCACATTTACTGAACCCCTTTATGTTGGATTTGGGCTTGACTGGGACTCCTCGGTTTCTTTGTGTGAGATTAAATAGCTTCCTGTGAGAAACAACTGAGACACACACTGATATTTTCTTACTCATTAACAGCTGTAATAGATCGAATAGTTCTAATATAAAAACACACACATGCTGACTTAGGTTTAAATGAGATCCACCAAAGACTTCTATTGTATTTTCTAAAGATATTTGAATGCGGCTTAACAGGAGTTTTGTCTTTCTGAGTCTCTGAGCACCACCTGGAGGAAGATTTAGTTTCTCGCTCACAGGAAACAGTTCTTAGCAAGTGCTTGCTCTGTTGCTATGGTGACTGAGGGTCGGTCATAGCTCATTTTACGCTCTGTGTGGAAAGCTGGCATCTTTTCCTGATCAGTGGTTCTCACAATCACAATCAAACTGTTCGATAGAGTTGAAGATGTGAATCAAACACATCAGATTTTTTCTTTGTGGGACACAATGCTCAGGAGAGTGTGAGAATATGTGTCTTGAGCTCAACATTAATATGGGCTATTATTTTATCCTTGAATTATATATTTTATCCTGTTTTTCCCAAAATCCTCACAGCTATTTTATACAAAGTAATAATTCTTTCTGACGGAGAGTGTTAGGATTCAGTGTTCTGTGATATCCTGTTAGAAGTTCTCACAATAATTCAACCAGTCATGTACAGTAATTGAGCATTTTCTGGCAAATAAATGGAGAATGGGCTTTGTTATCCCTAAACATACCCATAAACCAATCCTCAAGAATCCTTTTGGCATGCTTAGGTTTTAAGTTTTTAATTACTAAGTCTCTATGTTAAGACATTTGAATTGTCACAGTCAAACTGATTGTTCAGTAAAGGTGAAGATGTGACTCATGTTAGACTCATGTTAGATTGAAGAGCCTGAATACGTTATGATCAGCTTGTGTCTTGAGCTCAACATTAATACAGCATGATATTAAATGAAAATATTAAAATATCAGATGAAAAACTGTCATATAAAGTAGTAAATCATATCGCCAATAAAGTTCTATTTTATCACAGAATGTCATTCATTGTTTTTATTTGTTCATCACTCAGTATGGGTCAACACTGTCAGACACAAAAATGTCTCAAATATTTATTATAAACAATCAAACATATATCAGTATTGCTGTTTGCAGGTAAAGTTGAGGCATGTTTCGTCTCATGCCTCAAGAATCAGCGATGAGATGTTTTTAAAACATTTACTACATTGTGTTCTTGTGTTTTATAAAATGATATTTGTCAATTTACTAATTGTAATGGTTTTATATTCCCCAGTATTTGTGTATGTGTTTGGTGTGTGAGTCACTTTAACATTCAGTGATGATAAAGGAGGAGGTTCCTGCGCTCATGTTGGAGGATGAAAACAGGAGGTGCAATTTGTGCTCCAGCAGCTCAGGAGAGAGATGTGATGATGCACGCCGTGATTTCAGGTGGGAATGAGCTGATTAAATGAGCACTGAATGCATGACACAGATATAATACATCAGCCAGGTCACTAAACTTTTGTCTTGTTAAGACACTGTTATACCAGCTATTATATTTTAATTGATTCAGAAATGTTCATAGCACATACCTATGATGATGTTCATTTGTATTGTCAAATGAATTGTCGGTCAAAATTAATCTCCAAAGCATCGTATAATTTAATTAAGACTAAAAATGTCTTGGCCCTTGACAAAATTACTTTCTAGCTCATTTATAAGCGTGAGCTGCTGTTTATAGCATGCTGTTCACTGACTTTAATCTACTTGCATGAATTATAAAGATACAAGAATCTATGACGGTTTATTGCATCTGTAAGTGCTACTAGATGATCTGAAGTGATTTGATTCTCATTTTCATTCTCCAGGGAGGTTTGTGTTCTCAGATTGTGTACTGGACAACATGCATTGATCGGAGGGTTAAAACCCTCTTCAAGTACGTCCTAAGGGTCATGACCTCTGACACTCTTCAGACCAGAGTTTGCAGAATACTGGAAAGTCTGAGCACAGTCTGAGATGTTAAGATCTCTTCAGAAACACTCAAGAGGATCAAACAGAGCTGTGTGTGTACATAACATTTCATTCTTGAGACTGTACAGTCTTTCATTTAGTCAAAATGCTCATAAGCTGCATGGCAGATAAGTTCAGACATAAACATAAAATGCTATTCATTCATTTTGCTATTAATGGACTTCTTGCACAACTACTTCCACGTTATTATGACTTGGGAGTTTCCGGTTAGCATTCAGCGTACCTACATACAGAGTTTCTAATGAGAACGCAGATTATTACTACATTTTAGGGCTGGCATTTCTTTAAAAACAAAAAACAAACAATCATATTCTTTGCATTAACATTAATTATCTTGTGAGTTTATATCTCACAATTTTGACTTAACTCCCAATTGCGAGTTTATATCAGGCAATTGCGACTTTATTTCTCAGAATTGCAACTTTCAATTCTGACTTTACAACTCGCAATTATGAGTTTATATTTCACAATTCTAAAAAAAAAAGGTCAGAATTGTGAGTTTGTATCACGCAATTCTGAGAAAAATTCTGATATTCAGTTAAATGTAATACGCTCCAGATATCAGTGTCTGATACTACAATGATCTTCAAATTATGAGGCAGCCACTCTTATCTAAAAATACTCAGAGTTTCCACATTACTGGAACTTTTGAAATAAAATGGTGATTAGTTGATTTGATGATCTCCCCATTGATACACAGTCTTTATAGAGCAAAGAAAGACCAGCCAATATCTCCAATCAGTTGATTTTACAAAGCACTCAACTGACATGACCAAAAATAGCATCTAATTACACGGGGTGAATTTCTGTCCACTGATTTGATCTGCATGAGTTTACAGCAAGTTCAGTTAAGATCTTTAAGGAAATGAGTTAATGGAAAATGAGTGTTTGTGTGTTTGTAGGTTATCTGGCTGTATGGTGACAGAGGAAGGCTGTCGTTATCTGGCTTCAGCTCAAACCCCTCACACCTGAGAGAGCTGGATCTGAGCTACAATCACCCAGGACAATCATTAGTCAAGCTGCTCTCTGATCCAAACTACAGTCTGGACAAACTCAAGTATGTTTAACACTAAGGGCCAGACATTAGTTTTTTTTGGCATTAACATATGTCAGAATTTACTAAAGACATGCAGTTTAAAAATTAGCACTGAAAGGGTGTGGACACAGTTATTTTTTCATCTGACTTTATTGCACTGACTTTATTTAGTTATTGCAGTATATGCATATGCAGTGTCCCTTTTATGATAGTATTTAAATGAATTACGTAACATGATTTACTAAGGTTTGCCGTAGTCAATTTACTTGTATTTGTGCCATTAATCACTGCCCAAAAAAGCATGTGTTAACCCATTTTGACATGGTCAAAGTGTACGCTATAAATTCATTTTAAACTTATGTGTTTATCGATCCCTGCATACAGTGCATATATTCACATACATACTGGAGAGAAAAATTAGGATGTGTCTTGAAGTGGTCAGTCCTAAATACAGGTGGAAATGTGGCCTAAAATGTTTAGTGAACCGAAACCACATACAGAGGTAGTAAAAAATGCATGAGACAACATTGCATTTGCAGTTGAAATGCTAGCCATCCTGCGTCTCTTCTTTTTTATAGTGTGGATCATGGAGGAGAGTTCAGGATTACAACATTTTGTATTTAAACAAGCAATATTTTCTATACCCTAAATCTAAAAACACTGGAAAGTTTTGAATTTAATTTTTAATTAAATGCATTTCATAAGCCTTTTGAACTGTGTGGTTCTCACAACAACACACTTTAGTTATTGCTTTGTTTTTTTGTTTTGTTATGATATAAAGGTTATATTCACTGTTTTTGTGTTCAGATGCATGTGATCTCTCATTGGATTCAAACACAGCAAGCCCTCATTCTGAGAGGAACAGAAAGGTGACACGTGTAGATGTAAAGCAGCCATATCCTGATCATCCAGAGAGATTTGATGAGTACAATCCTCAGGTTCTATGTAGAGAGAGTCTGACTGGATGCTGTTACTGGAAGGCTGAATGGAGCGGGAGAAAGGAGGTTTCCATGTCAGTGACATATAAAGGAATCAGCAGGAAAGAATGGAGCAATGACTGTAGGTTTGGATACAATGAGAAGTCCTGGAGTCTGAACTGTACTGATGACAGTTTTACTGTCAGACACAATAATAAAATCACATATATATCTGACTCTTCATTCTCTAACGGAGTAGGAATTTATCTGAACTGGCCAGCTGGTCGTCTGTCCTTTTACAGCGTCTCTGACACGCATAAACTCACACATTTACACACATTCAACAGCACATTCACTGAACCCCTCTATGGTGGATTTAAGTGTTATTATACTGACAGTTCAGTCTCTCTGTGTGAGATTAAACAGCTGTATGAAACAACTGAGAACTGTAAACTTTCTCTCTTCTGATCTTAATTTCTGTCAGTATACAGAAACACACGTTTACTTCAGTCTTAATGAGACCTACCACAGACTTCTGTTGTGTTTTATAGACATTTGTTACTGTGCCAGCTGAGTGTTGGTCAGGTTGCTGGCCTTCTAAACACACTTCATCACAAATGTTAAAGGCTGTGGAGTAATCTATGGCAGGTTAAGTTTGTTTTCCTGATCTAGTCCTGATCTAGGCTGTATGTGTGCATTTATGTACATTACGTCAAGTCACCTTTATTTCTAAAGTGCTTTATACAGTATAGATTGGTTCAAAGCAGTTTTTCAGGGATGCAACAGAGGTCAATTCTGCTGTAAAGGAACACTAAGAAAAACAACAGTGTCATTGCTTACGTGAGGTCAAATTGTTGTTTCAGTTCCGTTCATTAACTGTAAAATTCATCAATTACAAAATCAGGTCAATTTAGCTGTAAAGCACTGTGGTATGTGATTTGACTCCTGTTATACATCATTAGGTCATTCTTACAAACATTAATATCAGTTGTGTTTCATCTTTGCATTTCTAAATGTATCAGTGTTTATAGACCTCATTTCTTTTTGGAGATTAAAATGTTGAATTTGGATAATCTTGTGTTAATTGCTATTAAGAAAATTAATGTTGTTTTTTTCTGATTGCTGTGATAACTTACTTAAAATATATTTTAAATTTATTTTAAATTGTTTGTTTTAAAAATAATACACCTGTACATATAATGATGTAATTTAAATAACAGTAAATTTATTTTATTTAGTCAAAAATATAACTGTAAAAGCAAAAAGCTCATGGATTTAATATTTGGACCTTAAACACGTTAAACTGGTTAAATCACATTATTTTTTACTCTGGTTCTTTTAAACAGTTAGAATGTTCTTTGTTTTTATGTAAAAGTTTTCATTTACAATCGTGTGTTTTTGTGTTTTTATTAAAATATGTTGGGTGTGAAAACATATTCCTCAGTATTTGAGAAGTTGCTCGTTTATAGCTCAGGAGATGCACTGGAGTTCTCAGTGTCATTTAATATAACTATCAACATTGTACCAGATGTTTCTCAATTTTTTTTTAATTTTGTTTTTGTGACAGGAAGGGACTAGGGAAAATACCTATAGAAGTTCAATGTACTTATCTTGCAATCAATTAATGATGTAATCAAGACAATGTACCTTAGCAGATATTACTAGGTCACCATGGTCCTTGTAAGGCACATGAAATAACTTTATAATATACTGTTGTTTTAACACCTTCACAAAGAATATAGCAAATTAAGCATACTCAGGTTTGCAGACACTACTTTGAAAGACTTGCAGCAGAGGTTCTAAAGTACATCAACAACACACATCAAATTTTAGGAAAATGTGACACACTTCAACCATATGGAACATTTAATACGTGTAAGTTAAGTCAAAACAACGTTCTTAAAAAAATGCCAATTAAACTAATGAAGAGGACTAAATGAAGAAAAAACACACGATCATGAATTTGATTCAGCAAAAGTCAAACTCAAACATACAAATAAACACTTGAATATCTGAATTTGAGCAAAACCAAACAAAATAAATGAATAAAAGACATCAACCAAAAGAATAAACTTGAATAAATTCAAACAATAATCACTGCTCTTGAACTTTTGTTGCATTTGTTGTGTTTTATTTATGTATATATTTATGTATAATTATACTGCACAAACAGACCGGAAATTTGTTGTTCTCTTAAGCATTTCATAATAGTTACAAAAATATTTGACTGGCCATTTCAGTGAAAAATATGATTTGAAATATTAATTTAGATTTGTTTGTAAAAGTAATATATACACAACACATTTTAATGATCAGATATTTTTCTTTTTAAATGCAACATTGAATTATTAAACAGTTACACATTTTAAACAACAATTACATTTACCCTCGGTTTCACAGACAAGGTTTAAGCCTAGTCCTAGACTAAAATGTAAGTCTGAGCTTTTTCAACTTAAAGAAACTTGCACTGACTGAACTTATAATATATAAGTGCACTTTTTTTTGTCTCAAGATGCACACTAGTAATGTTTTTTTTCTAAGCACATTTATAAAAATAACTTAAATGTCCAAATTGAACTATAGCCTAATCCTGGCTTAATCTAAGCCCTGTCTGTGAAACCGGGCCTTAATGTATTTTCTAATTCAGTGGTTCTCAAACTTTTTACAGTGGCGTACCTCCTGGGGCATTTAACATTCTTCTGAGTACCCCCACTAAGACTGAAGGGATAGAGTTTCCCCCTTTAAATTGATTCACACATTTTTTTACCTTTTATAGAGGCATCTTTTATGTAATATTCTTAACATTCTACTAAGTGTATTACTAATATACTAAAAAAGCAATAAATGATGTCAAAATTAAGTGATTAGATTTAAAAGTAAAATCGCCAGTAGGTGGCGGTCACTGTCTTAAAGGAACACTCCACTTTTTTTGAAAATAGGCTCATTGTCCAACTCCCCTAGAGTTAAACAGTTGATTTTTACCGTTTTCGAATCCATTCAGCCGATCTCCGGGTCTGGCGATAGCACTTTTACCATAGCTTAGTGTATATCATTGAATCTGATCAATCCTGGCAGATTCAGAAGATTGATTCTAAGAGCCATTTCTGAAACTATTAAACTGGTAGTTGAATTTAAGAGATTTTGATTAGTGATTATTCGTCCAAAGATTTGTGAGAGTTTGAATGTATTTGTGAGTCAATGTTGTTTTAATATAAGAATATTTCAAAGGCCTAATTTTTTTTCATTATTCCTATGTCCACAAAAGTCCTCCAGAACCCAGCTGTGTGTCTATGAAGTGACAGATATTTGCTTTCTCCTCCTGAGTTCAGTAATGCCACAGTGATCTCTGACCCTGTCTGCAGAGTTAAAAAAGATGATGTGATCAGATCAGTGATTGCCCATTTGACCTGCACTGACTCTGACCGTCAGACCTTCAACAGACAGAGAGTCAAGGATCAACACAAAACTAACAAGAAGAGCAAGTATGAGAGATTATTTTAGGCAATCAAACTAGAAGAGAATCAAACCCTCTTGAACAGGATCTACACACAGCTCTACATCGTAGAGGGAGAGAGTGAAGGAGTGAATGAAAAACATGAGGTTTTACAGATGGAGAAAACAGCCAGAACACAAGACACTGCTTCACCTGTACAGGTGTTTTACCTGCAGGCTGCAGCCGACATTTTGCTGGTTAAATGTAAACCAGCTAAACCAGTTTAACAAAAGTGATCCTATTTCAACAGACTCCATGTTGTGAAAGGAACGTGAACAACGTCAGGACAGAAAAGCTGTTTGTAAATAATGTGAACGAGTTTGAGAAACAGATGAGTTTAATGCTGCTATCTAGAGACAGAATGGATTTATGAACTGAATGAAGTTTGTGCTTCATGTTCTTCATTGTTGAGACAGAGGTAGGTTTGAGTCAACACATTTCTGCATTCATTCTCATGTGTCATTGAATATTTAATAGCATGTGAAAATATTTGTCATAAACTACTGTAATTGACATCTAATGTCAGTCTGTTCTGTTTTGATGTTTCATTCTCTACGGGTTTTGTGGTCACACAAAAATATGTGAACTCTCATGTACAAAGCAATGTTTCAGGAATAATCTTTTATTTCTGAGAGTCACCAATGGATTGATACACTCATATGAGCAGCTTGTGAAACCATTTAACTGCCTGTGAATATTATGTGGATTAGTGTAAAGATTTGACCATCATGCTGATATTCATATTTTTATTAAATGCTTTATTCTAAATATATCTATTTAATTATGTCTAAAAATGTTGGTTGTACATATCTGTGTTGTGTTTCAGCACTGCTTATAAAATGAGTGTCTATGAGAAGAGAGAGGAGGAGGAGGAGGAGGATGATGTCCACACACATAAAGCAGCACCTCCAGAACCCAGCTGTGTGTCTATGAAGAGTGACTGGTCCATAGGGATCCCACCTAATCTCAGTGCTGGAACAAGGACCTCTGAACTTGAGTGAGTACAATGGTACTGATTGGGATGTCCTTGTAGCCATTTGTTCCACTACCTGTTGTTCTTCGTGTAAGCGTGACTGCATGGATGGGTGACCAGAGCACCACCATATCACCAATGCTGAAAGAGCAGCTGATTGTGGTCCTAAATGAAGTATACTGTATATCTGTTCTGTGTGTCAGTAGTGCTGCCTGTAAAATGAAAAAGGAGGAGGTTTCTGTTCTGACAAGTAAAGCAGCATCTCCAGAACCCAGCTGTGTGTCTATGAAGAGTGACTGGTCCATAGGGATCCCACCTAATCTCAGGGCTGGAACAAGGACCTCTGAACTTGAGTGAGTACAAAGTTAATGATCGGGACGTCCTTGTAGCCATTTGTTCCACTACCTCTTGTTCTTCCTGTAAGCGTGACTGCATGGATGGGTGACCAGAGCACCACCATATCACCAATGCTGAAAGAGCAGCTGATTGTGGTCCTAAATGAAGTATACTGTATATCTGTTCTGTGTGTCAGTAGTGCTGCCTGTAAAATGAGAAAGGAGGAGGTTTCTGTTCTGCAAAGTAAAGCAGCACCTCCAGAACCCAGCTGTGTGTCTATGAAGAGTTCCATAGGGATTCCTCCTAATCTTAGTGCTGGAACAGTGACCTCTGACCCTGAGTGAGTATCTGCATAGGTATTGTCTTTGTATCTTTAGGCAAAAGTTTGCTATTAGGTCATAAGCTTTTCTTTGATTAATGTGTAGTTGGTAAATGTGGCATTTACCTTTATTGATTCAATATGCATGCTGGGGAGTTACTAGGAAGTAATTTATCCAAAATGATATCTTTCAAAAAAGAAGTATAGAAATTAGTGCTGCCAAATTGATTAATTGGGATTAATCACATCCAAAATAAAGCTTAATACATACACATGTATATTTTTAATGAATTGCATGTGTGTGTGTGTGTGTGTGTGTATGTATATATGAAGAGCTCAGATGCAAAACCCTTTAAAAGCCATCTCGGTCAAAAATGAGATAATGAAACTGAGCGAATGCCGGTAGAAATATAGAAATGCATATGTGTGTGTATTTATATGTGACCCTGGACCACAAAACCAGTCATCATTAAAAAAAAAGCTGAATAAATAAGCTTTCCACTGATGTATGGTTTGTTAGGATAGGACAATATTTGGCCGATATACAACTATTTGAAAATCTGGAATCTGAGGGTGAAAAAAAGTCAAAATATTGAGAAAATCGCCTTTAAAGTTGTCCAAATAAAGTACTTAGCAATGCATATTACTAGTCAAAAAATGTGTTTTGCTATATTTATGGTAGAAAATATACAAAAATCTTCATGGAGCATAATCTTTACCTAATATCCTAATGACTTTTGGCATAAAAGAAAAATTGATAATTCTGACCCATAAAATGTATTGTTGGCTATTGCTACAAATATACCTGTGCAACTTATGACTGTTTTTTTGGTCCAGGGTCACATACAGTGGGGCAAAAAAGTATTTAGTCAGCCACCAATTGTGCAAGTTCTCCCACTTAAAAGATGAGAGAGGCCTGCAATTTTCAACATAGGTATACCTCAACTATGAGAGACAAAATGAGAAAAAAAAATCCAGAAAATCACATTGTCTGATTTTTAAAGAATTTATTTGCAAATTATGGTGGAAAATAAGTATTTGGTCAATAACAAAAGTTCATCTCAATACTTTGTTATATACCCTTTGTTGGCAATGACAGAGGTCAAACGTTTTCTGTAAGTCTTCACAAGGTTTTCACACACTGTTGCTGGTATTATGGCCCATTCCTCCATGCAGATCTCCTCTAGAGCAGTGATGTTTTGGAGCTGTCGCTGGGCAACACGGACTTTCAACTCCCTCCAAAGATTTTCTATGGGGTTGAGATCTGGAGACTGGCTAGGCCACTCCAGGACCTTGAAATGCTTCTTACGAAGCCACTCCTTCGTTACCCAGGTGGTGTGTTTGGGATCATTGTCATGCTGAAAGACCCAGCCACGTTTCATCTTCAATGCCCTTGCTGATGGAAGGAGGTTTTCACTCAAAATCTGACGATACATGGCCCCATTCATTCTTTCCTTTACACGGATCAGTCGTCCTGGTCCCTTTGCAGAAAAACAGCCCCAAAGCATGATGTTTCCACCCTCACCCTCACCATACCTACTGTAATGTCCACCTACATTACAGTAGGCATGGTGTTCTTTGGATGCAACTCAGCATTCTTTCTCCTCCAAACACGACAAGTAGAGTTTTTACCAAAAAGTTCTATTTTGGTTTCATCGGACCATATGACATTCTCCCAATCCTCTTCTGGATCTTCCAAATGCTCTCTAGCAAACTTCAGTCGGCCTGGACATGTACTGGCTTAAGCAGGGGGACACGTCTGGCACTGCAGGATTTGAGTCCCTGGCGACGTAGTGTGTTACTGATGTTAGCCTTTGTTACTTTGGTCCCAGCTCTCTGCAGGTCATTCACTAGGTCCCCCCGTGTGGTTCTGGGATTTTTGCTCACCGTTCTTGTGATCATTTTGACCCCACAGGGTGAGATCTTGCGTGGAGCCCCAGATCGAGGGAAATTATCAGTGGTCTTGTATTTTGGATGCATTAACTGATTTGACAGCACTAGTAGAAATGTAAATGTGATGTAGAAACTCCAGTAATGGTACTATGACAGAAGCTACTATGAACATACGTCCAAAAATCTGAACAGAAAGCAATATTTTAACAGTCCACAGATGAACACTCTCAAGTCAGAAATCCACACACTCAGCGAATGTGCAAATATACCTTGTTCTTTCCCAGAAATATGATTTAATGCACAAAATACTGAGCTGTTGGGCTTCTTCCACAAGATGTCTAGAAATATGCTAATTTGTAACTTACAGCTGATGCAAACAACCAATATCAGGAATTCTGCAATAGCATGTTAAATCTATCTATAGGAATGATTTGAAACTGTGGTGTCTTGATGTGTTAGAAACATTTGTAAATACTTTTAAAACCTTTGAAAAGATTTTTAATGAATTTAGACCTGAATTAATTTTAGAGGTTTTATCGAAAATACATTAAACAACCTATTATATATTTTCAACCAGTATACAAAAATACTGAAATCAATAAATCACAAACAAACAAACAATCCACTGTTTCTGCAGAGTGAAGAAAGATGATGCGATCAGATCAGTAACGCCACATTTGACCTGCACTGACTCCATCAGTCAGACCCTCATCATACAGAGAGTCAAAGACCAACACAAAACCAGCATGAAGAACAAGTATGAGAGATTATTTGAGGGAATCAAACTGCAAGAAAATCAAACCCTCCTGAACAGGATCTACACACAGCTCTACATCATAGAGGGAGAGAGTGAAGGAGTGAATGAAGAACATGAGGTTTTACAGATGGAGAAAACAGCCAGAAAACAAGACACTCCAATCTACTGCAATGACATCTTTAAACCCCTACATGAACCAGAATGTGAGAAGAAAGACAAAATCAAGACTGTTCTTACTAAAGGCATCGCAGGAATCGGAAAAACTGTCTCTGTGCAGAAGTTCATTCTGGATTGGATTGAGGGCAAAGCCAATCAGGATGTAGATTTCATGTTTGTGCTTCCATTTCGAGAGCTGAACTTAATTAAATATCACCAGTACAGTCTTCACAGACTTCTGCTGGACTTTCATCCTGAACTTCAAGATCTGGACTCAAAGATTTATGAGAAGTGTAAAGTTGTGTTCATCTTTGATGGTCTGGATGAAAGCAGAATTACACTGATGTTTTCAGACATTGAGAGAGTCTGTGATGAGAATGAATCTTCATCAGTGGGTGTGTTGATGTCAGACCTCATTAGAGGAGAGCTGCTTCCCTCTGCTCTCATCTGGATCACCTCCAGACCAGCAGCAGCCAATCAGATTCCCTCAAAATACATCAACCGTGTGACAGAGATTCAGGGATTTAATGAGCCTCAGAAGGAGGAATATTTCAGGAAGAAAATCAATGATGTGCATCAAGCCAACAGAATCATCTCGCACATTAGAAGATCAAGGAGCCTCAACATCATGTGTCACATACCCGTCTTCTGCTGGATCTCAGCCACTGTGCTTCAAAAACTCCTGAAACAAGATGAGAGTGCAGAAATCCCTCAAACTCTGACTGAAATGTACATCCACTTCCTGCTGACTCAAATTAACATGAGGAATCACAAGTATGAAGAGAGAGATCCAAATAAACTCCTGAAGACCAGCAGAGATGTGATTGTGAAACTTGCTGAACTGGCTTTCAAACAGCTGATGAAGGGCAATGTGATGTTTTATGAGGAGGACCTGATTGAGAGCGGCATAGACGTCACTGACGCCTCAGTGTATTCTGGGATTTGCACTGAGATCTTTAAGGAGGAATCTGTGATTCATCAGAGGAAAGTCTACTGCTTCATACATCTGAGCTTTCAGGAGTTTCTAGGTGCTTTCTTTGTGTTTTACTCACATGTAGTCAAGAATAATGAATTACTCAAGTTGTTTCTGAATGAAAAATATCAGCGGTACACCTGGAAATTCTCTCTGTATGAGCTTTTAAAAGCTGCAGTTGATAATTCCTTACAGAGTGAAAATGGACACCTGGATCTTTTCCTGCGGTTCCTGCTGGGCGTCTCACTGGAGTTCAATCAGAGACTCTTATGGGATCTACTGACACACAAAGTGAACAACTCAAAGCCCATAAATAAAATCACTCAGTACATTAAAGACAAGCTCAAGGCTGATGAAGGTCTGTCTGCTGACAGATGTATCAATCTGTTCCTCTGTTTGCTGGAAATGAAAGATCAGACTCTGTACAGAGAGATTCAGGAGTTTGTGAAATCAGAGAATCACTCAACGAAGAAGCTCTCTCTGTCTCACTGCTCAACAATAGCCTACATGCTTCAGATATCAGAGGAGGTTCTGGATATGTTTGATTTAAAGAAATACAACACATCAGATGAGGGCAGAAGGAGACTGATACCAGCTGTGGTTAACTGCAAAAAAGCTGTGTGAGTATTCATTTATGTGACTGGAGATTAAACAGCATTTGACATTTAGTGAAAATATTTATTGTTTAATTAACATCTTAAAATTTGTTGGCTGCACTTGCAACTATTAGTTAAGGTTGTAGTTGTTTCACATTTCCAGTTCTCTCTAACTTTCACTATTAAATAGGTTGTTTTTTTTTTTCTACTGTGCTGCACAGAGGGTTCAAGTTGGACTGAAATGGTCAATGAAACTACCTGGAATATATGATTAAATATACAGTCATATTAATTTTGTTAGATTTAGTTAATATATGACTAAATCGTGTGACTATATACAGTTCATTCAGAAAGTATTCAGTGTTGTTTTTCTCTTTTACATTTTGTGTATGCTTTACACCAACATCAATCTACACACAGTGCCCCATAATGACAAAAAAACAAACCAGAAATGAGATGCACCTGAGCTAAATGTCAACTGGCTTAGCAGAGGGTCTGAATACTTATGTCATATATGTGATATTATACATGTATGTGATTTATGTGATATTTCAAAGTATCTGAGTAATTTAAACAAGTGTAATATTTGAGCTGATTGTCAGTCAGTATTTATTGTCCACCTTCTAATGAAAAATCATATTTAATTCTGTTACAGACTTGCCTTCTGTAATCTTACAAGTCAGTGTTGTGAAAGTTTGTCTTCATCTCTACGATCATCAAACTCACTGAGAAAGCTGGACTTAAGTCACAATGACCTGCAGGATTCAGGAGTGAAGCTGCTCTCTGATGGACTGAAGAGTTCACACTGTCACCTCAACGTATTGAAGTAAAAAAAAAAAGATAAAAACTTGTGATTAAAAAAGTAATTAAAATCACTTT
This sequence comes from Labeo catla, assembly GCA_012976165.1. Lineage (NCBI taxonomy): Eukaryota > Metazoa > Chordata > Actinopteri > Cypriniformes > Cyprinidae > Labeo > Labeo catla. Next base: position 1,885,270 of record VONZ01000057.1, on the reverse strand, counting down.
AAATTAAAGAGACGTTCTCTACAAAGTTACTCCAGCTGAAATGAACCTGTTATCAGTCACCTGTAGATAAAAAAGTCCTATGTTGAATCTATTTAAAGCAGAGTTGTTGGAATCTAACGACTCTTGTGTATGAATCAATTTTAGATTATCTCAATGTGCTATTGAGTGTTTGTTTGTTTGTGTGTGTGTTTGTAGATTATCTGGCTGTATGGTGACAGAGGAAGGCTGTTGTTATTTGGCTTCAGCTCTGAGTTCAAACCCATCACACCTGAGAGAGCTGGATCTGAGCTACAATCACCCAGGACAATCATTAGTCAAGCTGCTCTCTGATCCAAACTACAGACTAAAGAAACTCAAGTATGTTCAGTACTGATATCCACCCTGTAAACGTCTTAACTGGATGATGTGTATGTTTTCCTTCCAATGGTCTGAATTTCTTCTTCTTCTCCAAAATGAATCACGTTTTTGAGGGCCTAGACATGCTCGAAAACTCATGAAACTTTGCACACATGCCAGAAGTGGCGAAAATTTACATCTCATATGGGTCTCAGAAGTGGGTGTGGTACGAAGGTACAAAACCCAACAGGAAGTCTGTTATTTTGAATTTTCCTGGCAAGTTTTGTGCCATTTTTGCCGTTTCCAGGTGCTGTATTTCAACAAGCTTCTCCTAGAAATGTAAACAGATCAACACCAAATTTGGTCAGTGTAGTCTAAAGCCCTTTGTGATGTTAAATTGCGAAGATCTTAAGTTTTCATTGAAGGGCGTGTCCGTGGTTGTCTGACAAACTTTGATGTTTCGCCATTGAAAGAGGAAGTTGTTATAATTAAGGCATACAATGTCTGATCTGCACCAAACTTCACATGTTTGACAAGACTACTGACCTAAAGAGATCTACATGTCCATATTCAATTATTATATATTATATCAGTTATAATACATTATATTTAGTCATAGCGCCTCCTGCTGGCAACAGGAAGTGTCACGTTTTAACGAACAGCTTCAAGAGATTTAATGACATCAACATTATATTTGGTCAGTCTACTGTAAAGGCCTTTGCAATGTTAAAGTGTGAAGATCTTGAGTTTTTGTTAAAGTGCATGTCCGTGGCAGCCTGACAAAGTTAGATGTTGTAACTCAACCATACATTGTCCAGTCTGCCCCAAACTTTACACGTTTGATAAGAGTCCTGGGGCCGGATTCATGAAACATTCAAAGTTTCTTCTTAACTGCCATTTTCTTCTTATTTTCTAACTTTTGCAAAAATGTTCTTAAGAATATCCTTATCTTTTTTCAAAGAATTCAAATTCTTGAAAAGAGTCTTCTTAAAAATCATCGTAAATAACTTCTTAAAGTTAGGATAGCCCCAGACATGTCTTAAATCCATAAATAAAAATTATTTAATGAATTCATTGGGTTATTTCAAATTAATTGTTATATTTAAGCATTACAACACTATTAGCTACATGTAATACATAGGAGGACTATTAATAGAAAGGTGCACAAGTTTTCTGAAGTGACAGCAATGACTAATAATGTAAACAATCAGTCATGATTAGCCTATATATGACGCTACTTTTAGCTGACTACAAAACTCAGTAGCAACTCTACAAAAATGAGTCAAGCAGGGAGTTTTAATTTAACGTTTTTAATTTTTGCCTATAAATAAAACAATCTTTGGCAGTATTCAATGCATATGAATGCATAAGACATGTTTACTGTAGCAGCGCAGACACACATACCGGAAGCGTTCATTCGGATGAGGCCACAAAAACAGCACAAAAACGAATGAAACAGATCTCTGCAGCTTGAGACAGGGAGGCTCTTCTCAAAAACACAGCGCATTAAAAACGTGATGCTGAGCGCCAGTTAAACTGGTCACTATAAAAATAGTGTCTGTGCTTATTATGATTGTTAGGGTAGCCTAATCTGAAAAAGACGATCTTTGAAGTGAGAGTTTATCAGTGTGTCTTGCCATCTTCACCCATGTATTCACTAAAATAAAGACTGTCATTTTCTTCATAAGAACATATTTGAGAATTTTTCAAGAATTGCACTTAAGAACATTCTTAAGAACTTAGTGGAGTTTATCTTAAATTCCTTAACTGAATCTGGCCCCTGGTCCGAACACATCTGAAGGCCAATATTCTGTTATAATCATAGCACCACCTGCTGGCAACAGGAAAAGACTCGTTTTATACTAACTTAAACATGCAATGTCCAATCTTGAATGAATGAATGAATGAATGAATGATCGCATTTATATAGCGCTTTCATTGTGTATTGCTATACACCCAAAGCGCTTTACAATCATATGGGGGGATCTCTCCTCACCCACCACCAGTGTGCAGCATTCACTTGGATGATGCGACGGCAGCCACAGGACAACGGCGCCAGTGCGCTCACCACACACCAGCTACAGGTGGAGAGGAGAGAGAGTGATAAAGCCAATTCAGTGAATGGGGATTATTAGGAGGCCATGATTGACAAAGGCCAGAGGAGGGAATTTGGCCAGGACACCGGGGATACTCCCCTACTCTTTACGAGAAGTGCCATGGGATTTTTAATGACCACAAAGAGTCAGGACCTCGGTTTAACGTCTCATCCGAATGACGGTGCTTTTTACAGTATAGTGTCCCCATCACTACACTGGGGCATTAGGACCCATATAGACCACAGGGTGAGCACCCCCTGCTGACCTCACTAACACCTCTTCCAACAGCAACCTAGTTTTCCCAGGTGGTCTCCCATCCAGGTACTGACCAGGCTCAGCCCTGCTTAGCTTCAGTGGGTAGCCAGTCTTGGTTTCACAAGTTTCACAAGTCTTTACAAGTTTGGAAAGAGTCCTGGCCTGAAGGCCTGAAGGCCAATATTCAGTTATAATCATAGCGCCACCTGTTCGCAACACTCAAACATACCATGTTCAGTCTGCACCGAACTTCATATATTTGATCATAGTCCTGGCTTGAAGACATCTACATGTCAATATTCATTTATAGTCATAGCGCCACCCGCTGGCAGCAGGAAGTTTGGCACATGCAAATGACTTTAACATATTCCTCTTATATTTACCACCTTAAATGCATATTGCTCACTGTTGTCACTGTGTGGCGGTGAGCCCAGGTTGCAATGGTGCCAGGGTATTTCGTACTGCCCTTCAGCAGCTACTTTAACAATTTACATGTTCCCAGAAGACAAAATAAGTATGTCTACGTCACCCTTCTTGATCGTCAGTGAATGTTTTCACCCTTAGTGATAGTTGTGTGTGAATCCATAAGTTATCCTTAGTGGCACATTATATATCAAAATCATAGTCACTTTTGGTAAAGTTTCAGATATGCAGAAGATGCAAGAAAACCCAAAAATGTGTATTTTTCTGAAGAGTTGGCAGTTTAACTGCTCAGGACAAACAAAAGGTTAATGAACAACTATCACAAAACATAAAAAAACAGTTGTTCATCATCCAGGTAATAACAGACAGTATAGTGTTTAGGGGTATGTAAACTTATGAGCAGAACTGTATTGTGGAACCCTGCAAAAAAAAGAAAGTGGATTTTAAATGTTTGCATTTTACACCATGTCCTAAGCTATTTTAAATGTTCGATCTAAACTACCACTTCTTATTAGCCACTATCACACATTAAATATTAAATGCACCACATTTGCTGTTTACATTTGACATTTACTATAAAGAATTTTATATGATTTGTTTATTTATTTGTTTATTTACTTTTATATAATTTATTTGTTTGTACAGTGTGGATCATGGAGGAGAGTTCAGGATTATAGCAGGACTACAAAAATGTAGGATGCACACAAACACACACACTTTTTGTTGTTTTGTTACAAATGTTATAATCTCTCTTCTTCTGTTCAGATGCATATGATCTCACACTGGATCCAAACACAGCAAACACTCGTCTCATTCTGTCTGAGAGGAACAGAAAGGTGACATTTGTGAAAAAGAAGCAGTCGTATCCTGATCATCCGGAGAGATTTGATAAGTATCCTCAGGTTCTGTGTAGAGAGAGTCTGACTGGACACTGTTACTGGGAGACTGAATACAAGGGGAAGACTGATATATCAGTGACATATAAAGGAATCGGCAGGAAAGGATGGATTAATGACTGTTGGTTTGGATGCAATGAAAGGTCTTGGAGTCTGACCTGTTTTAATGACAGATTCACTGCCAAACACAATAACGGAAGCACAGACATATCCGCCCCTTCACATCTCTCTAACAGAGTGGGAGTGTATCTGAACTGGTCAGCCAGCACTCTGTCCTTCTACAGCGTCTCTGACAAACGTACACTCACACACTTACACACATTCAACACCACATTCACTGAACCCCTCTATGCTGGATTTGAGGTTTATTCTGATAGTTCAGTGTCTCTATGTGAAATTAAACAGCTTCCTGTGAAAAAAACTAGTTGACATAGTTGACACTCACATAATCTCTGTAATTTTTTTCTGTCTTCTAATCTAATTTCTGTCATGACAACTCTGAGAGTTTAGCATGTAATATACATGGCAATGTTATTGTGTTTGGTCTTGTGTTTGGACAATACTGGTCAATATAAACTGCTGCATCAGCAGGCATGCATATGTCCACACACACAAAGATGAAAGCAGGACAGGATAGAACCAATTAAATTAAACATTAAAGTTCTGTATAGGTGTAAATTGTATATATATACACTGTACACTGTATATAATTTATATATATATATATATATATATATATATATAAATTGCATAAATTATTCTTGAACTGACCAAAGTATTTAAATGGATATACTAACCATCTCATCTATTGTGTTATTTACTGTGGCTTTCTAAATCCCAACAACCTTGACCAGTTGAACAATAGGACAGACATTAAACTAACTCTCTTAATTCTTTCCAAAAAAAAAAATAATAATAATAATAATAAATAATATATATATATATATATATATATATATATATATATATAAATTGCATAAATTATTCTTGAACTGACCTTGTAACTGAGAAGGTTACATTCAGAGCAAGCATTTTAAAGTTAGATGTTACATTTTTAACTGACTCTTGTTTTATATAGAATTGCTCTATAGTCCAGTGGTTCTCAACTCTGGTCTTGGGTACTCACTGCTCTTCTTGACACACTCCATTCAGTTCATGAAGCGCATGCTTTCATTATGTTTCAAAAGATTGGTCATTAGCGCCACTTTGTGGCTGCGACCCGCTAAGATAGTTTTATAAGCAGATGATACCAAAGTAGAATTTTTTGGTTGAAATGGGATGAAAGGCAGCATTATTCTTGGCTTTGTTATTATTTATGATTCAGCATTTGCAGTTCAGTATTCACACCATGTCAATTTATTCTGTAAATGTATGATTATAGAGAACTATTGTTTTCTGAAAAGTACTTTCGTGTGTGTGTATTTTAATAAAGGTCTGATCTAAGCTATATGTTTTAGGTACATTGTGATATTATAGAGTTAGTATAATATATTTAATGTTTAAATTAAAATGTATTTCAATATAATATAATACAATATAATATGCTGTACAACAGACTGCTATTTTTCAGTTCAGTAGTCCTTTTTGTAGTTACACGTTTCTGCTAGCAGGTGACATGTGACTGCATGAGTGATTCAAAGAATCATTCATTAAACGATTCGTTTAAACACAATGATTAATTCGCGAACCAAATACTGAAGCTGTGTTTTGCTTGTGTGCGCAATGTTTTCGTGGTTTCGTGGTGGAAAGTAACCGCTTGTTGTATCTAAAATGTAAGATATTTATGCTGTTTGTTGTCATTGTAGCACAGAGTATTACTGTAAACACGCGTTTGGTCATCATTAGTACAAACTGAGGGATGAGTCCACATTGTTTTCTGTGCTAGTCAAATGCGGGCAGATGCTGTCAATATAACATAAGTTTTATTGAAACCAGAATATCGCTTTAAATGTTCAAGATTCACTTGAACACCAGACGTGACACTGTGAAAGCATTATGAAGCAAAAGTAAAAGCGAAAGTGTATATTGTGAAAGGAAAAATACGAACGACATCAGGAGAGAAAAGCTGATTGCACAAAATGTAAACTAGTTTGTGAACTGTAGATCAGTTTATTTCTGTTATCTAGAAATAGAATTGATTTATTAACTGAATGGAGTTTGTTTAATGATCTGTTTACAAAGGTAGGTTTGAACCAAGACATTTCTGAATTTATTTTTCTTGGTAAATCGATGTGAGTCTGCGTAGTAAATGCTTATATTTATGTCCTACTGTGATGTAAGAATATTTTCAAATGCTTTAGTTTCTTTACTGAGAGCTTTTCTTACAGTTTCTTACAGTCTTTTAGTAATTGCTGAACAAATACAGTCTGGTTTTAGCAGTCTCACAGAAATACAGAAACAAAAGCGAAACTATCCTGTGACAATGTGTTCTGCATCGATAGCTCAGTAAAGCCACAAATAATCCGTACAGTAAGTGGAGTAAATGTGAAAAGTGTTTCTCAGGCTGAATCCAGCTTCTTATTCGCAGCTTCTTATTGACGCTACCGTTCCACCTTAAAAACGCGACGCCTCCGCCTTTCTTAGCTTCTTATTCACGCTCGATTTAGGGACCGTCTGTTTTTCAAATACGAACAATAAACGATTGTTAAATGTAAATAACACTGAGATAAGAGCGAAAACGGGCTGTCAACATGAAATCTAATTACATTATTCGTTAGTTACTTAATGTATCATCCTTTGAACGTGTCAAACGATTTTTTTTAGTCTAGCCTCTTATGAAGACTTAATATGGCCCAGCACCTGTGAATAGATGACACCTACCCCTCCAAGGACTCCAGATACAAAATTATGGCGTTTTCATTGTTTTAAAATGTACTCAAAGTTTGCTTAATGCATAAATAGTATTTGTAAATATTATAATTTTTACTAGATTCTGTAAGTACTATAATTTGTACTAGATTTTAACTGTTTTTTCTGATACCTACTCCTATAAGTACTATTCTGGTTTCTGAAAAAAAAAATGTGATGTGAAATGCATTATACAAATGAATGTGAATTAAACTGATTAAGCCATTGCATTGTTGGTTACTGTACATTGTACTCTATATATCTATGTACATTGTCCACATTTGTTTGTGTATATATATATATATATATATATGTGTGTGTGTGTGTGTGTGTGTGTGTTTACTGTACCTTTTAAAAGATGGACCTATATTAAATCATATGTAAATGTGGAATTGGCCATTAATAACAGATCAGTAACAGGTCAAATTGCATTATTGGACCAATTGGTGGCGCTATATCTCCGGTTCCTTTGAGGGTGCGTTAGAAATTCCACTGGGGCCTAATTACCAAGCCACTTGACTGTTACCACACAAAATTACAGTCATTTCTACGGTAGCATTTTGAAGTTATGGACCCATGAATTTGACAAATATGACAATTCAGTAACAGGTCAAATTGCATTAATGGCCCAATTGGTGGCACTATATCACAGCTTCTTTTGAGGGTGCGTTAAAAATTCCACTGGGGGCTTATTCCCTTGACTGTCACCACACAAAATTACAGTGATTTCTACGGTAGCATTTTGAAGTTATGGACCCATGAAATTGACAGTAATGACAATTCAGTAACAGGTCAAATAGCATTATTGGCCCAATTGGTGGCTATATCTCGCTTCCTTTGAGAGTGCGTTAAAAAATTCCACTGGGGGCTTATTCCCAAGTCCCTTGACTGTCACCACACAAAATTACAGTCATTTCTACGGTAGCATTTTGAAGTTATTGACCCATGAATTTGACAAATACGACAATTCAGTAACAGGTCAAATTGCATTAATGGCCCAATTGGTGGCGCTATATCTCGGCTTCCTTTGAGAGTGCGTTAAAAAGTCCACTGGGGGCTTATTCCCAAGTCCCTTGACTGTCACCACACAAAATTACAGTCATTTCTACGGTAGCATTTTGAAGTTATGGATCCATGAATTTGACAAATATGACAATTCAGTAACAGGTCAAATTGCATTAATGGCCCAATTGGTGGCACTATATCAGCTTCCTTTGAGGGTGCGTTAAAAATTCCACTGGGGGCTTATTCCCAAACCCAGCTATCACCATACAAAATTACAATAATTTCTACGGTAGCATTTTGAAGTTATGGACCCATGAATTTGACAAATACGACAATTCAGTAACAGGTCAAATTGCATTAATGGCTCAACTGGTGGCGCTATATCTCAGCTTCCTTTCAGGGTGCGTTAAAAATTCCACTGGGGGCTTATTTCCAAGTCCCTTGACTGTCACCACACAAAATTACAGTCATTTCTACAGTAGCATTTTTAAGTTATGGACCCATGAATTTGACAAATATGACAATTCAGTAACAGGTCAAATTGCATTAATGGCCCAATTGGTGGCACTATATCACAGCTTCTTTTGAGGGTGCGTTAAAAATTCCACTGGGGGCTTATTCCCTTGACTGTCACCACACAAAATTACAGTGATTTCTACGGTAGCATTTTGAAGTTATGGACCCATGAAATTGACAGTAATGACAATTCAGTAACAGGTCAAATAGCATTATTGGCAATAGTTACTGAATTGTCATTACTGTCAAATTCATGGGTCCATAACTTCAAAATGCTACCGTAGAAATCACTGTAATTTTGTACGGTGATAGCCAGGTGGCTTGGGAACAAGGCCCCAGTGGAATTTTTAACGCACCCTCAAAGGCAGCTGAGATATAGCGCCACCAATTAGGCCAATAATGCAATTTGACCTGTTACTGAATTGTCATTCTGTCAAGTTCATGGGTACATAACTTCTAAATGCTACCGTAGAAATTATTGTAATTTTGTATGGTGACAGTCAAGTGGCTTGGTAATGAGACCCCAGTGGAATTTCTAACGCACCCTCAAAGGAACCGGAGATATAGCGCCACCAATTGGTCCAATAATGCAATTTGACCTGTTACTGATCTGTTATTAATGGCCCATTCCACATTTACATATGATTTAATATAGGTCCATCTTTTAAAAAGTACAGTAAACACACACACACACACACACACACACATATATATATATATATATATATATATACAAACAAATGTGGACAATGTACATAGATATTGTCACGGGTGCGGAGCAAAGCGACAGACACAGTGGGCGTGACGTCAGGCCTCGGAGAGGTTTTTATTAAACAATAAAACAGAAAGTGTCCAAAACGGGGAAAAGTGTCCAAAATAAAAGGGGGATCTGGTGTCCTCGACGTGAACGAATCCGTGAAGGAGGGGCAGTGTTCAAAAGGGAAGGGTCGAGGTAAGGGGCGGAGTCCGGCGGCCGCACTTGCTCCCCGGAGGGGTCCGCGGCAATATGACGGATAGCGGCTTCCTTTAGCGGCTTCATCCATTCCTTAGCGGCGGCACTTCCTCGGCGGGTGAGAGGCCCGGCATCCTGGCCCGCAGCCATTCTATGCGGCTCGCACTCGGACCCACGGGTCCGGCAGCTCGTCCATCACATCGGCGGCGCTCGTCCCTCGACGCACCCTTCCTGGACCCACGAGGACACCAGCGTGCATGCACGGGGAAGAGACCGGTCTCCTGAGGAGAGGCGCGCTCGGCATTTTAACAGCGGCGGTGATGAGGTTTCATTCACATCAGGTGTGCCTCATCACACGCCGCCAGACCTGAATGTTTCAGCGCCCCTCCTCCTCCCACACGCCCACTCCCGTCGGGAGCCTGGTGAAGGGCGGCGATTACCGACGGGGTGAAGCTGATAGTTAGGGGGGAGGCAGCCGACTCGTCACATTATATACAGTACAGTGTACAGTAACCAACAATGCAATGGCTTAATCAGTTTAATTCACATTCATTTGTATAATGCATTTCACATCACATTTTTTTTTTCAGAAACCATAATATTAATAGGAGTAGGTATCAGAAAGAACAGTTGAAATCTAGTACAAATTATAGTACTTACAGAATTTAGTAAAAATTATAATATTTACAAATACTATTTATGCATTAAGCAAACTTTGAGTACATTTTAAAACAATGAAAACGCCATAATTTTGTATCTGGAGTCCTTGGAGGGGTAGGTGTCATCTATTCACAGGTGCTGGGCCATATTACGTCTTCATAAGAGGCTAGATTTTAAAAAAAATCGTTTGACACGTTCAAAGGATGATACGTTCAATAACTAACGAATAATGTAATTTGATTTCACGTTGACAGCCCGTTTTCACTCTTATCTAGGTGTTATTTGCATTTAACAATCGTTTATTGTTCGTATTTGAAAAACAGACGGTCCCTAAGTCGAGCGTGAATAAGAAGCTAAGAAAGGCGGAAGCGTCGCGTTTTTAAAGTGGAACGGATAGCGTTAATAAGAAGCTGCGAATAAGAAGCTGGATTCAGCCTCGTGTCCTCCTTACGAATCCAAGTTGTTGAACTGCTTTTGATGGGTGATTATTCATCCAAAGCTTTATGCCTCAGTGTGTGAATGTTTGTGAGTCTGTCAAGAGTTTGTTTTACTATTGGTTTACTATGTATTTTAATATTATGTTGCATATAAATTCATAAAGATTTCTTCTTTTTCATTATTCCTTCATTAGTTTGTCTAAAGAAGTAAATTCAGTTCGATTTTTACATTTTCAGTAAAAAAAATGTTTTCTGTTTCTACAGCACTGCCTGTAAAATGAGTCTCTGTGAGAAGAGACAGCAGGAGGAGGAGGATGTTCACATACATAAAGCAACATCTCCAGAACCCAGCTGTGTGTCTATGAAGAGTGAAGCTTCTATGGGAATCCCTGTTAATTTCAGTGATGGAGCAGTGACCTCTGACCCTGAGTGAGTCTCTCTACCTATGTAAGCTTTAATATAAACCACTCTAGCAGAATCAATATATTACAGCATTCGAATATGAAGATCTGTAAGTGAATATTCTGAATGAAGTTTATAACAGAGACTAGAGACTAACAGGATAAATTGATCAAGTTTGTGTTCAGTTCATTACAGATGAGACAGATGGAAATTAACTAGTCATGACATGTTTTGATTATGGCATTTAATTTAGAACTACTTCTATTGTGTCAAAGGCACATGAATATGACAGATCTGAGTTCTGTATTCTTGTGAATGCAGTCATTATGACCAATAAAGTGTGTGAACAATCTTAACAAGAGATTCATTGTGCAATATTGACAGCTGCATTGAATAAAAAGGAGTTGAACTCAGTCAGTCTACATCATGAATCGGGGGCAGCAGTTTCAAGATCTATCATGTAATGATCATTTAAATTAAGAAGCTTTAGTTTCTAAAAAATGTTTGTGAGTTTATTACCACAGAGGGAATGATTGTCACATTATTGTAAATATCTAAGAATTTTGATCATTCATTCTCTATTTTTTACATTTTTTATAAAGCACTGCCTGTGAAATGAGTCCCTAAGAGAAGAGAGAGGAGGAGGAGGATGTTCACACACATAAAGCAGCATCTCCAGAACCCAGCTGTGTGTCTATAAAGAGTGATGCATCCATGGGAATCCCCGTAAATTTCAGTGGTGGAACAGTGACCTCTGACGCTGAGTGAGTATAAACTGCTGTGTGCAGAAAACATTTCTATAGTTCTTAAATGAGCCAAAAAGGTTAAAGTTTTCTGTATGATTTATTATATATAAGATGCTTTGTTATTTTCTGAACTGACCCTTGAATAATTAAGTGTCATAAGTGTGTGAATGTGAGCTCGAAATATGGTGTGCAGGAACATTTTAATGTTTTTTTCTATTTTAATGGTTTTTCACAGTTTTTCTATTCATCTCAGGTTCTTCAAAGTGAAAATAGATGATGTGATCAGATCAGTGACACCCTGTCTGACCTGCACGGACTCCGACTGTCAGACCCTCATGCAGAGAGTAAAAGATAAACATAAAACTAGCATGAAGAGCAAGTATGGGAGATTATTTGAAGGAATCAAATTAGAAGAAAATCAAACCCTCCTGAACAGGATCTACACACAGCTCTACATCACAGAGGTTGAGAGTGAAGGGGTGAAAAAGGAACATGAGGTTTTACAGATGGAGAAAAAACCCAGAACACAAGACACTCCAATCTACTGCAATGACATCTTTAAACCCTTACATAAACCAGGATGTGAGAAGAAAGACAAAATCAAGACTGTTCTTACTAAAGGCATCGCAGGAATTGGAAAAACCGTCACTGCACAGAAGTTCATTCTGGACTGGACTGAGGGAAAAGGCAATCAGGATATAGATTTCATGTTTGTGCTTCCATTTCGAGAGCTAAACTTGATTAAAGACCACAAGTACAGTCTTCACAGACTTCTTCTGGACTTTCATCCTGAACTTCAAGATCTGGACTCAAAGATTTATGAGGAGTGTAAAGTTGTGTTCATCTTTGATGGTCTGGATGAAAGCAGAATTACACTGATGCTTTCATACAGACAGAAAGTTTGTGATGTGAATGAGTCTTCATCAGTGGGTGTGTTGATGTCAAACCTCATCAGAGCTTCCTTCTGCTCTCATCTGGATCACCTCCAGACCAGCAGCAGCCAATCAGATTCCCTCAAAATACATCAACCGTGTGACAGAAATTCAGGGATTCACTGGGCTTCAAAAGGAGGAATATTTCAGGAAGAAAATCAATGATGTGCATCAAGCCAACAGAATCATCTCACACATTAGAAGATCAAGAAGCCTCAACATCATGTGTCACATACCCGTCTTCTGCTGGATCTCAGCCACTGTGCTTCAAAAGCTCCTGAAACAAGATGACAATGCAGAAATCCCTCAAACTCTGACTGAAATGTACATCCACTTCCTGCTGACTCAGATCAACATGAGGAATCAGAAGTATGATGAGAGAGATTCAAAGAAGCTCCTGAAGACCAGCAGAGATGTGATTGTGAAACTTGCTGAACTGGCTTTCAAACAGCTGATGAAGGGCAATGTGATGTTCTATGAGGAGGACCTGATTGAGAGCGGCATAGATGTCACTGATGCCTCAGTGTATTCTGGGATTTGCACTGAGATCTTTAAGGAGGAATCTGTGATTCATCAGAGGAAAGTCTACTGCTTCATACATCTGAGCCTTCAGGAGTTTCTAGCTGCTTTCTTTCTGTTTTATTCACATGTAGTCAGGAACATGGAATCACAGAAGTTGTTTCTGAAAGGATGTAAGTATTACAGTGGCAAAATCACTCTGTTTACGCTACTAGAAGCTGCAGTTGATCATTCCTTACACAGTGAAAATGGACACCTGGATCTTTTCTTGCGGTTCCTGCTAGGCGTCTCACTGGAGTCCAATCAGAGACTCTTACAGGATCTACTGACACACACAGTGAACAGCTCCGAGACCATCAAGAAAATCACACAGCACATTAAAGACAAAATTGAGGGTGATGAATGTCTCTCAGCTGACAGATGTATCAATCTTTTCCTCTGTCTGCTGGAAATGAAGGATCGGACTCTGTACAGAGAGATTCTGAAGTTTGTAAAATCAGAGAATCACTCAGTGAAAAAACTCTCTCCGTCTCACTGCTCAGCAGTAGCCTACATGATTCAGATATCAGAGGAGGTTCTGGATGAGTTTGATCTGAAGAAATACAACACATCAGATAAAGGTAGAAGGAGACTGATACCAGCTGTGGTGAACTGCAGAAAAGCTCTGTGAGTTTTAATTTATGTGACTGGAGATGTGCAATTGTTTTTCTAAGGCCCATCTTTACACCTTTACTAGATTTGAAAAGAAAATACAGAGTTATAATAATCTAGACAGGTACAGCAGTTGAGAGTGTCAGTTTTTTTAATTTAAAAGAATTACTTTATCATGACCATTCCATCTCACTTACCGCTACTATTAAACAGGTTGGTTTTTGCTAGTGTTCCACTCAGGCTATGAAAGTAAAATTTAAATAATCAGGGATCTTGTTAAGAGTAAACTTTAGATACTCTTTCCAAATGTTTGGAAGACAGTGTTTAGACTTTAACCAATCTACATTTAGTTACTAATTACCAACTGTTTAAACCAACAAAGTTGGTTTAAAAATTGTAGTCATGTGATCAATGTGTATAATATATTACACAGAAATCTATTATTTAACCAACCATATCTTCTGTACTGAGCCATATTTCCTCTTGTGTTATAGACTTGCTGACTGTAATCTCACTGATCAGTGTTGTGAAAGTTTGTCTTCATCTCTACAATCATCAAACTCACTAAGAGAGCTGGACCTGAGTCACAATGACCTGCAGGATTTAGGAGTGAAGATTCTGTCTGATGGACTGAAGAGTTCACACTGTCAACTCAACATACTGAGGTAAGAAAACCGATGTAACTTCACTTGGTTATGAAATTGTAGGTGCCCTCTGGTCCTGATCTCCTGGATCTGTAATAATTCAGTGCAAACCAATGTGTCTGATTACTTTGTGTTTGTATTAGCCTGTTGTTTTGTGATTAATTAAATGTCTGTTGTGAGGTTGTGCGGAGTGGAGATGATCTGAACCTGTTACTGAAATCATCTGCTCCAACACTGTGACACTCAGTACAACACTGAACCTAGAGTTTCTCCAGCTGAACTGAGCTTGTAATCAGTGATCTGTGGATAAAAATGGCAAACTGAATCAGTGAATCATTTGATTTAATCAGTTTTTGTTTAAATCAGTTTATCTCCAGTGTCAGATGATGTGATGTTGAGTGTGTGTGTGTGTGTGTGTTTGTGTGTGTGTGTGTGTTGTGTGTGTTTGTAGATTATCTGGCTGTATGGTGACAGAAGAAGGCTGTTGTTTTCTGGCTTCAGCTCTGAGTTCAAACCCCTCACACCAGAGAGAGCTGGATCTGAGCTACAATCACCCAGGACAGTCATTAGTCAAGCTGCTCTCTGATCCAAACTACAGACTGGACAATCTCAAGTAACTATAAAGTGCATGTGTGAGCTATTGAAAACCATTACAGTTGATATATTTTTGACAGAGAGAGAAAAGGCTTAGTTTTTAAACAAACAAACAGAGTTGACATTTTAGACCAAAGATTGGCTCACTTGTTAGGATGAACTGACATGTCACCCATACACTGTAACAACATCATATACTGTATTTCAGACAAATATTCTTAGAAAACTTCATACAAAGTTTGATTAATCTCCCTGACAGTCTTAAACCTGTTTTTAATTAAGAAACTAAAAATGTTCTGTGATTTAATAATAAAAATAATAATACTAATTAGTAATAAGTAGTTTATAAGTGTGTAGATTTAAATTGTTTTCCCTTTATTTTTATCATTATATACAATTTGTTTTTATAGTGTGGATCATGCAGGAGAGTTCAGGGTCAGAACAGGACCACAGAAATGTAAGTTTCTACACTTTTTTAAGAGTGAGTTATTAGTATGTTCTACACCCTAATCTCACAACAATCCCTCATAGAAAGCAATTTGTACATTCAAGCAATTAGGAAGTTTACATTGCAGTTGGCAGATCAATGGGAAGAAATACAGTATAATTTAAACATAAATTTTAATCATTATTTCTTTGTTTTTTATAAATGTAATTCTTCTTTTTGTGTTTAGATGCATGTGATCTCACATTGGATTTAAACACAGTAAACACTCGTCTTATTCTTTCTGAGAGTAACAGAAAGGTGACACTTGTGACTGAGAAGCAGCCATATCCTGATCATCCAGAGAGATTTGATGAGTGTCATCAGGTTCTGTGTAGAGAGAGTCTGACTGGACGCTGTTACTGGGAGGCTGAATGGAGTGGAGAGGGGGTTAATATATCAATTACATATAAAGGAATCAAAAGGAAAGGACGGAGTGATGACAGTTGGTTTGGATACAGTAGAAAGTCCTGGAGTCTGATCTGTATCAAAAACAGTTTCACTGTCAAACACAATAATAAGAGCACAGTCATATCGGTCTCTTCAAGTCAATCTAACAGAGTAGGAGTGTATCTGAACTGGTCAGCCGGCACTCTGTCCTTCTATGGCATCTCTGACACAGACACACTCACACACTTACACACATTCAACACCACATTCATTGAACCCCTCTATGCTGGATTTGGGGTTTATTCTGAAAGTTCAGTGTCTCTGTGTGAGATTAAACAGCTTCCTGTGAGAAACAATTGAAACACACAGTTAAGAGAACGTAACGCACATTATCTGTCTCACACATCTGTAAACTCTTTCTCTCTTCTAATCTTAATCTCAGTGCGTATATAGAATGTAGAATATGTGTCACTCGTATAGGTTAGAATGGGGAAAAAATGCAACGTTTGTTATGGCCGCTCTGTCGAGGTAAGCACTGCCCTGTGTTGTTTCTTAAAAAAGTGAAAAGTGGTTTAACAGGAGTTCTGTCTTTCTAAAAAAAAAAATCTAATTTCTTGCTCACAGGAAACAGTTCTTATCAAGCACTTGCTTTGTTACTATGTAAATGACAATTCACACTACCTGTTTTTGCACTCCACTGTGCTGCTTTGACATTGTTTTTGCTCTGTGTAATCATCTGCTAGATGGATGTCTTTAACTTTTGCAGTCATGTCTTTTGCAGCCTCTCTTGAATAAACGTTGTGTTTTTAGAACACCATTTCAAGTTAATGTATGTTTAACATTTCATGTTAATGATGCATTGCTTTTTTGTGTGAATGTCCCATGTGGAAGGCTGAAGTCTGTCAGGGACATGTAATATTGGATGGCTACAGTGGTCCAAACCATTGCCCCTTTTTGTTTTTCTTTCAGGATATGTTTCTTTTATTTATGCTTTCAAGTTATATACACTACTGTACAAAAGACTGGGGTCACTCAGTTATGTATGTATGTATGTATGTATTTATTAATTTTTTAAAAGAAATTAATATTTTATTTTATTCTGCAAGGATGCATTAAATTGCGTAAAAGTGACAGTGAAATTCCTATTTATTAACAATTTTGAAAAAAAAAAAATGTATCACAGTTTCCAAAGAAATATGAAGCAGCATAATTGTTTTTAACATTGAAAATAATTAGAAATGTTTCTTGAGCAGAAAATAAGCATAACAGAATGATTTCTGAAGGATCATGTTACACTGAAGACTGGAGTAATGATGCTGAAAATTCTGCTTCGAATCACAAGAACAATTTATATTTAAAATATATTAAAAGAAAACAGTTGTTTTAAATTGTAAAAATATTTCACAGTATTAGGGTTTTTATTGTAGCTGTGGTGAGCATAATCAGAATCAGAATTGGCTGTATTCCCCAGGTGTGCGCAAACAAACGAGGAATTTATTGTGGTTTTTTAAGGTGCTCCTGGTACATACATGCATACATACGTATCTGACATGAGAACAGAAAAACATTTAAATAAAAACTTAAATAATAATGTGTATGAATCTGGAACAGAAGATTTATTATGTATTTTGCATTTTTCCATAAATCTAATGAGCTGATATTTTAAAGACAGGAGATATTATAGGCAGGGAGTGATAATTTAATATAATTATAGAGGAAATCAAATGAAACAGAAGGCTACATTTGTGTTAGAAGCGTTCCAGTGATTCTCTGATACATTTCAAAGTGCAAATCGCTGTTTGCGGTACATACTGGATCACATATTGGATCTCATATCGTGTCAAATGAGTGCGTGAATCCAGTGCAGTACATTTATCTCACCACCAGAGGTCTCTCACTGGCTTCTCGTTCGGTGTGCTACCAGCTACTGTACTACTGTCTGTCTGTGTGTTATAAGAACATATAAATATGACGTTATTATTTAACTAATGAAATATATAATGTAAATACATAATGTATGTAACTTGTGAAGAACATAACATTAACTTATTAATAATGAAATGTGATAATGAAATCATATTACCCCAGTGCTTGTTGATGTTTCCTGTAAACGGTAGTATATTTAGTGTTTATGTATTTTAAGGCATGTTATTGTCACCTTAGCACAGATAAAGTGAGGGCAATTGGATTAGATGTAAATATGTTCAGAAATGAAGAAAACTGCTTCACCTGAACATGTTTTTTTTTACCCACAACAGACATTTTACAGGTAAAATGTAAACCAGCTGAACCAGTTTATTAAAAGCGACACTATTTCAACAGACTCGTGTCATGTTAAAGGAACGCGAACAATATCATGACAGAAAAGTTGTTTGTGAATAATGTGAATGGGTTTGAGAAGGAGATCAGTTTAATGCTGCTATCTAGAGACAGAATGGATTTATGAACAGAATGAAGTTTGTGTTTGATGTTCTTTGTTGAGACAAAGGTAAGTTTGAGCAATCTCTCTCTCTCTCAAAAAAAAAACAAAAAAAAAAAACTAGTTTTTCTTTGTCACAATCACCTTTCATACTAAACTGATAAAAAATTAAGTTTGGTTTTGTAGTCTCACAGACATATATTAACTGTTTTAATATATTGTGTTTTATGAATAGCATAATGTTTTATTCCTGATAGTCATCAATGGCTTCATCCACTCAGGTTTTTGAAATAAGGAGCTTGTGAAACCATTTAACTGCCTGTGAGTATTATGTGGCATAGTGTAAAAATTTGACCATCATGCTGATATTCATATTTTTATTAAATGCTTTATTCTAAATATATCTTTTTTTGTTCATGTCTAAAATGTTAGTTGTACATATCTGTGCTGTTTCAGTAGCACTGCTTATAAAATGAGTGTCTATGAGAAGAGAGAGGAGGAGGAGGATGTTCACACACATGAAGCAGCACCTCCAGAACCCAGTTGTGTGTCTGTGAAGAGTGACTGGTCCATAGGGGTCCCTCCTAATCTCAGGGCTGGAACAAGAACCTCAGAATGTGAGTGAGTACAATGTTGTTGACTGGGACATCCTTGTAGCCATTTGTTCCACTACCTCTTTTTCTTCCTGTAAGCATGACTGGATGTGTGACCAGATCACCACAATATTACCAAGGATGAAAGAGCCGCTTTAGATTTCCAGTAATTATTTATATTTATGATTGTGGTCCTAAATGAAGTATACTGTATATCTGTTCTGTGTCAGTAGTGCTGCCTTTAAAATGAGAAAGGAGGAGGTTTTTGTTCAGACAAATAACAGAACCCA
The DNA here is from genome assembly GCA_012976165.1 of Labeo catla. Taxonomy (NCBI): domain Eukaryota; kingdom Metazoa; phylum Chordata; class Actinopteri; order Cypriniformes; family Cyprinidae; genus Labeo; species Labeo catla. Next base: position 1,866,183 of record VONZ01000057.1, on the reverse strand, counting down.
GCTGTGTGTCTATGAAGAGTGATTGGTCCATAGGGGTCCCTCCTAATCTCAGTGCTGGAACAGTGACCTCTGAACTTGAGTGAGTATCAGCATGAGCATTGTCTTTGCTTCTTTAGGCAAAAGTTTGCAATTAGGTTATAAGCTTTTCTTTGATAAATGTGTAGTTGGTAAATGTGACATTTACCTTTATTCATTTAATATGCATGCTAAGGAGCTACTTGGAAGTAATTTATCCAAAATGATATCTCTCAAAAAAGAAGTATAGAAATTAGTCCTGTCAGATTGATTCATTGGAATTAATCACATCCAAATTAAAGCTTGTGATTACATAGTATATGTGTGTGTACTTTGTATATTCATATGTATTTATATTAATACTGTTTCCTTCTGAAGCATCAGTGAGCGTTTGAACCTTCTGTTATAGCTGCATATGAGACCTTCAATTGTCCTCAGTGTGAAAAGATGGATCTCAAAATCATAATCGTTGTTGGAAAGGGTTCAAATACACACTTTTGTTTAATAGAGTTAAACACAAACTTTTGAGCGGGGTCATTTTTATAAATTCAACTATTATTTTCTCTTGTGGACTATATGTAAACGTCTTTTATGTGAAATATTTTATTCAAAACTTGGTGCACATTTATGCTACAACTATGCTAATTTGTAACTTATATTGCTGATGCAAACAGCTACTATCAGCATCTTTGTAATATCCGGATGATAATCATAAGAGCAGCTATAGGTATGTTGAATATGAAAGCAGTCTATGAAACTAACACTGGGATCAAATCAAATCCCAGAATTTGATGTGCTGTAAACATTTGTAAATATTATGTAACATCCTATTTCATCTGTCTGATTCAAAACATTTGAAAAAATTTTTAATGCATTCAGACCTGAATGAGTTTTAGAGTTTTTATTGAAAATACTTTAAAAAACCTTATAGAGATTTTTAATTAGTATGCATTTTATTGTATTTTAACTTTCTTTGTAAAGAAAGCTGACATTGAATCACAAACAAATTTCTGTTTTTTTGCAGAGTGAAGAGAGATGATGTGATGAGATCAGTCACGCCCCATCTGACCTCCACTGACCCCGAATGTCAGACCCTCACCAGGCAGAAAGTTAAAGACCAACACAAAACCAGCATGAAGAACAAGTATGAGAGATTATTTGAGGGAATCAAACTAGAAGAGAATCGAACCCTCCTGAACAGGATCTACACACAGCTTTACATCATAGAGGGAGAGAGTGAAGGGGTGAATAAAGAACATTAAGTTTTACAGATGGAGAAAACAACCAGAACACAAGACACTCCAACCTACTGCAATGACATCTTTAAACCCTTACATCAACCAGGATGTGAGAAGAAATACAAAATCAAGACTGTTCTTACTAAAGGCATCACAGGAATTGGAAAAACCGTCACTGCACAGAAGTTCATTCTGGACTGGACTGAGGGAAAAGCCAATCAGGATGTAGATTTCATGTTTGTGCTTCCATTTCGAGACCTGAACTTGATTAAAGATCACCAGTACAGTCTTCACAGACTTCTGCTGGACTTTCATCCTGAACTTCAAGATCTGGACTCAAAGATTTATGAGGAGTGTAAAATTGTGTTCATCTTTCATGGTCTGGATGAAAGCAGAATTACACTGATGTTTTCATACACACAGAAAGTTTGTGATGTGAATAAATCTTCATCAGTGAGTGTGTTGTTGTCAGATCTCATCAGAGGAGAGCTGCTTCCCTCTGCTCTCATCTGGATCACCTCCAGACCAGCAGCAGCCAATCAGATCCCCTCTAAATACATCAACCGTGTGACAGAAATTTAGGGATTCAATGATCCTCAGAAGGAGAAATATTTCAGGAAGAGAATCAGTGATGAGCATCAAGCCAACAGAATCATCTCACACATTAGAAGATCAAGAAGCCTCAACATCATGTGTCACATACCCGTCTTCTGCTGGATCTCAGCCACTGTGCTTCAAAACCTCCTGAAACAAGATTACAGTGCAGAAATCCCTCAAACTCTGACTGAAATGTACATACACTTCCTGCTGATTCAGATCAACATGAGGAATCAGAAATATGATGAGAGAGATCCAGAGAAACTACTGAAGTCCAACAGAAGAGTGATTGTGAAACTTGCTGAACTGGCCTTTAGCTGATGAAGGGCAATGTGATGTTCTATGAGGAGGACCTGATTGAGAGCGGCATACACATCACTGATGCCTCAGTGTATTCTGGGATTTGCACTGAGATCTTTAAGGAGGAATCTGTGATTCATCAGAGGAAAGTCTACTGCTTCATACATCTGAGCTTTCAGGAGTTTTTAGCTGCTTTCTATGTGTTATACACACATGTAGTCGAGAATGAGGAATCACTGATATCGATTGTACGTGATTTGGAGTTTATATCGACAGTTTCAGGGATGTGTGGAGTTGTTGGGCCTGAAGAATATCACCAGTACGGTGTTAAAATCTCTCTGGATGACCTACAAAAAGCAGCTGTTGATAAATCCTTAAAGAGTAATAATGGACACCTGGATCTTTTTCTGCGGTTCCTGATGGGCGTCTCACTGGAGTCTAATCAGAAACTCTTACAGGGTCTACTGACACGCACAGTGAACAGCTCAGGGTTTTCAAAAAGTTACATTCAAAACAAAATCAAGAGTGATAGTTATTATGTAAGTCAACATCTCTCAGCTGAGAGATGCATTAATCTGTTTCTCTGTCTGCTGGAAATGAAGGATCAGACTCTGTACAGAGAGATTCAGGAGTTTGTGAAATCAGAGAATCACTCAGCGAAGAAACTCTCTTCATCTCACTGCTCAGCAATCGCCTACATGCTTCAGATATCAGAGAAGATGCTGGATGAATTTGATCTGAAGAAATACAACACATCAGATGAGGGTAGAAGGAGACTGATACCAGCTGTAGCGAACTGCAAAAAAGCTCTGTGAGTATTAATTGATGTGAATGGAGATGAAACTGAATGCGTCTGTTTTGTTGAGACAAAGTAACATTGTAATTCCTTCCTCAAATCATGACACTTTTTTTTGTTATGACAGTAATTTAAAGGAAAATCAGAAGCTGAAATACACTATGTTAAAGTACTTCATTGCATATGTTCACTTCATATTGAAGTGTCCAGTTATTTTTCAGTAAACATACACAGCTATGTAGTTCTTTCAGGTCAATATGTTATCGTAGAGAGCCTACAAAGGAAAAGGAACCAAGAATAAATATATAAAGCTATGGAAAGCATCTCCCATTCTCTCTGGATGTACTCACATACAGTACAGACACATACAGTACAGACACACACATTCATGCACACAGAAATTCAAAAAAGTGTCTCATGTTATTTTAGCAAACAGAGCTTTACCTGTCATATGAATATAAATGATGCTTTCCTTTCCTAAAACATTTGGTTTGTAGTATCAAACTTATTCAAATATAACTGACTGTCAGTCAAGACAAGAGTTCAGAGTTCACTTAATGATGAAAAACAGATTATATAAGTCATGTGATCAATGTGCAGAACAGAACATATTTTTGACCCACCGTCTCATCTTAAATCATACGGTCCTGTGTTTTAGACTTGATGACTGTAATCTCACTGGTCAGTGTTGTGAAAGTTTATCTTCATCTCTACAATCATCAAACTCACTGAGAGAGCTGGACCTGAGTCACAACGACCTGCAAGATTCAGGAGTGAAGCTTCTGTCTGATGGGCTGAAGAGTTCAAACTGTCGACTCAGCATATTGAGGTAAGAAAAGTAACTGGACCTTTTGGCTGGGCCTTGGCTTTGCCGGACTGGGAGGAGCCAGAGGAGCTTTTACAATTTCAACCACCTGAGCACTAGATGCTAAACCAGAACACAGTTTCATTAAAGGGTTCAGCTTTCTTGGACCGTGAAATACATTTTCTACCTTCCCTAACAATTGCTTAGTGCAGACCCCAGCGTGTGTTTGTGTTTGCTCCAACCTGTTCTTTTAATGAAATTTAAAGTTATTTGAAAATTAATTGTTCACTAATTAAGTTTAAGAAGATTAGAGATTAAGACTGATACTGAGATCTGATGAGATATTGCTTCAACACTGTGAAGCATCAGTGAGCGTTAGAACCTTCTGTAATATTTGCATATGAGACCTTCAGTTGTCCTCAGTGTAAAAAGATGGATCTCAAAACAAAATTCAACACTGTGACACCGAGTAAAACACTAAACACACTAGGAACACACTGGCTACTTTATCAAAAGCGAACCTGTAATTGGTGATATGTGAATAAAAATTGCTTCAGTAAATCATTTGTGTGTGAATCAGTTTAAGATGATCTCCAGTGTGATGTTTGAGTGTTTGTACGTGTGTGTTTGTAGATTATCTGGCTGTATGGTGACAGAGGAAGGCTGTCATTATCTGGCTTCAGCTCTAAGTTCAACCCCTCACACCTGAGAGAGCTGGATCTGAGCTACAATCACCCAGGACAAGCATTAGTCAAGCTGCTCTCTGATCCAAACTACAGACTGGAAAAACTCAAGTATGTTCAGCACTAACACACCTGTCATGTGTGTTTCTACATGTGTAGCACGGATGTAAGTCATTGAAAACTCAAATGTACACTACTGGCCATAAATTTGGAATGAAAGATTTTGAAAGTCTTTTCCCTAGTAAGAAAGTAATAGATTTAAAATGCATTTATTTTATACTAAGTATAGTTCCAGGTTTATTAACATATTTACTGACATATTGCTCAAGACTTACTGATATTAAAATTGTAAACTTTATTATGAGTACTACTTGTGCACAATGCACATTTCTTAATATTAAGCCTTAAATATATTTTAATGTCACTATTGATGAGTGTTGTATGATCTTTAAATAATATTGGTCTTTAAGTGCAAAATATTTAAAGTGTACCTGAGGAATACTTGTAATAGTTCCACTTTAGCACAATAAAATATAGTATATCTTTAGTTTGTCTTCAGCACTATTTCCACACAATTAAAGTGCATTAATTACAAAATTAGTTGTTCAAATTCAGCATACTTTAAATATACCAGTTTAGAATGCTAAAAGTACAATTGCAGGGTATGTATAAGTACATAATGTGTAAATGTATTTGTAGTATACTTAGCATGACATAAATGTATTTTTAAATACATTTTAGTATGTTTTTTTGTCAAAGGGCTATGTTCACCTAGACTGCTTTTTTTCTAAAATTTTCATTATCATTCAAAATTAATTAGACATGTTCTGTTTTTATAGTGTAAATCATAGAGGAGAGTTCAGGATTGTAGCAGGAATACAAAAATGTAAGTCTCTCTCTATCACACACACACACACACACATGTTGGGTTTACATGTTTTATGGGGACATTCCATAGGCGTAATGGTTTTTATACTGTACAAACCGTATTTTCTATCGCCCTACACCTACCCTACACCTAAACCTAGCCCTCACAGGAGACTGTGCACACTTTTACTTTCTCAAAAAAACTCATTGTGCATGATTTATAAGCCTGTTTCCTCATGGGGACCTCACAAATGTCCCCACAAGGTCAAAATTTACTGGTATTACTATCCTTGTGGGGACATTTGGTCCCCATAACGTGATGAATACCAGGTGCACACACTTTGATTATTGTTGTTTTGTTGTGTTATTAATGTTATTATCTCTTTTCTTGTGTTCAGACATCTGCAATCTCACACTAGATTTAAACACAGCAAACACATGTCTCTCTCTGTCTGAGAGGAACAGAAAGGTAGAACATGTGAAAAAGAAGCAGCCGTATCCTGATCATCCAGAGAGATTTGAGAGATTTCCTCAGGTTCTGTGTAGAGAGAGTCTGTCTGGACGCTGTTACTGGGAGGCTGAATGGAATGGGAAACCTGATATATCAGTGACATATAAAGGAATCAGCCGGAAAGGAAAGAATGATGACTGCAGGTTTGGATACAATGAAAAATCCTGGAGTCTGATCTAAAATAATTACAAATTCTTTGTTAGACACAATAATAAGAAAACAGCCATACCTCCCCCTTCACATTGCTCTAACAAAGTAGGGGTGTATCTGGACTGGTCGGCCGGCTGTCTGTCCTTCTACAGCGTCTCTGACACACACACACTCACACACTTACACACATTCAACACCACATTCACTGAACCCCTCTATGCTGGATTTAGGGTTTGTTATTCTGGTAGTTCAGTGTCTCTTTGTGAGATTAAACCACTTTCTGTGAGAAACAAGTCAGACACACACAGATGAGAAACAGAAACACTCACATTATGTATTTAACTTACACCGCTGTAAACTCCTTCTCTATTCTAATATAACACATGTTGGCTTCTAAATGAGACCACAGTTTTTAAACAAAGACATTTGAATGCAGCTCAACAGGAGTTTTTTGAGTCTCTAAGCGCCACCTGCAGGAAGATTTAGTTTCTCACTCACAGGAAACGGTTCTTAGTAAATGCATAGGTCAGTCAGAGCTCATCTTCTAAACACTGTTCATCACAAATCTTAAAGGCTGTGGAGCTCATCTTACGCTCTGTGTGGAAGCTAGATGTCTCTTCCTTATCGCTTATTCTCACAATCAGTGTTTGGGAAAGTTACTTTTAAAGGTAATGCATTACGATATTGAGTTACTCCCTAAAAATGTAACTAATTACATTACTTAGTTACTTTTTATGGAAAGTAATGCGTTACTTTACTTTTGTGTTACTTTTTAATCTGGGCAGGGCTTGCTTGTTTGTTTTTAATATAAAAGGTTCTGTTTTTGGCAAATGTAAAAGTCTTTTCACACCAAAAGCCTCAGGCTTTGAGAAAAGTAAATTAATGTACAGTAGACCGCAGAAGAAAAAATATCAACTCTTCAGCAATAAAAGAAAAGGAAAACAAATGTTAGATTATGCTAGATAATAATTTTTGCTTATTAGTATGGTTGAATTGGATCATTGAAGGTCGGCAGCAAAGACACCGGTTAATAAAATGGTATTAAATGCATAAAGGATATTTGTATTATTTAACATATTTAATTATTGCAGGTTTACATCATATTCTGAGGTTGTTTTTTTTTTCATTTTAGGAATACTGAATGTGTTTTTGTGAGTGTTAATTAATTGTGAGAATTAATGAATGTTCACATTTATTCTGAAACTAACATCTTACTCCCGATTTCTCTCAACATGGGGACAGGAGAGCTTTTAATCAATAAATGGGAGGAAAAGTAACTGGCGTTACTTATTTGAAAAAAGATATTTTCTTGTCAATTAAAAAGTAATGCATTTCTTTACTAGTTGCTTGGAAAAAGTAATAATATTATGCAACTTGCGTTACCCCCAACACTGGTCTCAATCACAGTCAAACTGATTGTTCAATGGAGTTGTGGATCAAAATCATATCAGATTTAGTCATTGTGGGACCTTTTGTGCTTGAAAACATTCAATAATCAGCTTGTGTCTTGAGCTCAACATTATTATGGGGGGATAGTTTCCATGTTGCTTCTAAATCCTCACAGCCATTTAATAGAAATTGTAAGGATATTATGAATGACCAAAAATGTTTCTTACAAAATGTTTTTATTTACCTACCCAGTTGTTTTAAATTTTTATAAAAATTTTTTTTATAAAAAAATATTGTTGATAAAAATGAACCTTGTAAACCTTTGTATATAATATATTGCATTTTTAAAATGAACTTATGCCCTTTGTCATGATGTAATATATATATATATATATATATATATATGTATATTTCTGCTTATTTTAAAGTAATGTATTAAGGTCTAAGGACAAAATAGGGATTTTGACAGTAAAATTTTGAAAGAATTTAAAATAACTGTTTTCTATTTAAAATGTAATATATATTTATGTATATATTGATATTGATAAGCTCTCTCCTGATGTGCTGGGCCGGCCGGCGGCGTCTGAGCCTGATGCATCGGGCACTCAGGAGGCGGAGAGCCTGGGTTTGTATTACACTTTTTTTTTGGGGCAGCTGTGGCCTAATGGTTAGGGAGTCGGGCTTGTAACCGAAAGGTTGCGGGTTTGAGTCCCAGGTCCGGCAGGAATTAAAGTTGGTGAGAGTGAATATCCAGCGCTCTCTCCACCCTCAATACCACGACTGGGGTGAGTCCCTTGAGCAAGGCACCGATCCCCCAACTGCTCCCCCGGGTGCCGCAGCGATAGCAATATGGCTGCCCACTGCTCCGGGTGTGTGTGCATGTTTGATCACTTTTCACTACTGTGTGTGTGCACTTGGATAGGTTAAATGCAGAGCACAAATTCCGAGTATGGGTCACCATACTTGGCCACACGTCACATCCTTTCCTTTCCATATTGTGAATTTTATATTTGAAGAGATGCAAAAGCCTCTAACTCCATCGGACGTTTTTCTTTAAATTAAGCATTTTTATCAGGCTCCTATGTAGAAGTACTGGTACTTCTGATTGGGCTGAGGCTGGGTTTTAGCTATTTGATGGCTTTTAGAGGGTTTTGCATCTTCATTTGTTTTTTCACTTTCTTTTTAAGTTGTTTCTTATTTTGTTTTAGAAATTAATAGATTAAAATATTATATATATTATTTTAATGTATGTAAGCCTATAATATCAAAACAAATAATAAGACTAGTGTGAATTATGTTAAAATGAAAAGAAAAAAAGAATGAAAACATAACTCAAAAATGTAAAATTACTTATTTTATTTTTCAGAAATACATCAAACAACAGGCAATTTCAAATGCCTACATTACATAAATTCATAAATAATTAGATTTTCAAGTGCTCAGTGGGGATTTGTAAAATGTGAATGTCATTTCACTAACTATGAGAAATTTCATTTGAATTATAACATCACCTCTCATTTGAGAGCAAACCACAGGACCGTCTCATACTGGAGGGATTTTGTCCATGGAGCAGCCACACTTCTCAACAATCATATTTGGGAACTCTGCCACCTCGATTTCAGTATAATCTCCCTTTTTCACCAGGTACATCATGGGCAGGGGCGCGCTCTCCATCACCGCACAGGTCCTCTGCCCGTATCCATAATAACCACGCTTGGGCTGCTTACATCCTCCTGCGCATCTGAAAGCCTGGTACCCGGCCGGCTCAATGATCCAGTACTGAGTCCAGGTCAGTTCACGGAAATTGATGAAATGCTCCTCCCGGCAACACTTGCTGCTGTTTGGGCTGGAGTTACAGTTCCCCTGAGATCTGTTTACATTGAAATAGGATTTTAGTTGAGGAATATATGATTGACAGGTGTAAAGTTTAATGCAAGTCATGCAAACTAAATAATCTGCAGCTTAATAACAATACTCACCCATATTCATCCAGGTTTAAAGTGTACAAGACAAGTTCAGGTGCACCCATATCTTTCTCCAGGGTGTTTTCTTTTGGATCCTGTGTGGCGAAGCGCACTCTTTTGGCCATTTCAGCTGCATAGCTGCCTGGTCTCTCGCCCTCAGTCCATACTTCCAGATGCAAAGGTGTTTTCTTTTGGGATTTAGACCAGTAATGAATGGCCTGAGTCACGTCAAAGCTCCTCCAGCCAGATTCATGGATGGGAACCAGTCTATAAAATAGTGAATATGGACATGTAAGTTCCCATTCATGCAATATAAAATTAAAGATGAGTGCATTTATTTGTTTTCATTGTATTTTTGGGCATCTGATGTACCTTGAGTCAAGGAGTGATGTTCTGTTGGAGCCGTTTCCCAGCACTTCCACCCAGTAGATGCTCACTCTGGCGTTGTTAATGGGTCTGTGGTGTCTTCGCTCAGGTTTGGATGGATTCTGTGCAGCTGTTTGGAAAAGTTTCAGTTCGGCCATAGTGACCTCAGTGTTTTCTTGCAGTCTGGCCTCCATGTCGAACACAAGACGCTGACGGGTTGTGTCAGAGTACTTGATTTCTCCTGTTATATCTGTCAAAAACAGAATACATTAGATTTTAGGCTATTGCAGCTTTTTTTATATTTGGCATAATTTAAAAAAAAAACTTGCTATTATGTTATAAATTGTATTTTTGTCAACATTTTAAAGTATTAAGTAAGCAATTATTTAAAAATAATGTTAATGGTAGAATTTGGCAACGAAGTTAATTAGTTTCAGTAGTTCATGTGAACTCAAATGTGAATACTTTCACACTTGGTTAGTGTTAATTTTGACATATTATTACACTTTTAACATTAAAGTTTCTTTACAACAATATATTTACATTAACATCAATCAAGAAAAAAAATTATTTGTAAATGTTATTAGTATATGGTCCAGTTGTTTGTTACATTCATTATTGTTAGTTGTTAGTTCATAATACCAAATACATTATCTATTATTAAAATATTGAATATTATGTACAGATATGTTACTGTTTTGTAAAAGTTCATTTTATTTTTATTTATGTATTTATGCTTTTATTTATTGGTTTAATCTATTTCAAGTATTTTTACACTATTTATGATTGCATTTTTATTTATTTATTATTTCTAAAGCATACACTACCAGTCAAAAGTTTTTGTAAGTAAGATTTTTAATGTTTTTAAAGAAGTCTCTTCTGCTCACCAAGCCTGCATTTATTTGATCCAAAGCACAGCAAAAACAGTAAAATCTTGAAATATAGTTACTATTTAAAATAACTGTTTTCTATTTTGAATATATATTAAAACGTAATTTATTCCTGTGATTTTAAAGCTGAATTTTAAGCATCATTACTCCAGTCACATGATCCTTCAGAATCATTCTAATATTCTGATTTGCTGCTCAAAAAATATTTATTATTATTATTATTATGTTGAAAACAGCTGAGCAGAATATTTTCAAGTTTCTTTGATGAATACAATTTTTTGAATAAAAAATGAATAAAAAACTTACAAATTATAAATGTCTTTATCATCACTTTTGATCAATTTAAAGCATCCTTAATAAAAAAATAAAGGTATTAATTTCTACAACTTCTCCCTCCCTCCCAACTGTTTTAAATATTAATGATAATGATAATAATAAAAAAATCAGAATATTAGAATGATTTCTGAAGGATCATGTGACACTGAAGACTGAAGTAATGATGCTGAAAATTCAGCTTTAAAATCACAGGAATAAATTACATTTTAAAATATATTCAAATAAAAGACTGTTATTTTAAATAGTAAAAATATTTCAAAATTGTACTGTTATTGCTGTAATTTGGATCAAATAAATGCAGGCTTGGTGAGCAGAAGAGACTTCTTTAAAAACATTAAAAATATTAATGTTCAAAAACTTTTGACTGGTAGTGTATATTAACGAATAATAAAATACAGAATACAATGTACAAATTTTTAAACTTTTTAACAGCTCAATTTCATTTTGCAAATGTAACCCACCTGCATTCCCATGGATTCCCCTAAGAATTCCCGCCAGACTTGGCAGGGATCTCCTCCTGCGCTTGTGATGGAGTTTCAGCATGGACAGATATTTGTTCTTGATGTGAACTGGAACAACTAGATTGTCCAAATCTCTCTTCTGAATCCTGGGGAGTTCAGTTAGTCCAAGTTTTTGGAGCATGGCCTGCTTCATATCCTCATGGTCGAATCCCTCAGTGAATGAGATCACTGTGGCGCAAATGAACAGCTGGATGAGCAGAGCCATACTTGATGTAGTGATGCCAGTGTCGCTCTCTGATTAAATGAATGACTCTCTGAGTCTCTCAGGGTTTATATACAGTCGCCCCCCTCCCTCCCCCCACCCCGTCTGGCTCTTCACACCTCTAACAAAGGGGAGACAACCTAAAAAAGACACCCTTCAAAGCCATGTCCCATTTAGGCCATCTACTGATGTTCATGACTTTAGTTTTTCAGATGCATCTTAAATATCTTCATTATATATTTCTATATATTTTTTGAAAAATATATTTTTAAACATAATTTATTTGTATTAAATTATAGATTATTTCTAAGGCATGAATGAATGTTTTTGTGGAAAAAGTTTAGCTTTTATTTATTTATTCTGCAACTAATACAAATTTTTTTTACACATTTTTAATGCAATTTAATGCATGGTTCAGTTTTTTTTTTTGTTGCATTCTTTTTCTGCCTGTTTTTCTGTTTATGCCCTTCTACTTTCCAGCTTTAACCATCTTTGGTAAAAGCAGCAGTGTATTTGGCAGGGCAGAGGGAAGAGGAAAGTGTATTGAGAAATGCCCACCCCTGCTGTCCTACGAGGGAGAGTCATTATTCCACAAACAGAGGCAGTAAATCCAGGAGTGTGTTCAGGGATGTGGATTGGAGGGAGTTTCTCAAGGGGGTGATTATCTGTTACTATTGCAGGACTGCTCAGACCTCTTCTGTCCTGCCAACCTGGGACTAAAGTTACCCCAGTCTGTGTATTGTGTATTGGGGCCGCAGGTTGTCCTGGGATGTCAGACAATGACGGCACAGGAACGGCTGATGACGGATCACGTCACGTCAGACAGCTAAGCAAATTTACTTGCTACACAGCCACGTTTTCATGGTAATCGTGTTATTATCTGATGCTGTTTGTCAGGATGGGAAAGACAAGTATAATCCAATGTTTACGAATCAACATGGCTATTATTATTCCAAATGAAGTCAATAGCACTACAGATAAGACGCATTTTCTCTAACATAAATTTAAGACCTAAAATTCATACAGAACCTTAAAAAATGATTTTTAAAAACCTTTTATATTAGTAATTTTTGCACCTAACCCAAAAATAAAATAAAATAAAATATATTTTAAAAACAAAACAAAACAAAAACAAATGGGATATTTGAAAAACTCCAGCCATGATTGTAGTAAAATAAAATAAAATAATAAAATAAATCTTCACTTTATTTATATATTTATTTATTTGTTTAGCAGTTTGATTTAGCAGTGTCATTATTGTATTTATTATTTTAGAGTTTTTATTTATTATGTTTAAAACATAAATTAATGAAATTAATGTTTTTGTGAAGAAAATTAAGCTTTTATTTTATTTTATTTTTGTAATGCAACTAATACAATTTTGTAAATGTAATTGCTGTCCTACAAGCTGACCTAAGAATTTTAAAAAGTAATAATTTGTTGTAAAGACTTGTTAAAAATGCTAAATTTATGTGTTTACACAATTTCATCTCTGTCAAATCTTTCACCTGCACCTTAAAAAGTTTCCTTGATTCCAAACTGGATATTTGAAAAACTCCAGACATGTTTGTAGTAAAATAAAATAAAATAAAATAAAATAAAATAAAATAAAATAAAATGTATTATTTTAAAGTTATTAATTTAATATTTCTAAAACATGAATGAAATAAATGTTTTTGTGAAGAAAACTGAGCTTTTATTTTATTATTTTATTTTATTTTTTGTTATGCAACTAATAGAATTAAGTAAATGTAATTGCTAAAAGCTGACATACAAATTTTAAAAAGTAATAAGAATTTGTTGTAAAGACTGTTTACACACTTCCATCTCTGTCAAATTTTTCACCTGCACCTTAAACAATTTCCTTGATTAAAGATAATTTGACATTTGACAAATGAATAAAGATAGAAAGATAAAAGTTTATAGTAACTGTCAAATATTTATGCAGATAAATATACATTTATTTAATGCCTCAGATTTATTTTAATAAATGTCATTCTGATGTTTTTGTAAATTTGTTGTAAAATTTTGTAAAATTTGAAACACCTCCGAAACATTGTCACAAAAAATTAATTTTTATTTTTATTTAAGTTTTTTATTTTTTTTATTGTTATTATTATTAGTAGTAGTAGTAGTATTTTATTTATTTATTTAGACCATTATACTTATTTTTTCGACTATGATAGTATTAGATATTACTAAATTATATTTAATTTAATAACACTTAATTTCAGTATGTTGTATATTTTTAGTGGTAAATTCTATACTTTCTGTCATTGTAAGATATTTCATGAGACAGTCCAGTTAAAACTGTATTGACCTTAATGTTTTGAATACACACCATCATAACAAAAGATCTTAGGCCTGAGACTTTCAATGACTCATTAGGCCAAACTATTATTTCTAGCTATAGACGGTTGTTTTGGAGGGTGGGGTGTTGCAATTGACTTTCTTTGATTTCTCCATGCTGCAGATTCTAGCACATCAATTAATTAGATGATCTAGACTGAAAGTGGTATTTCTCATTTTCTACTTGCATATGAAAAGGGATCAGAGGGATTAAACCAACAATAACACTGTCCTGTATTTTAGCCCTTTTAATCAAGAGCCCCCAATAAACACAAAAGGTGTTAATGATGAGCGTTATAGAAGCTGTTCATTGAAACCAGCCCAGCTACACACATCAGATGTGCTCAGTGTTTACTGCTATGATGGAGGGCTTTATTTGATCCACTATCAAGACTAATAGAAATGAAATTAAGCTATTCAGCCAGACAAACTGTTAATACACAGTCTGCTTTGACTTTCTTTGATTGAAAGTTGACTCTGCAGCACAGTTTGCCATAAATTGTTCTTTCTCTTCTCAATTTATTTTCATGAATTCCATGCAAGCAATTAGGAAAGTAGTAAATAAATTACTGAAATGACCAGTAGGTGACGCTGCTTTACCATGTCTTATCAAGAAACTATTCCTAAATTATCTGGACAGACTCTGAGGATTTTTTTTTTCAGCCCCAAGGGGGCGCCCTGGCATTTGCAGAACTGACCACAATGTAGTCCCGCACATTTCTATATGCTATACAGAGAGTCAACAGCACCACATTAGTATATAGTTTGTATTAATATATCATAGCAACATATTTAATTTAATCCACTGTAATCAACCATTTGAGTTTCAATCAGTTATTTCATCTCCCAAGTTTCAGATTTATTTCCTCCATCGTTGATTAATTTTAATGTGGTTGAAAAAGTGACTGCAGGTTGTGACGTTGGCACCACTTCTGTGTTTTTAAGCCAGCAATAAAGTGAACTTTTTTCTTTTTTTAATGTTAGTTAGAATTAATTTTGAATAAAGTTTGTTACATTGTATACTTATTGTACTTGGACGTTCAGATATGATACTTTTCAGTACTTTTCATTTCCTAAACATTTTTATAAATTGTCAAATATGCCCTACATAATTTAGAACTTAAAATATTAGATACTAAATAATATAAAAATGAAAAATAAAAGTAAAAAGTATTTGGGGATAGATAGATGGATGGATAGATAGATAGATAGATAGATAGATAGATGGATGGATAGATAGATAGGCAGATAGATAGATAGACTAATTGAGGACAGATAGATCATCTACACAACCAGTCAAAAAGATTTTTTATGTTTTTAAAGAAGTCTCTTCTACTCACCAAGCCTGCATTTATTTAATTCAAAGTACAGGGAAAAACAGTACAATTTTGAAATATGTTTTTTTATATTTAAAACAACTGTTTTTTATTTGAATATATATTAAAATATAATTTATTCCTGTGATTTCAAAGCTGAATTTTTAGCATCATAACTCCAGTCACACGATCCTTCAGAAATCATTCTAATATTGTGATTTGCTGCTCAAAAAACATTTAATATTATTATTATGTTAAAAACTGCTGAGTAGATTTTTTAGGTGTCTTTGATAAATAGAATGTTCAGAAGAACAGCATTTATCAGAAATAGAAATCTTTGTACAAATGTTAAAAATAAATGTCTTTATTATCATTATTGATCAGTTTAAAGCATCTTTGCTAAATAAAAGTAATTTCTATAATAAAAAATAAATAAATACTATTAATAATAAATTATACTGACTGTAACCTTTTGAATGGTGTAGTGTACAATATCATAAAAGCTTTTTATTTCAGATAAATGCTGATCTTTGGATCATTCTATTCATCAAAGAATCCGATAAAAAATAAATGTTTTAAATATTGATAATAATAATAATAACAATAAAATGTTTCTTGAGCAACAAATCAGCATATCAGAATGATTTCTGATGGACCATGTGACTCTGAAGACTGGAGTAATGATGCTGAAAAAAATTAGCTTGGATCACAAAAATAAATTACTTTGTAAAATATATTCAAATAGAAAGCACTTATTTTAAACAGTAAAAATATTACTGCTTTTGCTGTATATTGGATCAAATAAATGCAGGCTTGGTGAGCAGAAGAGACTTTCTTAAAAACATTAAAAATCTTACTGTTCAAAAACTTTTGACTGGTAGTGTATATAACCATGCTTAATACCACAAAAATAATCCTAAAAATGAAAGTGTGAACACATGTGACCCCCAACCTGCCCCACCCCCTCCAAACACCCCACCTCCAATCCTAAATTCCCATCTTAAGCAAAACAGCTGTTGCAGACGTGAGTATTTATGTATTTTGTCTGTAAACATGTGTATTTATGGAAGCACATTTATGTTTTTGTTTATGGGCGTGTATGTGTTTATATTTGTGCCTGTTTTAAAAGTCATCTGTTTCTATCCGTTGATAATGCATTTTTGTTTGTTTGTGTATATGTAAGTGTATTTGTTTAAAGTGTCTGGGAGATTATCTATAGCTGTGTGTTTATGTAAATGCATGAATATATGTTCATATGCATGTAGCCTGTGTATGTTTATTATGATGGGTGTCTGAATGTGTGTGTGTGTGTGTGTGTGTGTGTGTGTGTGTGTGTGTGAGTAGAGAGAGAGAGACTAGTCGCCATGTTTCTCCTCATCATTCCTGAAACGCACTCAGCGGCGGCGGGCAGATGAGAGAGAACCACCCCGTCACCCCGCATCCACACCTCCACCATCACCATCCTCCTCCTCCTCCTCTTCATCTTCACCCCATCATCATCATCTGACGGACTTCGTCCCGCGGGCAGGACTTACTTTTTGAGGAATTATTCTTGGGAAAAGGACTATGGAAAACTAAGCGACACTCAATCGGTGCCTTTGGGGAACTTCGCTAAACTCACTTTTTGCGGACATAGAGATATTTTATCCATCTTTTATACACAAGTAACGCTACAATATCACATTTGGGGGGCGTGTCATGTTATTCCTGTTTGTTTTGAGGAAAATTCCCTTTGAGGACGAGCTAAAATCTGTTAGCCTGCTAGCCAAACGTCTTTATTAGCCGGATCATTAGCATCAGTTATTTTAACCCGTTAAAGTTGAACAAACTGGGGGTGTTTGATAGTCTATATACATGACATGTTTTGACACTAGTAGTTGTTAATATTAATACACGATTTGTTGTATTTATATGAGAGAAAACCAGTTAAGATACATTGTGTCGCGGGAATGTTGTTAGCTCGTTAGCTTGAGTAGCTACAGAAAGGCACTTAAATGTATGTAAGTTAATATTTACAAAACGCCAGAGAAACTCCAAGGTCTTTTTAGATAAATGTCTTAAATTGTTATTTTTTATTCCCTCATTTGGTGGTTTGTTGATCTGAGTACATCAAAAGATGTAGTGAAAAGTTTTATGTGGTATGAAATTAAAATTAGTTTTGAGTTTACTGCAGTGTTGTGACTGCATTTCGCTGTCATAATGGGTGGGATATATTTATAGCTATTTACAGATCCCCTCCAAAGAGTTCTCGCGTATTTGGATCAATTTTAATAACATCACACTACATTTTTTTGGACTGACATTCGTTTGGAACCATGTCTGGAGAAGTGCGTTTGAAAAAGCTGGAAAAACTGATCCTGGATGGTCCTGTCCATTCCAATGGACAGTGTTTTAGTGTGGAAAGTCTTCTGGATGTTCTCATCTGCCTTTATGATGAGTGCATCAACTCCCCACTCAGAAGAGAGAAGAACGTTGCTGAGTTTTTGGAATGGGGTGAGTATAATGCTTTAAAAACATTTCCTAAAATCAGTGCATTCCTTGTTTAAACTGTATTAAATCAGTGTATTTCATGCCCAGACCATCTTAAATCAATGCATTTAATGTTTAAACACTGTTAAATCAATGCATTTTATGTTTAACCAATATCAAGTAAATGCATTTCATGTTCAAGCCATCCTAAACCAATGCTTTTCAAGTTTAACCCATAGTAAAACAGTGCATTTTATGTTAAACCCATATCAAATCGATGCATTTCATGTTTAACCCATAGTAGGCCAAAGCGTTTTATGTTTAACCCATGTTAAATCCATGCATTTCATATTGAGTCTGTCTTAAACCAATGCATTTAATGTTTAACCCATAGTAAACCAATGCATTTTATGTTTAACTCACATCAAATCAATGCATTTTATGTTTATTGCATCATAAAGTCATTTTGATTCAATCATCTCATTATGGTACCAACCCTAAGTTCAGCAGATGTTTGGGTTTTAAAGTAATCATAAATAAGCATATTTCACTGTAGCTCATGCAACAAATGTCTTTAAGCCACATTTGGCAGCACTAAATCATAGGTGTGTGTACAGCCCTGAAAAAGTCAAGTAGCAACATGCTGTTAAATTCTGAGCCATCATACCAGCATGTTGAGCATGGGGCACGGGTTGAATTTAACCTCAGAAAGGGAGTGTTTTATTGGAGTTTGATTAAACAGTGTCACAAACCATTTTGATTAATATGTACATGTGCTATTGAATGTCTTGAAGGGTTAGTCGTAAAATACTGAAAGAAATCTACTTGTGCCTGTGGCAAAGTGTTCTGACACTGAAGGTTGTCTTGGTAATTGATCAAACTGGTTCCCTATAGGAAAGGCCATGGCTGGTGAGTTTGTGTGTGAATAAGGTTGAAAAAGACCCCAGGCTATACGGTGTCATTCTCTATATGAATAACAACACCGCTGATGTCTGAAATGTGAAATCTCCCTCTTCCGTGTTAAACAAAAGGATTTTTCCAAGCACAGAATATGACGTTGACTTGTATGGTAGTAACGTTGTAAATGCATTAAATGAATAGTTCACCCAAAAATGAAAGTTCACCTTCAGGCCATACAAGATGTAGATGAATTTGTTTCTTCATGGGAACAGATTTGGAAAGATTTTTGCATTACATCAATTGGTCTGCAGTGAATGCGTGCTGTCAGAATGAGAGTCTAAGCAGCTGATAAAAACACAGTAATCTACACTACTCCATTCTATCAGTTAATGTCTGATAGAATGTTTGTAAAAAACAAATCCATCATTAATATGTTTAGAACTTTAAGGGTCTGTAATATTGCTTACTCCAGTATAAAATTCACTTTGTCTAAATGGGGTGAGAATTATGCACAGGTCAAGCACTATTTACAAGCAAAAACAGTTCTAAATAAATATGTTGGTGGATTTTGATGTGAGAGGACAACAGTAGATGAACGTGTTCACTGGAGGAAGTTTTATGGTTTATGGAATCACATTTTGGCCAGAAGCAACAGTTTAAAGTTAAAATGCCTTAATAATGGATTAGTTTCTTACAAACATACAGCTTTTCTCTTTACAAGACGTTAACTGATGGACAGGAGTGGTGTGGATTACTTGTGGCTTATTGTGTTGTTTTAATCAGCTCTTTGGACTCTCATTCTGACGGCACCCATTCACTGCAAGTGACGTAATGCTACATTTCTCCAAAAATGTTCTGATGAACAAACTCATCTACATCTGTGATGGCCTGAGGGTGAATATATTTTCCACAAATTTTCCATTTTGCATGAGCTATTCCTTTAATAACTCCTGGGAAGAATTATGAAGTGACCATCATGTGACTAAAATGTAACTGAACATATACAGCGCAGTGGGAAAAGTAGTTGCATTGTTTGAGTCTGTTTAATCAGACGTCTCCTGACCCAGCTTAACTAAAGAATATGACTTTAAACTCGTTACGTTTTTAAGTTGAGCAGGAAATGACTTGAGCGCTACATCACATTCTGCCGTGAATGAACATAGTGTGCTGTTTGTTTGTTTATTTTGCGGCCTGACTTGCAGCTACCCTGAATGCTCTGAATTGTAAACATTCCTTCCCTGGAAACAGAAGTCCTGATGCACACAGTATATACTGAACAAATGTGGTGGAGCTTGAGAATAATAAACATCCACTAACACAAAAAAGAAAGGATGGATCGTATTTGTAGGGACTAGAATACAGTGTGACTCACTGATTCATTTCTTCCTGTCAGACTTAGTAAATACATTTATTTGCATATATTCTTCAGGCATTGTTGCAATAATGAAAGGAATTTGTAGGCTCTTCACGTAATTGGTATATTCTTTAGTTATAAAATTTCAGTTCTGCTTTTTAAGATGCTGTAAACAACTCTCTCTGTCGCATTAGGCTAAAATGATCCTTACACACCTTTCAGCCACAGGTTGGCCGGAGGCGATGCCAGGACAAGCTTGAACTCGTGCCCAGATCATCAGCCAGATTTGTGTTATCTCTGTCAGGGTCTTGGGACGACCACATGCTTCAGATGGGGTGCTTTAATTTAGTTGTCTGACAGCTGACAGTTTTAGAGATGGTGCATGCAGCATACCAGACGTCATGGTTTGATTTATAAAGTCAAGATGAGAAATACATAATGTATCTATGTTGAAATGTTTCGTTGGGGTTGAATAGTCTAGTCTAGTCTGGGCTGGTAACTGAAAGTTTGTAGGTTCAAACCCTACATGCTGTAGTCATGAGGAAAACATTAACCTTAGGTTACCTCAAATTCGGTGTCAAAGTATTGTAATGTATAATAATGATTTTTTACTTTGCATGTAAACACATTTTCCAATGCTTGTCAGCTTGTTCAATGTGGAAATCTATTTCTGTTTGTGTTTTTGACATTAGGACATCACAACAGTTTTATCGCATTTTCTGTTTATTGATGTGCATGTTACCCTCAGAGCCCATTTTTGATAGTTCTCAGGTTTTCTTTGTGTTTTTAAACACAAGCGTTACTTGACTAATTAGTAATTAGTGTGCCGATTTCATGCTCTTTCTGCTTTCTCTACTGATGTGAAAGAGACCTGAAGACTTTTATTTTAAGCACATTGTAGGAATGTGCAAGTCACAGATGCCGTTCAGGCCCAACTGTTTGAAAGAAAAGGCTGACTCGGTGAACGGTGACTAACAACTATCCTCTGGTATTTGAAGAAGTCCCCCTGTGTAGTGAGTTTCTCTGGACAGCTGGTTTAAATTGACAACCTAGGCGGTTTTATGTGGCTGTGCTGTCACAGCCCTAACATCATCTGCTTTTCCAGTGTTCTAGCGTTTATATGTGCTGGATAGGGTTATTTATGCAGGTTGGGTTTGCTGTCAGGTAAAACCGGTCTCATATTTCGGGATTAGGTTTGTATTAACTTGGGAGGTTTCTCGTATTCAAAGGTTAAAGCCTCCTCATCACGAGATTTTCCTTTATATTTTGTCCTTATTTGTATCTGTATTATAGCAAGTCAACACTTGTTTAGGAGTGTCATGCACTGTGATTGGCATGTCCAATATGATTTTAGGGATGGAAATAATCTTCTTGTATGTCGTGAATGGATTGGGTTTAGGACAAGACTTGTTCCTTCTTTGTTATTTGCTCTCTCGCACATGCAAATGCTAGTGTAAACACTAGTAGTTGTTTTTTACAGCGTTCAAATCCGTTTATATCTTCAGAAAATCTGGCTAGCTTATGTTTGTTTTTTGACCTAATATTATGGTCTTGTCTTTTTGAGATTAAACACAATTTAAATATTTTATCCTGATAAATTCACACCCTTAATTGTAAAGGTAAACCCTGTAATCATTGCATTAACTTACATTACACATTAAATCAGCATCTACAGGTTCTTTTGCCTAGGTAAATGTCAGATTTGTTATGTTTCTTTATTGATTTCAGATTTTTAACTAGTGCTTTTCTGGTTATTTTTGTACCTTGATCATTTTATTTCAGTTTATAGAATACAGTTGAGGTGAAAATGAAAATTATTTTACCAAAATAAAGGGGATCATACAAAATGCATGTTATTTTTTATTTAGTACTGACCTGAATAAGGTATTTCACATAAAAGACATTTTTCATACAGTGCACAAGAAAAAGTAATAGTTAAGTAAAAATTACCATGTTCAAAAGTTTACATACGCTTGATTCTTAATACTGTTGTTACCTGAATGATCCACAGCTGTGGTTGTTTTTTGTTTAGTGATAGTTTTTCATGAGTTTTGTTTGTCCTGAACAGTTAAACTGCCTGCTGTTCTTCAGAAAAATCCTTCAGGTCCCACTTTGGTTTTTCAGCATTTTTGTGTATTTGAACCCTTTCCAACAATGACTGTATGATTTTGAGATCCATCTTTTCACACTGAGGACAACTGAGAAGGTTCAAACGCTCACTGATGCTCCAGAAGGAAACACGATGCATTAAGAGCCGGGGGTGAAAACTTTTGGAATTTGAAGATCAAGGTAAATTTTTAAAGATTTTTCTGAAGAACAGCAGGCAGTTAAACTGTTCAGGACAAGCAAGGAACTCATGAACAACTATCACTAAACAAATGAAGCATTTCATGCATATGAAGTAACACTACAGACATTGAGCGAAAGCTGAAGAGGTCTGACTATTTATTCTTCACCCGGTGTGTGTGTCATCCAGACATTTCACAGTGAAAATGCTCTTGATGTTGGAGTCGAGCAGAGCAGGTTTGAACACGGCACGCGCTTACGAGTATATCTGAGGTCTTTCTGCACTCTGGCTTTAAGCGCTTCTTTCCCTGTATGGAAATAATGTTTTAATGATCCTGCCAGTGTCTTTGCCTTTATATGGTCTCCTAATGCGGGTCTCTTGGGTATTGCTGGAGATAGATGGTGGGGTGCATTTGATTTGCAGCTCTGTGTCCTCTTACGCTGGAGACCGTGACAGTGATATATACACAATGAGCTTTCTGCATTCAGATCTTTAATGAACACCGACCCGTGCTGCAGTTGTTTTGGACACTTTGGAAACCGTGTAGGTTCTTCTTATGAAGGCTTGACCTTTAAACTGAGCTTTATAAATAGACTTTATACACTTTCCCTGTTTGATGTATTGGAGGCCATGATGGCAGTTCCAGGTGGTCTGTTTTCCATCCGTTTCTAATGCCCTGTAAAAGGATGCTCATGGTAACATTTGATATTCACAGAGTTGTTTACATGGAATCTCGCTCATAGCCACAAAGGTATGTGTGTAGGTTTCGTATCAACAACGCGGTCGCCTGACATTTTGGCTAGTGGAACTCGTCTTGTTTGCTACATATTAGGTCATCCGTTGTGAAGGACGTAATTTTCATTGTGATATTGCGAAATATAATCAATATGTGTCATATCTTTCTTACTAAGTAGTTGTGTGTTGATAGACTGATATAATGTTTGTATATTTACATCAACATTAACCTTCCTGCTTTTTGGAAATGGGCATTGGATGTTCCAATGTTCTTAACCAGCAAGAGCAACAGGCAACAAGAAACTTGTCATTTTGATTGTCACTTTGTTTCTGTTTCTATTGTGATTTTCTAGGTAGTTCCAGTGAAGCCACATTGATCCAGAATCCACATTAAACTGTAGTTTTCTCTCATTTTCATACTCATTGTGGATTTGTCACTAAAATATTGTTGCAATGCAGTTAAGATGAGCTAAATTCCTTGATCAAATGATAATTAATTGATCAGAGGTTAAAAATAGCATCCAACCCAGATCTTTAACCACTAGTCAACACCAGCCATGAACAATTGTTGTCTTCTGTTGTTTTAAAGCATGTTAGTTACATGTTTAGAGCGTCTTGCTGTTTGTTAGTAAAGAAACCGCACACTGTTGCCAAAGGCATGACAGTAAATACACATCCTAGTCAGGTGATTTCAACAAGAGTGTGGAATCTGGAGTTGCGTGTTTGACGAGAGAGCTCATATATACTGTATTTTCTAAAGTAGTTTCCATAGAAGTGTAGCAGCACCATAAGTGAAGGATTTTCTTGTTGCAAAATGGTTTTCAGTTTCTCTCTCAACCAAAAAATAAAATTGGATTGAATAACCTCTTAAGATTTGAAATGAGTAACAACAATATTGTTGTTTACTTAATAGGTGCTGATATGTAAAAATGAGCTGTCATATATTATCTACTCATGGTTTTGACATCATAGGCATTATAATTGCTACATGAGCACCTTAGTTTACATGAACGGTCTAAGTGGGTTGTTTATTTCATATTGTTTGGTAATTGTAATGAGAACAAGCAACATTTATTTCTATTTTGAAGTGTTTCGTTAAAAACCAAGTGTGTTTATAACTCTTGGAGTTCACTTTGGTTTTCAGCTAACTACATCAGTTTTTTTTATTTTTTAGGGTTAACTGAACTGCACAAGGCTCACTGTCTATACGAGAGACTGGATTTAATGCAGTCCAAGTGAAAAGAGATCTGTCTTTGTGTCTGATCTCCAGTGCTGGCAGTCATGAACTCAATGTGACTTTCATTGGCCCATGCAGAGTTCATTCATAAGCAGCACACAGCATTGTAGCTGTATGGTCTTACTTAAGTAGAACGTAGTAGCCTTTTCTTATCAAACAGTGATTTATAGGTTACCTTAGGGCTGGGCGATATGGAGCAAAAAATATATCTCGATATATTTTGCTATATCTCGATATGCGATATATATCTCGATATCATTACAGGATAAATACCCCCCAAAAACTACTGCAAAAACAAATATGCCAAATTCCAAAGTCTTTTTTTATTGAAACTCAGAGGTAGGCAGTTCAGAACAAAGTGCTTCTGCGAATTTTCTTTTAAAAATCCCTGTATACATATTGTAAAACAATAAAGGAAGAAATAATACATATTGCCTTCTTTTCATTCAAAAATAAAACAACTCAACTCAAAGTAGGCAGTGCATATAGGAATAAAGTGCTTCTTTGACATTTAAGATAAAAAAAAAAAAACCTGATTACATAAATAACAATAATTTAACTGTAAAATAAAAGAAATAATACATATTGCCTTCTTTTCATTCAAAAATAAAACAACTCAACTCAAGCTCATCTTTGCATGAACTCTGTTGTAGCCATCAACAAATAGCCAAAAAACAAGTTTGTGTAACTCGCCGGGATCCTTAGTCTGGTGCACTCCTCGTATGCGAGCTTGTGCCTTGTCTGTAAATGGTGGAACAGGTTCGTGGTGCTAGAAGCTTTGGTTGGCACCAACTTTCGGCATTCACGGCAGTAGACATCTGTCTGTTGTTCGTCCGACGCCTTAAAACCAAAGTATCTCCATATAATGGAGCCAGTTGTCCTTTTTTTTTTTGCGACGAGTTCTGTAGCCCCCAGGCTGGTTGCGGGCGCCGGCGCCGCCATGTTGAATGAGACGACAGGCGAGGGGAGGGGGAACAAAAGCAAGGAGGCGGGGGCGAGCACAGCACAGAGAAGGCAAACAAGCAAAGTGGCGAAAATTAAATATAAACATTATATCGATATATACGATATGTCAAAATTCATATCGAGTTTAAAAAATATCTCGATATATTTTAAATATCGAGATATCGCCCACCCCTAGGTTACCTGTTTCTTTTATGGACTCAAATAGATTTATTCATTCTTTTGCATGTGTAAAATCTGCTGCCGTGATGCGAAGATGTTCTGAATGGTTGCTAGGTCATGTAGGATGTTCCAGGTGGTTGCTAGGTGGTAAATTACTGGTCCCCCAATTTATGTGGGGCTTATAATTTCTGCAATGCAGTAAATGCAGATGGAAGCATGGAATCCAGTCATAAAAATGAGATTTACTGTATAAGGCTGAATTTGACAGAATTTGGGTAAATAAATCAGAAGTAGGTCAGTATACTCAAATCATAAGGCGATATTGACTAGTGTTTATGAATATTAAGCCGCAAAAATATTATTTAAATATGAACCTGCATGTTCTACGTGTCTCTGTTTTAATGAAAGGCTCAGACGTGTGGTTTTGTTTACTAGTACTTGCATACTAAAGTGCACGTGACGCTCATGGTGTTTTCAGCCTCTGCTACCTCAATATATGAGTACATGAACACATGACCATAATCTCTAGAGCTGCTCTGAGACTCATTTTATGAGCATTGTAAAGTTTCTTTTGAGAAAACCTGTCGTAGTGTCAGATAAAAACAGAAACTAAAAGGTCTTTACAGCAACCTGTCAAAATAAAATTTCGGTTTGACTTAAAGGAACTGTGACATAAATATATTACTTAATGTAATGATAGTACTAGTACTACTATTAATAAAATTATTAAAACATTATTTTTTAAGGAATATTTACCAGAAATATTATTTACTAGAGTTTGTTTACAAGACAAATGTAAACTTGTACGCAACAGTATTTCTGAAATAAATAACATCTTTGTAAAAATCAATTAATATGATATGCTTATGATTATTCAAATTTAATTAAACCATAAAAATGGAATCCAGAAAATTAATGAAAAACACAGTTTGGTTTAATTTGAAGAAACTGTGACAGAAATATCATACTTAATGTAATGATAGTAGTAGTACTACTACTAATAATACAATTATTTTTAAAACCTTACTTTTTTAATGAATATTTACTAGTTTATTTACCAGAAAAACACACGCACACACACACAAAATATTTATAAAATCAGTTAATTTATTTTTATTATTACGGTTTAATGAAACCATTAAGATGGAATCCAGAACAATAATGGAGAACACAGAATTTGGTAAAAATAAAACTGAATTTGAGAATAAAAAAGTATTTCACAGGGCCTTATAAATTTCATTTTTGTTAAACTTTTAATAAATTGCTGTTAAATTCTTTGAGTTTCATGATTTCAATTAATTTGACATGCTTTTTTGATTAATATTTCTTCAATTTAATCATTAAAACAGTTTTAAAATTAAAATGAAAAAAAAAAAAAAGATAAATTAAAATGTAATTTGGAAAAAAAAGGATTTTATAGGGCCCTATTTATGATATCCTGGTCATGCATAGACTGGTTAATGTAAAGAAAACATTGAAATGAAGGAGAACTGGTGTTATTTTAACACATTTTAGCAGCTCTTATAATAACTGGGCTTAAATGTATCAAATTCAAAAGTGTTAATTGCCCTTGACTATTTGGGATGGTGATCACATGCATTCTTGAGATTGAGTGCATCCTCTTCACGGCTTTCAATAGAATTTCATCTCAGCCACACAGTAAATCACATTTTGTGTGCTTCATAAAATAATGCAAACGTGATAATTGATTCTCATTGCTAAAGGCATTCGGTAGTCATCCTGCAGAAGCCGCTAACTTGTTGTGTTTAATGCTTTGTGATTGTACACAATTATGACTTGCAGTCTTTTGGATATAAACCTCACTGTCAGGATCAGTCACAATAACAGGGCTAATGGCAAATGTATGCTGCCAGTCACGATTAAACCCACGTTTATGTGACAAGACTTTCCTCTCTAATTGGATGTCAGGGGAAATGAGAATATAGGCCTGTAAGCTGCTCATTATTGCAGAATAAAACCTCGCACATCACCTTGAACAAGTTTATTATTTGATAATACCAGGATGACCGTATTATCCTCCTACCTGCCAAGAAAACAAATAAGTGGACATGAAATATTGATGGAGTTATTGCATTATGTGAGGAAAACAGGTCACAATGGCCAGTTTTTTTAGCTCAATTCCTGCAAGAAAGACTTTACTGTGACACACCATCAATCTGTTCTTCACACCTGCTCAGAGATGCCTTGGAACTTTTGACTTTTGTGAATGTGCTGTAACTAAAACTGCTACAAATCCCTTCAAGAAGATCAGACCCTTATGGCACACCGTCGTGAAGTGATGGATTTGAATGTCTTTAATAATAACAACTTTCTTTCTCCACAGCCAAGCCATTCACCTCTAAAGTGAAACAGATGCGGTTGCACAAGGAGGACTTTGAGATCCTGAAGGTCATTGGTCGAGGAGCTTTCGGCGAGGTAAGCATGCATCTTGTGTTGAGACTATGGTGAATTACTGGATCTGAATTCCCATACTATCCATAGTATATGCCAATGACTCTCAAGTGATGGGTTGCAACCCAAAATGTTCTCATAAGTTTGCTTTTGTGCAATAAACAATTTAGCTATTATGTTGGGTTGTCTAGGGCCCTATGATTTCCGCGATGCGGAATCGCGGAATCCAGTCATAAAAACGGAATTTACTGAATAACGCAGAATGTCAGGGAATTTGTCAAAGTTTGAATGAATTAATCAAAAGTAGGTTATTACACTTAAATCAAACCGCAATATGGACTAGTATCTGTAAATATTACGCCACAAAATACCATTTAAATCCTGCATGTTCTGCGTGTCTGTTTTAATGAATAGAGCAGACAAGCAGTTTTGTTTACTACACACACTGAAGCGTGTGTGACGCTCGTGGTGATTTCAGCGTCTGTGGGGGCATAAATACTTGAACAGTATCTACTGAGAGTCAGTTCATGGGTATTTGACCGTTCCATTTTAGGAGAACTAGCGTTATATCATATACACACAGAAATGTAAAGGTAGACACGGCAACCTGTCAAAATAAAAGTCTGGTTTAACTTGAAGACATTGTGCCAGATATATATTACTACTATTACTACTACTACTAAAATGAAACAAACATAATTTTTTAGGGTATAATGACAACATTTCTTCCATGTTTTAAGTTTAATAGTACATTCCCCTTTGTTTGCCAAAAAAAAAGTCATAATTAAAAGATAAATTAAATTAATGTTTTATGCCTTCATTTGATAACTAGAACATTTTAAATACACAACACAGAATTTCTGAGGGTAAAAAAAACCTTTCATAAGGCTATTTTAAGAATAAATTTAAATAAATTAAGTATACATTCAAATAATTAGACATGCTAAAACACAGAATTTGATAACAGTAAAACATATGGTGAGAAAAAATAAAACATTTCATAGGGCCCTAAACATGTCATTTTTTTTAAACCTTTATTAAATTGTATATCAATTAATTAAAATCATTTCATGATTTTAATTAATTAGACGTGCTCTTTGATTAATAAAATTTAATTTAACCATTAAAAAGGAGTTGAGAAAAGTTAAAAAGGAAAAAACTGAATCCAGAAAAATTAAAATGGAAAAAACTTTTGAAGAGAAAAAAAAAAAATGGAATTTGGGAAAAATTAAAACGGATTTCATAGGGCCCTAGTTGTCATTTGATGTCTAAAATGTTTTAAAATGGCATTTTTTAGTATGTAGTTTAGAACTTTCCACTGAACTACATACTTAACAAAATGTAGAAGTGTGTGAATTGGGATGTAGCCAATCTGTCGTTTAAGTGCCAGAGAAGTGGTCGGGACCCTTGTGGTGCCATTGTTGTTTTTTGGGCAAAGAATTCATTCACAACCCAAAGGCGTGCCAAGTTATTTTACGTGTCATAAACTGAGTAAAGTACAGTTTGGTACCCCGTGAAAATGTGAAAGTGCTTAACCTGAGCTAACAGTTTCGCAGCCAAAATCAACCTATTTTCACTCTTGCATATTTTATGTTTGCAGAGCGTGACACCGTCACCATCTGCAGAATGAGAGTTACACTGAGCAGATGCCGATGGGTGTCATGCTCTCTGAACGAAGCTCTTTGTAGTTGTCAAGGGGTCGTCTCTGTGTTAAGGTTGACCTGTCACCCCAGCCGCCCTGTGCCGCCCTGATCCTGGTTTCCTAAAGACACTGGACACTGACAGGAGCCAGGCTGGAGCGCATCGCTTAAATCTCTCATAACATCTGTGGTTCTTCTCTGGTTGATGAGTAATTGATAATTAGCATTAATTTAACCAGTTAAGAGTAGTGATTGTTGATTAAAAAATTTCATAGTTGTGACACAGGCACACATGTACTTTGTTTAAATTTAAAAATTCAAATGTAAAAGTACAAATTCAGTTTTACTTTTTTCACATTTTGTTCCATTTAAATTTGTCTGGATTCCATTTTAATGGTTAAATTAAATTTTAGCAAAGCATGTCTAATTACCTTAATATAACCTTGGTCCCATACAGTGTAATGATTCACTGAAATTTATTTTACAATAATAGGTCCCTATAATATGTTTTATCTTTTGAGTAATTCTGTTTGTTTTTAGTTCTGGATTTATACTGTAAATTCTATGTTTATCAATTCCGTCTGTTTTCTGCATTGTAGAAATCATAGGGTCCTATCCTATGGAAGCCTGTTTTCGCCACTGAATAAACTTGCAAGTGTGACTTGTTTTACCAGAACTGCGTGCTATAATGTCACAATTGCAAGTTTGTCTTTTTTTTCTTTCTTTCAGAATTGTGATATAAACTCATAGAAGTCAAAACAGTGGGATAGAAACTTGCAATTGCGAGAAATAAAAAAAAAAAATGTTTTTTTTTTCATTTTTCAATTCTGACTTTTTTCGACGATTATGAGTTTATCTCGCAATTTTGATAGTTTTCTTGCGATTCTGACTTTTTCTCAGAATTGTGAGATATAAACTTGCAATTGCGAGTTCTAAAGTCCATTTTTGTGGAGAAAAAAAGACTGATATGATCTCAGTATTGCGAGTTTATAAAAAAGTCAAGATTGCAAGATATAAACTCGCAATTCTGAAAAAGTCAATAGTGAGTTTGCATCTCGCAATTCAGACTTCTTTTTCAGAATTGAGAGTTAAAATCTCGCAATACTGAATTTTTAAGTTGCAACTGCAAGATTTTATCACGCAATTCTGGGAAAGTCAGAATTGCAAGAAAAGTCAAAATTTTTATACTTTATACTTTATTTCTCGCAATTCTGACTTCAGAATTCAGAATTGCGTATTTCCATCTTGCAAAACTGACTTTATGAGTTGCAACTGCAAGATTATATAAAAAAATCTATTTTTATTACTCACAATTCTGTCTTTATTTCTCATTTCTCACTTCATTACTCACAAATGCATAGATAGATGGATAGATAGGCAGAATTAAAGAACTAGGGAAAACAATAGATTAGACAGAACAGTAGAACGAACAATAGAACGGTATAACGATAGATAGATCACAAACAACCAGTGAATTAGACTAAGTAACACATGTTTTGGCTGATGCTTTTTCCCGTGGTTTTCATTGCTTTTGATTTGCTCACTCATGTCCTCCCACACATCTTGTACTGTTGACAATGTTATGACAGAAGTTAAATGTCATTTTTGAGTAATAATTACTTTTCCAAAACTGTATTTCAAAGGCTGCATTGTGGGAGTTTGGCCCATGTAAGGCTGTGTGTTTTGAGGGCACAATGCCAGCGCTCTGAATGCTATTTTAAAAGTCACTTTCCAGTCCCTAGGTCTTTTCGATCAGATATTTGCTTAATCTTTTAACAGATAGTCTAGTCTTTCTTCGCAGCTGTAAACTGAATTTTAAAGTCTATGCCTTTGGGATTTGGTTTATTTTAAATCCCTATCAAGCGTATGGAAGAGGGAAGAGCATGATTTCTGTCTGGAATAATGCTCGTATTCTGACTCGGGCTGGAATGTGCAGACCTCTCAGTGCGTGCTTGTTTTGGCTTATTTTATCGTAGGGAGTGAATCACACCGTTGTTTCGCTTGGACACCTTAAGTTCAAGACAAATATATGTCCATTCCACTTCCCTTTCTTTTCCCATGATGCTTACACTTAAATGTCCGGACCAAACATCCTTTTATTGGTCCATTATGTGCTATTTAGCTGAATGTGTTTGGATCAGTGTTCCCTATAATTTTGTTTTTGCTCAGCAAAACCCATCATTACATTATTGTATGTAATAATTATATCATTTCTATATCTTATATTTACAATTAAATGTTAGAAATTATAAATTGTATATAAATAAAAAAAAATATGTAATAAAAGATGTTATCGAAAGTGGCTTGGGTCAGATTTCAAAGTCATATTTTGCAGTTCAAAGTTTGATTTATTAAAAAAATTTTGGATTTGGGCTGTCAGTGAAATTGTCAGATTGAGGTGCTGCCAGTTGATTGTATTTTTACTTGTTGAGTCCTGAGTGTGTGTCTTTGTAAAGAATGCTTTTCCCCCCCGGTATGAGTTATATTATGATTTCATAGCTCTCACTGTGTGTGTGTATGTGTGCACCCGCAGTAACCTGACCTGCCCTGTAACTCGAGGTTTACACTCCGCTGTCACTGATAACCACTTCCATGTGTGATCTGGTAATCTAGATGGAACAAAAGGAGCACAAAGTGTGTTATCATCTTATCAGGACCTCTAGAAATCCCCTCGTGCCTTCTTAATGGAGAGCTGGGTGTCAGATCTCTGTGTGTTTTCCGGTGTGTTGCAGGTAGCAGTTGTAAAGGTGAAGAGTTCAGACAAGGTGTTTGCCATGAAGATCCTCAACAAGTGGGAGATGCTGAAAAGAGCAGAGGTACAAACACTCTCGAATCTTTCCATCTCAAAATGAGTTAGTTTGTTAAGATAAGCTTAATTTTGAGGGTTAAATGTAAATGAATTTTCCTTGTTATTTCCAGACGGCATGTTTCCGGGAGGAGCGGGATGTGCTGGTGAATGGGGACTGTCAGTGGATCACCAGACTGCACTATGCCTTTCAGGATGACAACTTCCTGGTAGGCTTCAGCCCTCAGAGTGCCCCTCACTCCACGTTAACAGATCTATCTGTCTGTCTATATATATCTGTCTGTCTGTTAGCCATTCTCTTTATCATTGTTCTATCTATCTATCTATCTGTCCGCCCATCTATCCGTCCGTCCTCCTGCCTGTCCGTCTATTTGTCCACCTGTCTGTCTATCAGTCCGTCCATTGTTATGTCTTTCTGCCTGTCGTTCTATCATCCTCTCTACCTATCTGTCTGCAGTGTTCATTTTGACAGCAAATTCTGATTTAGTCTTAGTCTTAGTCTTTGGAATAATACACCATTTAGTTTTAGTCCTATTTTAGTAATCTGAAATCTTTTAGTCTTAGTCTAGTTTAGTTGACTAAATATCATAAGAGTTTTAGTCTTAGTTTAGTCTTAAGTCTTTTAGTCTTAGTCTAGTTTTAGTAGACCAAATATTAGTAGATTTTTCTCCATAATTCACGTAATTGTAAGTATATTACAATATATGGAAGCATATAGAGAATACAGGCACATATCTAATTGTTGTAATAAAAAACATTTATTTTATTAAATGTCAAAAACATGAGTCTTTTTTCACAAAAATAACCATAAGACCTGCTCTCCCTGAACAATATACATGCTCCCTGAAAAAGATATGCATTGTCCCTGAATTATATGAAACGCATATGACATCCTAGACCAAGCTCTGACATTTCTGTCTGTCTGTCTGTTCATGAGACATACCGCTGCCCTCGGACCGCGTGCAGAAAACGTTAGCGTGTTGCTAACGAGAAAAGTCAACTTAAATTAACCAAAGCTTTGTAACCAAGACCTTGAAAACCTTGAAAACCGCGGCTTTTGATAATGGCTTTGCGAAGATCAACCTGCCCTCAAAAGATTCGCTCTGATTGGATTTCCCCACAAAAGGGTAGTTCTTATTGGATCTCTTCTCCATTCGTCCTGCTTCAACATTTTCCTCTCGTTTTTATTAGTTGACTAAAGTGTCAGTTAAATTTCGTCATCGTCTTCGTCATCATATCTGACTTATTATTTAGTTTTTATTTAGTTTTCGTCTGTAAAAAATGTTCGTTGACGAATATTTTTCGTCATAGTCTTCGTCAACGAAATTAACACTGTCTGTCTGTCTGTCTGTCTGTCTGTCTGTCCATCAGCCCCTCCATCCATCCTTATATCTATCTGTCTGTTGTTCTAATGATCATTCTATTGTTCTATCATTCTCTCTATCTGTCCGTCCATCCATCGTTGTATCTATCTGTCTGTCATTCTAACGATCACTCTATTGTTCTATCTGTCTGTCCATCTGTTGTTATATCTGTCTGTTGTCCTAATGATCTGTCTCTCTATCTGTCTGCCGGTCGTTCTGTCTGTCTGTCCATCCGTTCCATCAGTCCGTCGTTCTGTCTGTCCTTCAGTCCGTCCATCCTTTGTTATATCTATCTGTCTATCGTTTTAATAATCATTCTTTTGTTCTATCTTTCTATCATTCTCTCTATCTGTCTGTCTGTCTGTCGTTCTGTCTGTCTGTCCGTCCGCCCACTGTAATATCTATCTGTCTGTCGTTCTAACGATCATTCTACCATTCTCTATCTATCTGTCTGTCTGTCTGTCATTCTGTCTGTCCACCCGTCCATCCGTCGTTGTATGTATGTCTGCTGTTCTACTGATCATTCTATAATTATCAGTCTATCTGTCCATCCGTCCATTTGTCATTGTATCTGTCTGTCTGTCGTTCTAACGATCATTCTATTGTTCTATCTGTCTGTTCGTCCGTTGTTATATCTATCTGTCTGTCGTTCTAACAATCATTCTATCGTTCTATCATTCTCTGTATCTAACTGACTGTCTGTTGTTCTGTCTGTCCATTAGTCCATTCTTCCAACATTATATCTATCTGTATATCATTCTAACAATCTTTAGTCGTTCTATCATTCTCTATCTACCTGTCCGTCTGTACGTCATTATATCTATCTGTCAATCGTTATATCTCTGTCTGACGATCAAAATATCAATTCTATTGTTCTATCATTCTGTCTTTCTCTGTCTGTCTTTCCATCAGTTAGTCTGTCCACTTGTCCGTTGTTATATTTGCCTGTCTGTCTGTCTATCTATCTGTCAGACATTGTCATTCTATTGTTATATCCATCTATCGTTCTAACAATCATTTCATCAGTTGTTCTGTCGATCGTTCTGTTGATCTGTCTGTCACTCTAACAATCGTTTTGTCTTTATCTGTCTGTTGTTTTATCATTATATCTGTCTGTCGTTCTAACGATCATTCTGTTTATCTCTCTGTCATTGTATCTATCTGTCTGTCTGTCACTCTGTCATTTTACCGATGTCTGTCACTGTCTATCCTTCTGTCTATCAGTCATTCTGTCTTTCTATCTATCTGTCTCTGTTCATCTAGCTATCCGTCTATTTATCTATCCATCTATATATCTATCTATCATTCTAGCTAGCTAGATATCATTTCATCGTTCTATTTATCGGTGACTCTAACTTTCAGTGTACAGTTCTAGGCCTGCACATTTCTGTTGTATCTGGTGTCTGTTTGCATTTACATCGTTTTGTTCTGACATATCTGTCTTCTGCAGTACCTGGTAATGGATTACTACGTGGGTGGTGACCTCTTGACTCTTCTTAGCAAGTTTGAGGACCGTTTACCAGAGGACATGGCCCGATTCTACCTGGCGGAGATGGTTATAGCGATCGATTCTGTGCATCAGCTCCACTATGTCCACAGGTGAGACTGTTCTGCTCACAAACTTTTCTGGTTTTACATTTTTTACTTTTTTGTGTTTCTGCTTCACGGCATTGTGACATTTGGAGCAAATTGCATGGAAATAATTTGCGTGTGCCGGTCTGTGGGAATGTGAGTTCCTTTGGGAACACAGGAAGTGACTAAATTGTTCTGATTTCAACAATCACAGAGGACATTTCAGTGCTTGCTAAGTTGCTGTTGCTTTCTATACATGGAGTGCACTTCCAGGGATAACGCTTGTAGGCGCCTGGCCTCTAAGATGTGGCTCCGATGGAATTGATTTATTCTGGTCTTACTAATTGCAGGCTGCTGCTGCCGAGCCCAGCAGTGGTCCGTGCGTACAGTATGCGCTCTGGGAACTCAAATAAGGACTGTAATTACAAGTTTAGCTGCCCCGGCCGTGAGAGATTTGTTTTGGACAATTTAAAAGAGGTATGATACTGTGGGCAACTCCCTTCCAAAGAAGGGGAAAATAGACGAAGTTCCATTTTTACCCACGTTTAAGTGCGCTGTTCAGTTTTGGACAGAATTACTCAAGCTTGAAATGAATAGTTACATAACCTCATCTATAGTAAAACTCAAAGCAAAACTTTAGGTGCTGAGTAGACCGGATTGACAAAGGGGCGGGCCTTCCATTGTTGTGATTTATGCAGGAAGTTGCCTATTTGTGTGCCAGGCTGTGAATTTCCTGTCATTCTGTCCCCATGCTGGATGCTTTACAGTTCAGCAACTCTGTTACGCATCTTTCGCTAACAGCGGTTTTACTCTCTCAGGTGCATATTATTCACTGTAAGAATATAAAGCTCATGTTTTTCCCCTGCAGCAGCGTGCTTGTGTTGATGCGCTTTATCTACATTCCTGCTGTCCAGTTAAAGCTGTTTGCGTTTGAGTGGTAGTCAGCGCTCACACCATATGTTCAGTGATAAACTGTGACACGTTTTAGCCAAGACAGCTGTTCCTCTTATCTTGCATCTCTCTTATGTGAATGCACTCGCATGGCTGCTTGGAGTTTTCATGGTGTGATTAGGAAGAATTTTAGAAAAGAAGAAAAGAAGTCAACATGAAATTGAAACGGACCCCATATACTTTCTTAACACATGCATTCAAACCTTCAAACCTTTAATTTCATAGGGATAAACTAAAAATTGAAAGTGTCAACATCTTTGTTTCTTTATAAGGACAACTGGGAATAGTTGTATGCTCATCTCCAGTCGACTGGACTCCATGTTTGTAACCTAAGCACGGTGTTGTCCACTGCACTGACCTGTTCACCAGAGGTCAGCGCTTCACCTCCCACATTGCTTTCATTCCACATGCACGCAGGTATGTGACACGCCCCGGACCAGCCCTTTAAACACCAGCAGACCAGCAGTAACCATCTCCTGAATGCAGGGTATTTTGAGCGCCTCCCCTCAGTGTCTGGCTATGAGCGAGTCTGGCCAGCGTCTGAGAGACATATAACACTCATATTCCTCCGAGAGCCCAGCGGCGTGTCTGGGATTTTGACACCTCGTTGTCACTTCTGAGGCTCTGACAGCCACACTGCCATATGCAGTCTGGCTCTGCTCTGGTCACGTGAGCTCCAGTGGTTTGACTCTTATTGGCAGTCGATGCATTGATTTTCTGCTCATTTGCATAAAGTTAAACGTTTCATTATGTGACCCTGGACCACAAAACCAGTCATAAGGGTCAATTTTTGAAATCTGATCAATTAAAATATTGAGAAAATTGTCTTTAAAGTTGTCCAAACGAAGTTCTTAGCAGTGCTTATTACTAATCAAATATTAAGATTCGATATATTTATGGTAGGAAATTGACAAAATATCTTCATGGAACATGATTTTTACTTAATATCCTAATGATTTTTATAAAAAAAAAAATTGATAATTTTGACCCATACAATGTGTTGTTGGTCATTGCTACAAATATACCCATGCTACTTACGACTGGTTTTGTGGTCCAGGGTCACATATTGGCAGTATTTACAGATGTTGCCTGAAATCTCTAACTTTAAAATGGTCGCTTTCTCTCGACTAGCTGTCTGGTTTTAGGATAGGATTATTATTTTGTAATGCTGTATTGGCTGTTTTGGTTTGGCGAAAGAATTACATGTAGCCGTTAAGAAATGATTGTTAAATTCACAGGAAGGCTCATTAATGAGGCCTATTTTTAGGACCATCAAGATTTTTTTATACTGTGACAATTACCAAAGTTTTATTACAGCAAATGGCCTACATGTTTTACCTTTGAGATTTTTTTTTAACCTGCATTTTCTATTTTCCAATTATTTTATTTTATTTTATTTTATTTTATTTTATTTATTTTTAGATGTATATTTATTTTTTGCTAGCTGTCAAGCCTAATCATGATCAGTTGGGTCCAAAATAAGTGTTTATGTTTACATATTTATGTATAAAATATTAAGTATATGTCATTTAAATTATATATAAATATATGTAGACATTTATAAAAAAAAAATATATATATAAAATACTTTACACCGTACACACACACACACACACACATATATATATATATATATATATATATATATATATA
The DNA here is from genome assembly GCA_012976165.1 of Labeo catla. NCBI lineage: Eukaryota > Metazoa > Chordata > Actinopteri > Cypriniformes > Cyprinidae > Labeo > Labeo catla. The sequence goes on along the minus strand of VONZ01000057.1, from coordinate 1,828,383 downwards.
TATATATATATATATATATATATATTATATTATATTATATTATATAAACACAACCTTTCCATTTTCAATTTAAATTAAAGCTGGTACAAATGTGTTGTGTAAATACTTTACAATTTACCAATTTAACAATTTTATCAGTGTATTTATCAGTGTATTTTACTTCTTACAGAAATAAGTTGATTTATTTGCCATAATGTTAGTGGTACAATTGGGGGAAGGAATGTCTCAATGCAAAATATCTTAATAGTTCTAATAATAGTTTTTTTTTTTTTTTTTAATGCAATATAGAATTTTTTTTTGATTTTGAAGTGAAATATAACTTGAATGTGCTCTTGGCATGGTTTTGTAGAGTTGGGTGGGTTATGTTCAAATTGCCATTTTGTTAGGCCAAGATGATATCTGCAGATGTTTTTGCATCTGTGCTGGTTTGGAAGAAAATCTGTTTCTGCGGTATCCCACAATGCAGTGGGCTTAAGTTGACCTGCCATTTCCAAAGGGGTGGATTAAACAAACATTATCAACCTCAATTCTGAACATCTCCTTTGCGTGTTATAATTTGATCAGTCGTTCTTGACACAAAATTGGATAAAAAAATGGAAAATAACTATATTTTTGAGATGAGCACAATTTGCAAAATTAAATGTGTGAAACAGTGTAGCATACTAATGTTTGAAACGTCTGTATATATATATATATATATATATATATATATACAGACGTATATATATATATATATATATATATATATATATATTCCATTCTGAACATAATGTCGTGACATCATCCTTATGGGTTTCTGATTCGGGGTGTGGTGTGGCACAGCTGCACAGCCTCTTGGGATCACCAAGATCGTCCATCTTTGCCTGGAATTTCAGGAGCTCCCAGAGGAATGAACAGCACTGCAGCTTCTGTGGTGAGATCTCAAGCCCAGATCCTCGACCACATCACTGATCACCATCTGCAGAATCCTGGAGGCCGCAGGAGAAAGCCCCCTTGCATTCCTGCGGTCTCCTTTAGCAGGAAGCCGACACTGAAGTCAGCAGTAAACTACTTAGTGACCTTTGTTAGCGGTTCACAGCTTCCTCTTCTTACAGTCTAGCAACTGTAAGGCTCCAGTTTATGAAGCACAATCACTGTCCAACTGGAGGAATCCATAAGTTACTGTAAGCTATTGTAATTTAAGAATGTGAAGTTTTGTCTCTTCTTGTCTTCTCAGTGGTGTTTTGGATGGGGAATTAACCTCTCCATCACGGCTCTGCTCCAAGCGATTGTGTAATCTGGGTTAATATTGATTCAGGTGTGCATGTTTTCTGCTCGAATGAATTGCTGGCGGAGAAAATCAGGCCTGGAGCTCATTGTGATCTTGAGGTCGGCCTCTATCGCATTGACAAACACACCCTTCAGTCATTATGAAGCTCCTGAGATCTTCACTCTAGTGTGTAAGCTTGGTTTGTTTGTGCTTAATCCAGTTATTGACCTTATCCTGGACTGTGTGCAGATATTGATCAGAATTCCTCAAGTTCCACCCCTTTTCTCCCTCTCTCGGGGCGGTAACCTGATGGGTCGGACGGGTCCTCAGGGTCTCTGAGAGTCAACTGCCAATAGCTGTCATTAGATAATGACTGGAAATGCCTTAGTCAGCGTCCTTACGGATAACAGTCGATTGTTTTTGGTTCTTTATTCTTTTTTTGGACTGGGAATTAAATGAGCTTTAATGAATATGTGGCTTTGTTTGTCTAAGGCTATAATTGTGGAATTTGGGATGTTCAAACTAAAAACTGTGGTGCTATGAAACTTAAAGTCATAGGCTACCCAAAAATGAACATTCCGTCATTGTTTACTCACTCTGTCTTTCCAAACCTGTATGACTGACTTTTTTCAGTGGAACGCAAAAGAAAATATTCTGAAGAATGTTGGTAAACATCAGTTTTTGTTCCCATTGACTTCCATTGTATAATTTTTACCATATAATGGACATCAGTGTTATTTTTTTTTAATTTATCTATTTAATTATTAATATATTTCGTTTTTTTTATTTCTTACATAAAATGTATGTATTGCACAGTGAGTCTGAAAATTTCGTATGCATTTTTTTTGTATTCGTTATCCTTTCCTGTCAAAATGCTTGCTACTGATGCAGGAACTTAGAAAATCGAACCTGATTCAAACTTTATGATGGTGGACGAATGTTTTGGAGGCGCTATGTAAACATGATTGACTCAACATGCGGTCGTATTTATTTTTTAACATGCAAAAATTTTGGACGAGAAATTCGGGCTCTGTTCAAAGACCTTAGTAGTCAAAAGTTTTTGAACAGTAAGATTTTTAAATGTTTTTTTTAAAGAAGTCTCTTCTGCTCATCCAGACTGCATTTATTTAATCCAAACTACAGCAAAAACACTAAAAATTAGAATTTTTTTCTATTTAAAATGACTTTTTTTTTTTTCTATGTGAATATATTTTAAAATTTAATTTATTCCTGTGATTCCAAAGCTGAACTTTTAGCATCATTACTCCAGTCACATGATCCTTCAGAAATTATTCTAACATTGTGATTTGCTGCTCAACATTTATAATAATTGTTTAAATCAGCTGAGTAGCATTTTTGTCAGGTTTCTTTGATTTGAAGGTTCAGAGGAACAGAATTTATCAAAAATAGAAATCTTTTGTAACATTAAAAATGTCTTTATCGTCATTTTTGATCAATTTAAAGCATCTTCGCTGAATAAAAGTATTAATTTTTATAATTTCTTCTCCAAAAAACTCCAAGCTTTTGAAAGGAAAAGTGTATAATGTTACAAAAGATTTTTATTTCAGATAAATGCAGATCTTGAGATCTTTCTAGTCATTTAATAATCCTAAAAAAGTAGTTCCTGTAATTTCTTCTCCAAAAAACTCCAAGCTTTTGAAAGGAAAAGCGTATAATGTTACAAAAGATTTTTATTTCAGATAAATGCAGATCTTTAGATCTTTCTAGTCATTTAATAATCCTAAAAAAGTAGTTCCTGTGATTCCAAAGCTGAACTTTTAGCATCATTACTCCAGTCACATGATCCTTCAGAAATTATTCTAACATTGTGATTTGCTGCTCAACATTTATAATAATTGTTTAAATCAGCTGAGTAGCATTTTTGTCAGGTTTCTTTGATTTGAAAGTTCAGAGGAACAGAATTTATCAAAAATAGAAATCTTTTGTAACATTAAAAATGTCTTTATCGTCATTTTTGATCAATTTAAAGCATCTTCGCTGAATAAAAGTATTAATTTTTATAATTTCTTCTCCAAAAAACTCCAAGCTTTTGAAAGGAAAAGTGTATAATGTTACAAAAGATTTTTATTTCAGATAAATACAGATCTTTAGATCTTTCTAGTCATTTAATAATCCTAAAAAGTAGCTGTTTTAAATAATAATGATGGTGGTAATAATAATAATAATAATAAAATGTTTCTTGAACAGCAAAAGCATATTAGAATGATTTCTGAAGACTGGATTAATGATGCTAAATATTTAGCTTTGATCACAAAAATAAATTACATTTTGAAATATATTTAAATAGAAAACAGCTATTTTAAATAGTAAAAAATATTTCATAATTGTACTGTTTTTGCTGTACTTTGAATCAATGCAGGCTTGGTGAGCAGAAGAGACTTCTTTAAAAAACTAACAATTTTACTGTTCAAAAACTTTTGACTGGTAGTGTGTGTATGTATACATCTATGTCCTGTTGTTCTGGGATGCAGTGACTTCACTGTTCACACGCTTGTGGTATATTCAGGACGTTTTTAAGTCATTTTAGGTGCATTTAAGAAAAACAGCACCTGTTAAGGAAGTTGCGGCCTGATGTAAACCACTAAACAGGATGTGGTGTAAAACCTGAAGGAAGTGGTTCACCACTGCTAGTTGTTCTACTCCTCATAGGACGTCATGTCTCATTTCCAGGAAATGAGACACTGTTCTTTGTGAGAGTCTCAGTGTGACAGACATGAAGCTGTCTGATAGTATGGCTGGACAGCTGACCGTCGGAGATGTTAGTGGTCAGTAAGCTATGACGCTTCTATCTGTCTGTTTGAAGTCAGGGCAGATGGTGTCCACAGATCAACTGTGCTCTGTTAAAGCAGGATTACCTCCCTTCCTTTGACCGCTTGTCCTCTAACACTGTTTTGTGTGTGTTACGAAGGCTTGATGCACAACGCTGACATCCTTGACTCTTTATTTGTTGATATGTAGTTAATTTGTTTATGTGAAGTGTCTGAGAAATGGGTGCTTTGTCTGGAATGCTCTTAACAAAAGGATTTAAAGCCAGCTGGACCAGAAAGTGAGATGGACTGATGGGCACTTGTTTTTTTTTTTTTTTTTTTATGTTAATTTAATTTAATTTAATTTAATTTAATTTAATTTAATTTAATTTAATTTAAAGTATAATAATTATTCTTTTCTTTATTATTTACTTATTTTATTTTATTTCTTATATATTTAATTAATAATATATTTTCACTGACCAGTAAACAGAAGGATTTAAAGCCAGCTGGACCAGAAAGTTAGATGGGCTAATAGACACATTTAATTTAATTTAATTTAGTTTAATTTAAAGTGTAATACTTAATACTTATTATTTATTATTTTATTTATAATATATTTAATTTATAATATATTTTTTCACTGACCAGTAAACAGAAGGAATTAAAGCCAGCCGGACCAGAAAGTTAGGTGGACTAATGGACACATTGTATTTTATTTTATTTTTAATTTAATTTTAATTTAATTTAAAGTGTAATATTTATTATTTGCTTTATTTATTTATTTATTTTTTATTATTTATAATACATTTAATTTATAATATATTTTTTTTACTGACCAGTAAATGACAAGCTCTTTGTTTATATGTCCAGAACTGCTCATTTTTGTTGCCCATTTTTATTGTGAATAGCACTTAACTTTAAAAGTTTTGCGAACAGCAGGAAGGAGTTTTTCCCCCATCTGTCTTTGTGAAAAGAGAAAATCAGGAAGAGAAAATAGCTGCTAGTAGTCATCACTGTAAGTGGCCTATTTGCGGAAGGGTTGGGGGGGGTGTTTGCTGTTTTGTCCACCCCCCTTCCACTCGCGAGACTGACAAATAACAAATAGACGCAAGAGAAAGGAATGCTGGGTCATGCTAAAGGCCATCAGTGTTTACTGTTTACGCATTTATAGGGAAAATTGCAGGGTTTTAAGTACAGCTCATGACTTTGGATCGCCTAGCCATGGGAAACTGTTGCAGTTCATTCAGTGCTCTCTCTTTCTGGCAATGCAAATTCAACAGTGCTTTATTGGCATGACAAAAAGTTAGTGTTAGGGGTTTATTCAAATCAGCACAAGCACTGCTAATAGCGACGGTCGCCTTTGCAAACACAATTAATAACAGTGCAAAGTAAACTAAGAACTAACTAAGAGTCTCTCTCACGATGTTAATATAGAGAATGTGTGGAATTCGGTCTCTCTCAGTATCTTGGCAGTACGACTCTCTTTTTCTGTAAACACAGCAGCTTGTCTGATAAGAGTTTCCAGTGGTTTCGCCGTCATGCTGTGAGGTTGGCATCAGACGCTTGCCTTAATAGGACATCACATTTCTCCCAGGCTCCATCTTTATTACTCCTTTCTGTATTTATTATTTATCGATTTATTTTTTGTGCAAGCTTTTTTTTAAATTACTCCTTTTCCCCCTTGGACATTCCCTTAGTTTCTTTTTCCTTCTCCATTTTTGTCATTTCCTCTAGGAGGTCAACTGGTTTTCTTTTCCTTCGTTATTATATTGCACATCAGTATAACTCAATACTGAACATGTTAATTGTACAAACACTGAAATGTATTAATGCATTAGTTATTGGTTACTTTGTTTCATGCTCTCAGCAGCCAATAACTCGCCACACAAAACCATGTTATTTTTTTTTTTGATAATCCGGGTCATATTTTCATTTGCCTTATGTAGCTTTGTTACTGGTTTTCTAGGATGTCTATATAGGCCGTCAATAAAAAGGATGATGGATCTATTCATCTTGCTGTCCTATTACTTTCATTTAGCATTGTTTTCCACCTACTCTCATTGGCCCAATCAGAACAGATCTGAGGCCCATTTGTAAGAACCACAGCTGCAGATCTCCATCATCTATCCATTTCTGGCACTGGTGCTCACCCCAGATTTTCCGCTAAGATCTGTGTTGCATTGTCAGTTCACGTGTCCTCCGGATGCATCCCACCTGACTCATTCTCCTCTTTCATTTCTTCACTCCTTCTCTCTAACTTGTAGTCTTCTCGCTGTGTGAGAACTTAGACAGCTCCTATGTGGCCTGTCAAGAAAGACGTCTTATATATATATATATATATATATATATATATATGTATATGTGTGTGTGTATATATGTATATATGTATGTATGTATGTATGTATGTATATGTATATGTATATGTAAAATGTCAAATGTTTTTGGACAGTAACATTTTTAATGTTTTTTTTCTTTAGAGAAGTCTCTTCTGCTCACCAAGCCTGCATTTATTTTATTCAAAGTACAGCAAAAGCAGTAATATTGTGAAATATTTTTACTATTTAAAACAACTGCTTTCTATTTGAATACATTTTAAAATGTAATTTATTCCTGTGATCAAAGCTGAATTTTCAGCATCATTACTCCAGTCTTCAATGTCACATGATTCTTCAGAAATTATTCTAATATGCTGATTTGCTGTTCAAGAAACATTTTTGATTATTATTATTATTATTATTATGAATTATCGTCAGAGTCAGAGCCGGTGTTTACAAAGCGAATGCGTAAAGACTAAGAAAGTGCAAGTACGTTTGTAAACGCTGTTTACAAACAAAAAGGTGCAACAATGTCTTCCTCTCAAGTTGTAGGAGACAATAAGATGGAGTTTTTCGCCATACTCAAAACACAGACGATAAACTTCTTAGTAGTGGACGTGATTCTTAGTAGTGATGGGAAGTTCGGATCATTTTACCGACTCGGACCTTTGACTCTTGTTCAGCAAAATGAATGAATCTTTTTTCGAGTCATGTCGTTCATTTTAGAAAAATATAATTAAAATGTTACGTGTTACTTCCCTAAAACATCTACTGCTTACACAAACGTTGATCACACTTCAAACAAGACAAAACTATAATGCTATAAGAAACTGAAAAGATTAATTCATTGTTTACCTAGGTCTTTAGTCTATGATTAGCTCACCTCACCTCTTATCTGACAAGTTTTTCTGGTTTGAGTCGTTCGTACAGGTGAACTAATTTCAGTACAGAACGTAATAGGATGTTGCGCATGTGCAACTGAACGAATCACTCCCTGAGACGACTCGTTCTTCCCGAGTCACAATAAAGATTCGTTCAAAATGAAAAAATTGTTCAAGAACGACCCATTACTAATTCGTAGCATCATGGGCGCGCATCCCAGAGCTAGTGCTACACGAGGTTTTTTTTTTTTTCGAAAAATGTTTCGTGCTTATTTTTAGAAAAAAATGAACGATCGTTATGCTAGATAAGACCCTTCTTCCTCGGCTGGGATAATTTAGAGCCCTTTGAAGTTGGATTTAAACTACATTTTGGAAAAATCAGGGCACCAATGAAGTCCATTATATGGAGAAAAATCCTGAAATGTTTTCCTCAAAAAACATAATTTATTTACGACTGAAGACAGAAAGACATGAAAATTTTGAATGACAAGGGGGTGAGTAAATTATTTGTAAATTGTTGTTCTGGAAGTGGACTTCTCCTTTAATGTTTTTAAAAGGCGGCTCACAAATGCTGCATTTATTTGATTTAACAGTAATATTGTGAAATATTATTCCAATTTAAAATGACTGTTTTGTATTTTTAATATACTTTAACATGTAATTTATTCCTGTGATGCAAAGCTGAATTTTCAGCATCATTACTCGTCTTCAGTGTCACGTGATCCTTCAGAAATCATTCTAATATGCTGATTTGCTGCTCAACAAACATTTCTAATTATTATCAATGTTGAAAACAGTTGTGCTGCATCATATTTTTGTAGGAACCATGATATGTTTTTTTATACAGGAGTATAAAAATATGATAAATGGAAAGTTCAAAAGAACAGCATTTATTTAAAATGGAAATTTCTACTGTCACTTTTGTTCAATTTAATGCGTCCTTGCTGAATTTAAGTATTATTTTTTAGTACTAACCCAAAATGATAGTTCAGATTGTGTTCTGTATGATATATGTTAGTGATCATGGCAAAATAAACCCTGATAGGATGATTGTCCTTGATGTGAAGCTATTCATTTTGCAGTAATTACTGGCTGACTCTACATTAAACCTGTTTACTACATGACTGTTTTCTGAATCTCTAAATAAAACATAATTATCCATAAATTATAAAGTCATTAGATGAATATTTGACTCCAGAATGCCATACTGGACCAATCAGAATCACATCCTCCAGAGAGCGTCTAATAAGTGTGCTGGAATGTTCTGTAGGTCAGAGCAGTTTTTGGGCTTGTTGAGAGAAAGAGAAGTTATTTTTAACACCACGGCTCCATTCCTCAGTGCTCACTGATCCTTTACTGTCTCTATCTCACACACACACACAGTCTTCCACCACCTGCCCATCTACTGACCAGCTGTTGCCCCTCCTGTCTCTGTGTGTGTATGTGTGTGTGTTAAAGAGACCCTGAGGACATGAACCGTTGCATGACCATTCACACAAACACAACGTCATTTATAACTCTTCTCTGTATTGATTTCACATATTTAATTTGCAGTAAACATCAGGAATTTGTTATATTAGATGTGTTCAAGCTGCTTTGGAAAGTGTATTATGACTGAAAATGGGAGGTTCTTTTAAACACCGCTCCTTTGATGGTTGATTTAGTTTGGATGGAAACTTTAGCTTTTTAATGATGTCTGTTTCTATAATGGGAGATGAGCTGAATACAGTCTGTTGGGTCTCATTTCTCCCATTCTCTATTGTTTTCTTCCAGCTCAGAGTTTTAATTGACCACTGTTGACCAAAAAAAAAAGAATTATTTTATTTTTTATTAAATTTTTTTTTTATTTTAACTGTACTTTTGAAGCCTGACAGAAAAATACTGTTTCAGTGGGATTCATAATATCTCTAAATTGGCTCACATTTGTCCAGTACTGGCTAAAAAGATGTGACTACTAACATATTGTGCATACTTAAATTGTGTATATAATGGGAGATGAGCTGAATACAGTCTATAGGGTCTCATTTCACTTGTTTTCTATTGGTAAAAATGTGACCTGATACTAATAGCTTATATAAAGGCATTTTATTTTATTTTATTTTATTTTATTTTGTAATATTCGTACACTACTGGCTAAATAATGTGACTACTGATGTATTGTACATACTTAAATTGTGTATGGTGTTTTATTGACTTTTTTTTGCTGTAATAGTGGTTTTTGTGTATTTGTAAGCTGCATTTGTAGTCTCTTACACAGCTGTGGTATCATGCGTCGACAGGGCAGGAAACCGGCACTAATCACATTTTAATGTCCTGCTTCCCAGTGCTGTGTTTCTGTCAGGGCCTGCGTGCAGCATCCTTCATGTAAGAGGAAGATGAGGTTTTCTTTCAGCACATTCACTGGTCGAGGGGATAATGTTTGCTCCGGTGTTGTCAGGACTGGGGTTTAGTTCACATACTGGCAGGAGGGAAGTCGGCCTTGGGTGAACAGACGATTTTAGATGTGTCTTGCTGGGTTACATATCTATATTTGACCTGTAAATTCACTATTATTGTGTCAAAAAGAGGAAACCATTAAAATGGCCTCTGTATATTAGTTATCAGAACAGCGTTGTTTTAGTATTATTTATATACTGTTATAGCATTTATATTTCTAATTAGCTTTAATTTTTTATGTATTCAGTTTCATTTAAAGTAAATTAAGTTTTTGTGATTTTAATGGCATTTTTTTGTTTTTATTTATTGTTTTCTTTTTTATTGGTAAATATTTCTATTCAACTGTATTTTATTTCAGTGTTTTAGTACTTAAACTTTAGCCAAGACCACATTTCTATTTTTCATAAAACATTTATATTTATACAACTCATATTTGTATTTTATTTTATTTTAGCTTTGATTACAGTTTACATTTCAGCAGCATTTATTTATTTATTTATTTATATTTTAATTTAAATTTTTATTATATTATTATATATGTTTTTATATTTTATGTTGTATTATAATTTATAAATCAGACCAGCATAAGTATTGTTTATATACTGTTAAAGCATTTATATTTCTAATTAGCTTTAATTTTTTATGTTTTCAGTTTCATTTAAAGTAAATTAAGTTTTTGTGATTTTAATGGCTTTTTTTTGTTTTTATTTATTGTTTTCTTTTCTATTGGTAAATATTTCTGTTCAACTGTATTTTATTTCAGTGTTTTAGTACTTAAACTTTAGCCAAGACCACATTTCTATTTTTCATAAAACATTTATATTTATACAACTCATATTTGTATTTTATTTTATTTTAGCTTTGATTAGTTTACATTTCAGCAGCATTTATTTATTTATTTATATTTTAATTTAAATTTTTATTATATTATTATATATGTTTTTATATTTTATGTTGTATTATAATTTATAAATCAGACCAGCATAAGTATTGTTTATATACTGTTAAAGCATTTATGTTTCTAATTAGCTTTTATTTTTATATATTCAGTTTAATTTGAAGTAATTTAGGTTTTTGTAATTTAATGGCATTTTTTCTTATTTATTTATTTATTGGTAAATATTTTTATTTACCTGTATTTTATTTCATTGTTAGTTTTATTTATTTTAGTACTTAAACTTAGCCAAGACAACATTTCTATTTTTCATTACATTTATGTTTACATTTTTCCCTCATATTTGTATTTTATTTTATTTTAGCTTTGATTATATTTTACATTTCAGCAGCATTTTTTTATTTATTTTTATTTTTTTTATATTATATTTTTTTGTTGTATTATAATTTATAAATCAGACCAGTGTTATTTTAGTGTTATTTATATACCTTTATAGCATTTATATTTCTAATTAGCTTTTCATTTTATATATTCAGTTTTATTTAATTATTTATTAATTCGTAAATTGTTCTATTTAGCTGTATTTTTTTATTTCAGTTTTAATAGTTTTAGTACTTAAACTTTGGCCAAGACAACATTTTTTCATTTAACATTTCTATTTTTTAAAGTAGTTTAATGTAGTTTTAGTTTCAGCTAACAATAACACTGTTTCAGACTTGCCGTTATTCATATCTGTAAAATGTACAATTCAGACAGTGCAATTTATTGTATGTTTTTTTTTTATTCATCCATTTAGCTTTCATTTGTTTCAGTTGTAGTTACTTAAACTTATTTCAGTTAGCTGCCAAAACAACATTTCTAATTTTCTAAGTTAAGTTTAAGTTTTTTATTTGATAATTACATTTTATTTCAGATTTTTTTTTTTTTAGTTTTCAGTTAGCAGTGCCAGTAGATAATTGCCATTGGACATTAAAAAATATTCATATCTTGAAACTGAAAAACAATTCAGGTTGTAAAAATGTATTATATTTATTATATTGTCCTCTGAAGAAACCAAAGCCTTGCAGTCCATTTTTCTTTAAGAATAGTTTTAGTATACAAACTTTGATTTGTAGACATGCACATGTTTTTCATTTGTTGTAATTTTGAGTGTTAGAAGTGAAACTGTATTTTACATGTGTCATCAGTATTTTCCACTGATCCCAGGACAGACTCCAGGAGACCAGATGTGTCACGTTATTCAGTTGGGTTGGTTTGCATGTGAACGGCTCTGCCTGTTCTCCTGAGGCGGCCTCCCTTCACAGTAGCTCTGCCTCTGTGTAAACATGGAGGGAAAGCAGCCGGAGAGGGGTGGAACAAATAAACACGGCCTCAAATGTGGCAATCCAAACCAGTGCCTTACACACACGTGGGCCAAATCCGCACAGGTTCAAACGTTAAGTTTCCGCTGCCGTATTAACGATAAAATCAGCAATCCGTTTCGTACAGCTTGTACAGACTCTTTAATGTGCCCAGAGAAGTTCCCTGTGAGGAAGTCTCCATGGCTGTCCAAGCTTCCCGTTCTGATTTTTTTGGAAGAGTCCCCAGTTATGACTATAAATTGTAGTAGACCACGAAAGTACTCTTTGTTTTCATTCCTCAGCTCTCAAATGGAGTCGCAGCAGGAGTGTTTTGAAGGGGACATTTCATGGAAAACGTTGCTTTTTTTATATGAAATACTCCGTAGTTCACAACCCCAGTTCACCCTGAACATTTATTGAAACTAAACTGCAAAAAGCAGGCTTTCGGAGAATGTCATGGGGGTGTGACATCAGCACATTAAAGCAGTAGTTCACCTTCTGAATACTGCTTTTTTTTTTTTAACATATAATAAAAGCATATGGTGATCAGGAGCTATAAAAGACAAGTAGCATTAGTAATAGAAGTGGTTTATATCACCTCAGTCATTTCATACAAAGTCTTTGTCTGTGCAGAAGGATCATTTTATATACTTAAAATTTTGAAGCCTGTAGGGTTTTTTCAGTGTTTTTAGTTTTTTTAGTCTCTTATGCTCACCAAGGCAGCATTCATTTGATTAAAAAAGCAGTAAAAATGGTAATATTCTGAAATATTATTACAATTTAACGTAACTGTTGTCTGTTTGAATGTATTTCAAAATGTGATGTATTCCTCTGATGCAAAGCTGAATTTTTAGCATCATAACAGCATCATTAGTCTTTAGTGTCACATGATTCTTCAGAAATCATTCTCATAATGTTGATTTGCTGCTCAAGAAACATTTCTTATTATTAGTGTTGAAAATAGTGGTGCTTTTTGTAGAAATTTTTTTTAGTATTCTTTGATGAATAAAAAGTTGAATAAAATAGCATTTATTTGAAACAAATGTATAAAATATTTTCACTCTTTTTTCCAATTTAATGCATCCTTGTTGAGTTTGTTCATATGCAAATCTTTGTAATATCATTGTAATATTAATAGTCTGAATGCTGTAGAGAAAACATACTGTTTAATTCTAAATGTCTAAAAGAGGTTGGAAAATGGTCAGTGAAAAAAAAAAAAAAGGAAATGGAGTAAATAGGGCCCTCTGAAATCTGTTTTATTTTTTGCCAAATTCAATTTTATTTATTTATTTATTTTCTTTTTTTTCCGTTTTAAATTTTCTGGATTCCTTTTTTTTTTTTCCCCATTTTTCTTTTTCTAGACTCTAGACTTAATGGGTAAATTTTGGGAAAAAAAAATGTTAATCAGAAAGCATGTCTAATTAATTTAAATTATTAAACTTACACAATTTAACAGCTATTTAATCAAAGTTTAACAAAAAATAACACGAGGGTTTTTTTTTTTTTTTCAATTCACTTCTATTTTTAACAAATACGGTGTTATCCATTAATTTCTGGATTCCATTATAACAGTGTCATTAAAGTTTAATCATCAAAAGCATCTGTAATTTATTTATAAAATATTATTTTATAATCATTATTTTATATATTTCTTTTTTTTTCTAGAATTATTTTTTTTTCCTGGTACATAAAATTCTGGTAACTATTTTTTCTGGTAAATATTCATTAGAATAATGTTTTAATAATAATTTTAGTAGTATTAGTAGTAGTAGTACTGTCATTACATTACATTTTAGTACATTAATGTACATTAATTACATAAAGTAATATGTTCCTGTCACAGTTTCTTTAAGTAAAACCAAACTTTTATTTTGACAGGTTACTGTGAAGACCTTTAAGTTTTTGTTTGTATATGCTATGACGATATTTCATTAAAGAAATAGTAAATTGCTCACGATCTAATTGTATATTGAGGCGACAGAGGCAGAAAACACCACGAGTGTAATATGTGCTTTACCATGTGTTTAGTAAATGTCTTTTTGCAGCTTAATATTCACAGACACTAGTCCATATAATGTTTTGATTTAAGTGTACTGACCTACTTTTGCTTTATTCAGCCAAATTTTGGCAAATTCCATGACATTCCACATTATACAGTAAATTCTATTTTATGACTGGATTCTGTCCGCATTGCGGAAATCATAGCGCCCTAAATTATGCTTTTGGTGAAATTCTTATCCAAACACAGTGTGCTTACTTTCATGTAAATGTCATGAGTTTTGCCTTAACTCATTGACAAACCACCACAAGTGACATAGTTTTGTTGATTGCTTGGTCTCTACTCATTTCTTAAACTTTAGGAGTATAAAAATTCTACAGAAATTAAGAATATGATCCTCTTTTTTCCCCCTATACCTCAGTATCAAGTTTCCATTCAGCTCTTACTGCAACGTTGTTTTCATTATAAATCTCAGTAGAGCTTTTTGCAATGGAAATTTGAAAAGCTGGCTGCCCATTGAGCATTGTGACAGGATTCGGCAGCCATTTGGGTGAGATATTGAAGGAAACGCACCTCACAAGCGCTGTCATAATTCATGTCTATACAAGGCACATGCAAACATTCGCTCAGTCTTTATTACAGCTCCACGTCAAACTCCTGGATCAAATTTACGAGGGGCGAATGAGCGAGAATAAGAACCGTCTGTATTTAGTTCTCGCCGCGAGCGTGTTCTCTGACACGCAACTTTAGATAAGCTGTAACGGAGACACGAACTTGCGACACTTTGATTCCTGTTTGTTTGTGCTTCTAGTGCCCTGTGGGCAGGTCACAGACGGGGCAGCAAACACCTCTCAAATGCTATTAAAACTAATCCAGCCCTCCAGGTGACAGGTTTAGATCTCTGACCTGTTTGTTTTGACTTCCTCTTATGAGCACCAGGGTTATGCAGAGTGGATGGAGGCTCTTTGTGTGTTTCCTATGTGGCTTTTTCTCAGGAATAGAGGTGATTTACAGGGCGGACACAAGTCCCCTCTGTGAAGTCCACTGTGAATTACTGCTCTGTCTCATTAAGAAGCTCTCTAAAGTGCGCATTGGACTTGAAGTGGCGCTGAGGTTGTAAAATAAAGCAGCAAGCCATAACATGGCTCAAAAAGATTTTTCCTCCTTGTAAACCAAATAAAATAACAGCAATATTTACATTTTATGTTAATACATTTTGCAGAAACCTTTATCCAGAGGAACTTACTTTGCATTGAGAATTTGAATCAACTTTGGAAGCTTTGAACAACTTCTATTAAATCAATCCTGTGTTAACATACATCTTTCGTGTATTAATGCATCTTCCTGTTTTCTCTCTAACAGAGACATCAAGCCGGATAACATTCTGATGGATGTGAACGGACACATTCGACTTGCAGATTTCGGCTCCTGTCTTAAACTCACAGAGGATGGAACGGTTAGTATGTTAGCTGTATAAATATCACTCCAGATTGTTAACGATCATATTTCACAGAAGAAGAAAACACAGTCATCAGGGATTGTTGTTTAAAGCTGATTGTGTGAACTGGGTCTTCTTATTTATATACAGGAGTGGATCAGACAAATCTTACAACTTGACTTGAATAGAGCCCAGAAATCGTAAACGGAATTGCGGAATCCAGCCATAAAAATGGAATTTACTGTATAACGCGGAATTTGTCAAACTTTGAAAGAAATAATCAAAAGTAGTCATTACACCTAAATTTAATTGCGATTATGGACTAGTGAATATTAAGCCGCAAAAAAACTATTTAAATATGAATCCGGCATGTTCTGCCTGTCTCTGTATGAATTAATGGCACAGATGCACAGTTTCATTTTACTACACACATACTGAACCGCTTGTGACGCTCGCAATGATTTCAGTGTCTGTCCTCTTATTAAATGAGGACACAAATACATGAGCAGCATCTCCAGAATTTCTCTGAGAGTCACTTCATGAGCATTTTAGCATTTCATTTGTGTAAAACTAACATCATATACTCACAGAAGTTTAAAGGTATTCACTAGTGCTGTCAAACGATTAATCACATCCAAAACAAAAGTTTTTGTTTACATAATTTGTGTGTACGGTGTATATTTATTATGTATATATAAATGTACACACATATGCATGTATATATTTTTTAAAAAGTTACTTTTATATACATGGAAATGCATATAAATACTTTCAAAATATTTACTGTATGTGTGTGTATTTATACAGCATAATAAATATACACAGTATACACACATATATTATGTAAACAAAAACTTTTATTTTAGATGCGATTAGTTGTGATTAATCGTTTGACAGCACTAGTATTCACGGCAACCCGTCAAAATAAAAGTTCGGTTTAACTTGAAGACATTCTGCCAAAAATATATTACTATTGTTAAGTGTATTTTACTTACTTCTACTACTACTGCTATTTTAAATTATTAACATTTTATTTAAGGAATAATAATCACACAGCATGTTCTAATTTTAATAGGAAATCACCTTTGTTTGCCAAAAAATAAAGTTTGTTTAATTTTCAGTAATTGAAAGATAGATTAAATGAATTTTTTTTGCCTT
This sequence comes from Labeo catla, assembly GCA_012976165.1. NCBI lineage: Eukaryota > Metazoa > Chordata > Actinopteri > Cypriniformes > Cyprinidae > Labeo > Labeo catla. The sequence goes on along the minus strand of VONZ01000057.1, from coordinate 1,811,901 downwards.
CATTTGATAACCAGAAAAATTTAAATGCACTACACAGAATTTCTGAGGGGGAAAAAACATTCCATAAGGATAAATTTGAATAAATTAAGTTGTCTTTATGCATTCAAATAATTAGACATGCTAAAACACAGAATTTGGTAACAATAAAACATATGGAGAGAAAAAATAAAACATTTCATAGGGCCATAAACATGTCATTTTTGTTAAACTTTTAATAATTAGATCTGAAATTGTATAAGCTTAATGTTTTTTTATAAGTTTAACTAATTAGACATGCTTTTTGATTAATAAAATTTCATCAATTCCATTGATTGAAAATTTCATTTTCAATCAATGGAATTTGGGGAACAAATAAATTAGTTTCATAGGGCCCTACTTGAAAGCTTTACAGCAGAAATGTGTAAATGCAAATCTTTTTTATGGAAAGACTGGCATCATTGGCAGTATTTCACGGAATTATAATTCGTTCCCCCGTAGTCATTTATCTTGGACTAACTTTTATATACTTTTTGACACTTCAAATATAAGTTCGTAATGTTAGCAACTGGTTGGATTTGTTCCTTAGGGCTCATTACTGAAGAGTTATGTTTTTTAAATCACTATGGAGAAAATTCATGAAAAAATGCTTCAGTAACCAAGACTATCTCATGCAATGACACTGATACATTTTTTTAAGTGTGACGTAAGTTTCCAAAAACTTTTTGGGGTCAGATTTAGATCTGGTTGTTTTCCCATAATTTAGTTCACTTCCTGTCCAAAGAATATTTGGCTCAATTACACTGCTGCTCAAAAGTGGGGTTTTTAATGCTTTTATTCAGCAAGGATGCATTAATTTCTGTTCATCCTGATATAAATCTATATCTATTCATCAGAGAATCCTGAGGAAAATTTATTATGGTTTCCACAAAAATATTAAGCAGCCCAACTGTTTTCAACAATGATAATAATATATTTATTCAAATATTCAAGTCAGCATATTAGAATGATTTCTGAAGGGTCATGTGACACTAAAGACTGGAGTAATAATGCTGAAAATTCCACTTTGCATTACAGGAATAAATTACATTTTAAAATGTATTCAAATAGAAAACTGTAATAATATTTTAAGTTTCAGGTCATTGGAAATTTCACCTAGTGTTATGATGGAAACATAACGCTTGGACATCAAATTGTGAGTTGTGCTTGACAAAAAAAAAAATCTGTTGATGAAATTGGGCGCCAGCTGTATCCTCTAGGCACGCTGTTTTAATATAAAATAATGGGAGACCCAGAGGACACCCTTGGTTTGAAAGACCGTTTATGACCAGAGTTGTATTTCAGTCACACATCTTTGAAGCAGGGGTGAGTATTTCATCTGATATGTGCTGCTGTTTTCTGGCACGTCGCAGATAGCTCGGCAGGATATCCCCCCAACTTCTGACAAGAGCAGCGTGAGTGTGGTCTCTGCGTGTTCGCACGTGTGTGCCTAACTGTCTTCACATGTCCGTGTGTTTTCAAGTGTGTGTCACTGCCAGCGAGAGCAGCTAATTTACTGCCTCACTTCCACAAATTCTTCCAGCTGCACACATCTGCCACAAGCTGCATTATAGACGGTTTCCGCCCCCTAAGCCCCCTTGAACCCGGGCCAGGAAGCTCCAATCATCCCCCCCCCCATTCATTAGTGGTCTCTAGTGATACCTCTCTCTCTTTTTCTCTCTCAGTGCGGTCTGTCTTCTGAGAGGTCTTTGTGTATCTGAATACTTTTCGACCGCCATGTTCCCCTAAGCCACGCCTGCCTCTGCTGGCTGCAACCAATGCGATGGCTTGAGTCATTCATTTGCATTTTAGAGTGATGAGTGTTGTGCCAATAAAAAGCATTTCCAGGGATTACTTTGTTTTGCAACCTTGTTCACTGACAGGATGTGATGTGATCTGATCCGCTCAGACAGACACTGAGCACCTCTCTGTTTCTGTTCTCAACATGCCAGGTCCTGAATTCTCCTGCAGCCTTAACAACAAATGCCACAGTAAATAGATACATCTCACGAAACCTGTCAGGAACATATCTGTTCACATTTCATAAAATTAAAATGGGGAAAGTGTTTTTTTTTCTTTCTTCCAGAATAAAAAAAAAAATCAGAAAATTATTTACATACAGATTTATTTTCTTTATGCAAAATATAAGTTTCTGTTTCTGGCTTGTTTTTTTTGTATAATATGACCTCTACATGTTCTTGACAGGTTTTTTGAGATTCACCCAAATTAATTGCATCATCTTAAAAAAAGTCTTTGGTTGTCAGTTGATTTGACAGTATAAAACCTTTTTTGATCTGGAAAGTGTTAAAGACAAAAGGCAATCAGATACTTGCCTAAATGGCACAACATGATTTACATAATGCAAGTCTCTGTGAAAAAAGAGATTTTTTTTTTTTCTTACATAAAGTCTCTGTGAGCATTTACACAGATTTATGTGAAAAAGAGCAGAAAATGACTGTTAGTACAATTGAGTACAGACTTTTAAAGACATAAATAAGAGAACAAAGCAGAAAATACTGTGTATTTCCATTTGAATGTATACTGTTGCTATACTTAAGGGCATACAGTAATGACTTAAAAGTATTTTGTTGAATAGTGTGCAGGTATTGTACATAATCATCAAATGCATGCAAAAAGGTGTGATTTACAGAGAACAGTCAAAGCAATACAGATATGAAATGTACAAGGACTATAGAGAGCATGTCAATAGGAAAACAAAGCTAAAATCTGGATGTTTTGGGTAATTTAAAAATCCCAGGCAGGACATGTCTGGGAAAAAAGAACATATGGTTACCCTAATATATATTATACCTAAAAAGGTGTTTTGTGCCAACCAGTTCCTGGTAAATTCAACTTTGTTTCCAAAGAAGAATTTATAAAAATATATACGCCCTTACTGCTGCAAGTGTAAATTCAGAAATCTAATTATAGCTTGTTAGACTTATAATATTTTACCCTGGACCCTGGTCATAAGGGTAAATTTTTTGAAATTGAGGTTTATAATTTATCTAACAGCTGAATAAATAAGCTTTCCATTGACGCATGGTTTGTTAGGCTAGGACAATATTTGGCCGAGATTCAACTATTTGAAAATCTGGAATCTGAGGATGCAAAATCACCTTTAAAGTTGTCAAAATAAAGTGTTTAGCAATGCATATTATTAATCAAAAATTAAGTTTTGATATATTTATGGTATGAAATTTACAATATACTGTATCTTCGTGGAACATGATCTGTGCTTAATATCCTAATGATTTTTTTTGCATAAAAGAAAAATCTATCATTTTGACCCATACCGTGTATTGTTGGCTATTGCTACAAATAAACCCATGCTACTTAAGACTGGTTTTGTGGTCCAGGGTCACATATGAGTTTTAGTTTTGTGTGCACTATGCAACCTGTCCACTTGTCAATCTTTCTAGCATGTCAATTTTCTGTCCTAACAGGTGCAGTCCTCCGTCGCTGTGGGAACTCCCGACTACATCTCTCCTGAGATCCTGCAGGCCATGGAGGATGGGAAAGGGAAATATGGGCCGGAGTGTGACTGGTGGTCACTTGGCGTCTGCATGTATGAGATGCTGTACGGGGAAACTCCTTTCTATGCTGAGTCCCTGGTGGAAACATATGGCAAGATTATGAACCACAAGGTACAGACCCATAGCAATGTCATTTTAAAACAATTATCCATGCACTGCAGTGATTTAAATTTTTTTTTTTATGTTGTTATAATATATTATTGTTGTATACTGCTGGTCAAAAGTTTTTGAACTGTAAGATTTGTAATGTTTTTTTTTTTTTTGTTTTTTTTTAGTAGAATTTTCTTTTACTCACCAAGCCTGCATTTATTTGATCCAGTTTGATCTAGTAATATTGTGAAATACTTTTACTATTTAAAATAACTGATTATTAATATTATTATTATCAATTATTATTCATCAAAGAAACCTGAAAAAATTCTACTCAGCTGTTTTCAACATAATAATAATAATAATAATAATAATTGTTTTTTTTTTGTTGTTTTTTTTTCAGCAAATCAGAATATTACAATGATTTCTGAAGGATCATGTGACCGGAGTAATGATGCTAAAAATTCAGCTTTGAAAACACAAATAAATTACATTGTAAAATATATTCAAATAGAAAACAGTTATTTCAATTTTTTTTTACTGTTTTTTGCTTTACTTTGAATCAAATAAATGCAAGCTTGGTGAGCAGAAGAGATTTCTTTAAAAAAAAAAAAAAATCTTACTGTTCAAAAACTTTTGACTGTTAGTGTATTTAAGTGTATATTAAAATCATTTCAAAGAATCATGACAACCTAACACAAAACACAATAAGCAGTTTTTCAAATCATTAGCCATATTTTTATTTTATTTTATGTATATTAAAAATGTCAAAGTTTAAAGAAAACCTAATATTGTGTTTCCAACAGGAGCGGTTCCAGTTCCCTGCTCATGTGACGGATGTCTCTGAAAATGCCAAAGACCTGATCCGCAGACTCATCTGCTGCAGAGAGCACAGGCTGGGTCAGAACGGCATCGAGGACTTCAAACAGCATCCTTTCTTCACCGGCATTGACTGGCAGAACATCCGCAACTGTGACGCCCCCTACATCCCTGAAGTTAGCAGCCCATCTGACACGTCAAACTTTGACGTAGATGACGACTGCCTCAAGAACACGGTAGTGTTTTAGACATAACTTAAAAAGATCATTCATTGCTGGGTTTGAACCCCGCAACCAGATCTTTTACCGAAATGCAACATCTACAAGTTACAATTTCCTGTTCTCTTTTAGGAGACAATGCCGCCTCCTTCCCACACAGCCTTCTCAGGACACCATCTCCCATTTGTAGGATTCACCTACACCAGCAACTGGTAAGAAATCACTGTAAAACAGCTGATATATCACAGTCAGCTTAGATGGTCATACAAGAGATGCAAGTTGCCTGTCAGAGGCTGTTTTTGGTGGTTAGGTTTTTGGATTAAATTAATAAATTATTGCAGCACTGAAAAGAAAAAAATATGTCAAATTGACACCTAACACAATAGAAATAGATGGGACTTATTAAATTTCTCCTTCAAGCTGCAATAGAGCTTTTCTGTTTCTACATGAGTCTTTAGTGTTTTGCATCAATTTGACCCACAACACAAAAGAAAAACAGGCTTTTGAGTTTTTATTGTGATTATTTGACCCTCTCTTCTCCTACAGTACGCTGTCCGACCGCGGTTGCCTGCGGGAATCTGTGGCACCTGCGCAAATGGATGTGTCCGTGCAGCGCGGCCTGGAGGACAGTCTGGCTACTGAGGCGTACGAGCGCCGGATCCGCCGTCTGGAGCAGGAAAAGCTGGAGCTCAGTCGCAAACTACAAGGTGTCTGTCTGTTTTGCACATCTAATGACCTATTAAGTTATTTTCTGCTGAAAAAATCCCACAAAGTTAGTTTGCTGCCTGGTTGACAGCTGAAATGTCTTCTGGTCTTTAGAGTCCACAAAAACGGTTCAGGCTCTGCAGCACTCCAGCGGGGACGCGCCTGTTTCCTCCAACAGAGAGGTCGAGATCCGTGGACTGAAGGAGGAGTTAGAAACGCTAAGGAAACAGATCGCGGGTAATTTTGAATGTTATATATGAACATACATCATGCAATTGTCTTGTGTAACCAGGCTTTAGTTTTGACTGTCAACAAATTATTGCTTATGTTATGTTTTAAGTTTTGTTTTTTACATGACATTTACAGTTCAAAATAAACTCATAAATGCACAATATATTTATTCTCTCACATTGTTGTTTAAGATTCTACCTTATATTTTTGTCTGTCTCTTCCTTTTCTCCCCTTTCAGATACAGGACGGGTGGAGCAGAAGTTAGAACAGGCCAGTTCTGCCCGCAGAGATCTGGAGGACTCATCCAAACAGGTCCGGTCTCTGGAGAAACAGCTCAAGAGTATGAAGCAGGAGAGAGATGACCTGCAGAAGGTACAAATTTAACTGCAGCTTTACATAAGCAATGCCTCTCACTAGCAAAGTGCCTTGCTGCATATATTTGACAGTGCTGGACAATTAATCAAAAGGCAAAATCACGATTTGGCTTAGTACAATGATCAAATCGTAAAGTCATTATTTAATGCAATATATAAACGTATTGACGTTTGAAAGTGGAAAAAATAAGAGCCATAAATATTTGTGTTGTAATTACATTTTTTTTTTTTTTCCATAAATACCATCTTTTATATTTTACAATAAAACATTACAATATTAATATTTGTTGTTATACATGTTTTTACTACTACTATTGCTACTATATTAATTATTGTTATTATTGTTATGATTATTTAAAAAATGTATTATTATTAGGAGTACTGTTATGTCTGTTGGCTTGCTTTATTAAACATCAAACGCAATATAATAAAAGACTCAAATGTTCAATACATAAGTAGATTGATAGTGAAAATCACAAGCCATTATGAATGTGTGTAAAATTAATTAAATAAATAATTAAAATTTTCTTTCATTTTGATTTTTTTTTTTTTAATTTAATGCATTATTATGATAATGTATAAATAATAATAATCATTTAAATGTAATTACTTAAAAGATAAATTGCTTTTATTTTTATATATGCATGTATATATTATTAATCAATAATTATTACTATTATTAAAAAAAAAAAATTCAACTTTGTATTATGTTTGGTTACAGAGTCTACAGGAGTCCTCCGAGAAGCTTAAGACTCAAGGAAAGGAGCTGAAGGAGGCGGACAGCCAGAGGAAAATGGCCATGCAGGAGTTTGCCGAGGTGAGCGAGAAGGTGACTGAGCTGCGGTCACACAAGCAACGACTCTCCCGACAGCTCCGGGACAAAGAGGAGGAGATGGATTCCCTCAATCAGAAGGTGGAGGCGCTGCGACTAGAAGTGCGAAAAGCCGAGCGTGCCAAGAAAGAGGTTCGTGTGGAGGAGAACGTCAGATCACAGGAGTTTGTTCCACAGACTCATACATTAAATATGTGTAAACTCTGTGTCTGCATGTAGATGGAGGCCCAGGCTGAAGAGTGGTCTGCTGAGGCTCAGAAAGAGAAGAAGCTGAAGGAACGTAGTGAGCAGTACAGCAGACAGCTGGAAGAGGAGCTGGAGGGAATGAAGGTTTGTGTACTCAAGCGTAATTTATTTCTGTAAATACTGTTAAGGTAGGGGTTAAGAACAACGTGACTCCTCAAACGTGGAAAATTTGCATAAAGCCCTGTTCACACCAAGAACGATAACTATAAAGATAACTATATTAGCAATATCTCTGTTTATTCCATGCGCACGTTTGTCTGCCGCTTTAAATTCTCGAGCTTGTTATAGGAGGATTAATTCTGATTGGGTGACAATGATCCTATCATTCATCAGCTGGAAAAAAAATCCTGTGAACAGGCTTTTATTAAACAAACAACTGCAATATAATACAAGGCTCAAATGTTTAAGAAATAATAAGTAATAATCATAAAGCAGTATAAAATTGTGTGAGATGGTAATTAATAAATTATTTAAATCGAATTATATAATTAAATAAATTGATTTATTATTATTTAGTTTTACTACATTATCTTTTTTTTTTATTGTGTATTGAAATTTAATACATTGTTTTATTTTTCATAATTTTTTTAAATATAAGTATGTAATTAATAGCTTTATTAATTATGTGTGTATGTTATCTTAATATGTTATCTTATCATAATTCATAATAAGTTCAATATAAGTATATCATTAATAAATAGTTTTATTAATTATTTGTTTTAATGCTTTATTATAATTTTTTAAAATTTATAAGATTTTGTGTACATAATATATGTGTGTACTGTGTATATTTATGTATTTATAAATACACAGACATAAGAAAAATATGTTATGTTTATATATTAAATATATTTATATATAAATTGTATGAATATAAATATATACATGTGAATATATGTCTGTATTTTCAAAATATATACTGTTTGTGTCTTCATATATACATAATAAATATACATAGTACACACACATTTATTATGTACACAAAAAACTTTTTTTGGAGGCGATTAATCATTGCCCAGCACTGATTATAATTAATACATTATTTTAATGTAGTAAATATTTTTTGATTAATTTTTATGCATATTATAATTCTTAAACTGTTTACATTTACGAATTATTAATACATTGTTTATTAATTATTTGTTGTAATTCACAATTAAATATAAGCATGTAATTAAATAGTTTTATTGGTTATTTGTACATTATTTTAATACTTTATTTAACTATTTAATCTTTTTTTTCCATTACATTTAATACATTATTTTAACATGATTTATTATTATTATTTATTTATTCATTTTTAAATGCAACGATACATATTTATTTTTCATTTTTATTCATTTTTAATTCATTAATCAGTCATCACATTTACTCATTTCATATAAGTAGAAATGATCTCTATACAAGTTGCTGATCATTTCCCTATCTTTTCTTTCCTTGTGTCATGGAGCAGCAGAAGCAGGTGGGCCGTTCTCCAAGCGTTGGGTCATCTGAGCAACACCAGGAGCTCAGTAAATTACGAGCAGACCTGGAGAACAAGACCACTTTCTATGAAGAAGAGCTTTCACGCAGAGAACAGCAACATGCCAATGAACTAAAGAACCTGAAGAAGGAGCTGCGGGAATCTGAGGGACAGCAGCTCACCTTAAAGAAAGAAATCATGATGCTAAAAGACAAGCTGGAGAAGACTCGCCGAGAGAGGTACTGATCTTACTACAACAGATTATGCTTAACTGCTTTTGAAATGCCGGCATGTATTATTTTACTTGATAATTCGGGGTCAGAGAGGTTGGAAAGTGGTCGTGTAAAACTAAATTGCAATCGTTTGTGGTGCAAGGAACCTTGACTAACATAATTTAAGTGGACTTCAGGGGAAGAAATAAAATACAATGTACAATATGTTCCATAAAATAAGCTATGGAGTTTGGCAGTGTGTGTTGGATGCTGAGTGCAGTAACCCTAATGTTCAATAAATCATTTCACCCTCACAGTCAGAGCGAACGAGAGGAGTTTGAGAGCGACTACAAACAGAAGTATGAGAGAGAGCGAGTGCTGCTGTCAGAGGAGAACAAGAAACTTTCCAGCGAACTTGACAAGGTGAACATTCACACACTCGGCTCAAGTCAACATGAAATTCAGCAGTTCATTTACTTAATATGCTGATGCAGTTGATTTCACAGAAGTGTATTCGTAATCATTTTTAAAAGGAAATAACCTGCTTATACCCCCGAAATGACTTTGCTTTTCCATTGATGTCAGTTGGGCACAATAGGCAGTTAGATAAAGTAAACCAATAGCCAAATAGCTATTTAGGCATTGCTGTAGGAAACTCATATAGAGTGCTGCAGGGATGACATGTTGTTGGCCAACTTGAATTTTCCATTGTCTTTTGAAATATTACAGAAAATAAGCTTTGTGACTAACAAAAGTTTGATTTTTACATGTTCTGTTTAAGTGAACTCACACCGCACTCACAAAGCTTTCATAAATTGAAAGGGAAAGTGCAATTGGCAGAAGTGAAAAAGGTGAAGTCAAGGCTTTAAACAAACTACACAACAACCTCTGCATTCCCATTTAGCCACTTGTTTAAAAAAAAAAAAAAAGACAAGTTTAAAAAAAAAAAAGCCTTGAGTGGGGTATTACTGATGTCTTAAGACTATCTTGAGATTGTGTTCAGCACAAACCTTCAGAAAACAGTGATTTTGGGGTGATGGAACCAAAAGTTCAATATTTCTAACTCATTTACAGGTTTTAAAGCACATTGGTTTGTTCTGCTATGTAACGCCTAGGGTTGTCTACGATAATATTGTTAGGGTTATTGTTGTTTAAACCAATAAAAATTGCAAAAACCAAACAAAAACACACCCAGACACACATACACTACATGATGTAGCCTAGGTTAGAGTTTCAGTTTTAGAGTTCAAGCTTTCACTGATTGATTTAGTCTATTAAAATTAGGGCTGCACGATAAATCGCGAAATCACGAAAAATACACAAAGCCGTACATCACTGACAAGCTACACAATATCTCTTTCATAATTGCAGATGAATCGCATTCAATTACGAGCACGTTTTTGCGTAGCTTGTCAGTGATTTACGGCTCTGTGTATTAATTGTCGCTCCAGCTGAACACGCGTGATGGAGATTTACTACTAATCACAGAACCGGCTTTCCTGACAAGATGCAATTTATCATGCAGCCCTAATTAAAATACATCTAGAATTCCCCCAAAATTCAAGATAAGGGGGCAAATAGTCCCCGTATGACTTTTATATGTCTTCTATGTTTATATCATGTGATATAGTTAACATCACACAAAGTGTGATGATATGTTTTTCTCCAGATATCAACAGGGTTGCAAATGTGATATTGATTTATAAAACAGTCCAATAATCAAGACGTTAATATTAATTGACTTACATTTTAGACACAAGTTCCTGTTTGTGCTGTGTTTCTGAGCAACACACAACGGTATTTTGTTAATGAATTAAACAGCCATTTGAACGAATCGGTTGAATGAATGACTCAGTGACTTACTAATGCAGTGATTTGCCGCCACCTACTAGAGATCCTAGGTTTATTTTTAAAGTATGTTTTCCCTTTTTTTTTTTCCCCCTAAAATCATTTCTAATCTCACTATTGAGCGTTTTGTTTTTAAAACATCAAAACATGTTTTATGCATTTGTAACTGCAGGTTAACTTTCATTCATGTCCTGCATTAAACAGTGTGTAAATGCATCTAAATGCTGCTTCAGATGCAGCTTCTGTGCCACCTCTGTATTGCAAACACATTTTGTTGATACTGATTTAATTTGATTGGTAACAGCTCTAATTTATTGATTAAATGTAAGAATTTGATACAAAAGATGATGCATACATTTAAATAGGTTAGAAAAAAAGGTAAAAATGCCCATAAATGGTAAAAATCAATTTAAACTTATTGGAAAAGTTAATTTCTGTTACTCCTGCAAAGTAATCACTGCAATATGATCAAAAGCTTTGGGAGTCAGCTGTCAATGGCAGTCCTAAACCAGCACAATAACACGCTCAGCAAAATATCATCAAATTATCGATATCAACAAAATTCCGGAAAATATAAGATACAATTTTTTTTGTCATTATCGCACACCCCTAGTAACACACAGTTTTTAAAATCAAGTCTTATCCCTAAACATTTTATCTGAACATTTTGTTTTAGACGTCACATTATAAAGTGAAGTAGATTGAAAACTACATTATACTTTGATTTTAATCATATCACACTATATTATACCTGTTGAAGTATTACAGTGCCATTTATGTTGTTTAAATGCTTTTCCTATTGCGTGTAATGAGTATTGTCATCTTAAGTGTTTATGAATTACAGTCAGCAATAAATTCTCACATATTTGTCGTCTTTTTTCTATATGGTTTTAGATTATTTAAAACCTACCCTGAAGTTTTAAATGATACTTTTGGTATTTAAACAATTGTAGTTACTGCACATACAACAGTGGATATTGTAAAACTCTACTACCATTTTGTGGCGCACCAGTATTTTTAGGCTTGGATACTATGACACTACTGTGGCTCCAGGAAGCTGTGTAACACTAACACACCACCCCACACATCGGCCCACAACCCTGAAACCACAACCTCCATCTCTCATATTACTGAAGCCTAAAGTCACAAATTCCACGTCGCTTTTGATGTGGTCATTGCGCTGAAAATGACAGGAGGCTTCGCTTCTTAGCGGTCAGAGTTGATGCTCTTTGTTAAAACCATGAATTAATTCTGCGTATCATTTCTGAGCGCTTCAAACAGAGTGTAAAGCACACAGAGTGGTTGAAAGAGAGAGGATTGTGTGTGTGTAGTGGTTCGTGGCTCTCAGCAAGCCTGATGGTAAAGCTAGAGATGTTTAGAGAGGAGCCTTTGGAGGGAAACACACAGTTGTGAAAGAAAGAAAACATGCCGTTGTCATTTGCGGACTGAGTCTTTCCATGAGTCCGCTGAGCTGAAGAGATGGTCCACCATGCCAGTGTTTTACTGGGAAGTCAGTCAGCATCCTCCCCCCTGTGTAAGCACAGGGAAATATGCTGATCAACAGACAGGAATCTGAAACGGTTTTCCTGAGGACCACTGCAAAGGTTCAGTGCTCCGGTCAGAGAGTAGTGTTAAATGAAAACCTTGGATAATGCAAGCGTAATTATAGGGTGGTCAACCTCACCAGCTCTTTCTTAAGATAGAGAGTTCGTCTAAATCAGATTGACTAGATGCATGTACTAGCAGATGTGTTTACTGTGGAGGCAACCGAACCGTTGCAGATGGAGGGGGTCATGCTTATTCATGAGCGTTTGGTGGTTTAGGGTGGAAATGTGGAGGGTATTAGAGTGACACGGGTGTCTTCGGATGGTGGTCCATCCTTCAGGCTCTGATGAGAGCCAGTTGCTGTCTTTCTGGTCCGTATAATTGCACCTGGCCCCTCAAATTGCCGTATTGGTTTGTGATTTTCTGACATGGTAATGGGCATGTTTTTAAGCTTGTTGTGTTACTTGGGTTGTGCAGGAGTAAAAGCCTCAAATGTGGGTTATTTTCCATTCACTGAAATAAAATGTGTAACTGAGTTAAGGATGTGCTAACTACATTTTCAGAATGTCTGAATGACTAGGTGTTAATAAGAAAGTCATGAAAAGCATAATTTATTTAAAATAGCAATATTTTGTAACAATATAAAGGCTTTAATGTCACTTATGATCAGTTTAATGCATGCTTATTGAATAAAAGTATTAATTTCTTCAAACAAACAAAAAAAACATGCCATCGTTGTGTTGTGTACAGTTGACGTCAAAAGTTTGCATAAACCATGCAGAATCTGCAAAATGTTAATTATTTTACCAAAGTAAGAAGGATCATACAAAATGCATGTTTTTAATATTAATGTTTTTAAATAATAGTTGAGTTTATAAATTCCTGTTCAAAAGTTTACATACACTTCACTCTTAATACTGTATTAACTGAATGATCCACAGCTGTGTTTTTTGTTTAGTAATAGTTGTTCATGTTGTATGTAGTTGTCCCTAGTTGTCCCTTGTTTGTCCTGAACAGTTAAACTGCCCACTTTTCTTCAGAAAAATCCTTCAGGTCCCACATATTCTTGCATTTTTCAGCATTTTTGTGCATTTGAACCCTTTTCCAACCTTTCCGACTGTATGATTTTGAGATCCATCTTTTCACACTGAGGACAACTGAGGGACTCATATGCAACTATTACAGAAGGTTCAAACACTCACTGATGCTTCAGAAGGAAAAACGAGCATTAAGAGCTGGGGAGTGGGGGAATAAAAAAAATGTACACATCTTCATTTTATTCAAAAGTTTACATTCCCGGTTCTTAATGCATTGTTTTTCCTTCTGGAGCATCAGTGAGCGTGTGAACCTTGTGTAATAGTTGTGTATGAGTCCCTCAGTTGTCCTCACTGTGAAGAGATGGATCTCAAAATCATACAGTCATTGTTGGAAAGGGTTCAAATACACAAAAATGCTGAAAAACCAAAGAATTTGTGGGACTTGAGGGATTTTTCTGAAGAACAGTGGGCCGTTTAACTATTCAGGACAAACAAGGGACTCATGAACAACTATCACTAAAAAAACACACACAGCTGTGTACAAAGTTATACTGTGTAACAACACAGTATTAAAAAATCAAGGGTTTGTAAACTTTTGAATTTGGTCATTTTTAGAAATTCAACTATTGCAGTTCTAAATAAAAAATAGCATGCATTTTATATGATCCCTCTTATTTTGGTAAACTAATTAACATTTTGCACATTCTGTATGTAAACCTTTGACTTCAACTGTATATTAAATAACGTTTTTTTTATTTGTAGATGACGTCTTCATTTGAAAAACTGAGCTGCACTCACAAACAGCTGGAGGAGGAGATGAGAGAACTGGCTGATAAGAAAGAGAGTGTGGCTCACTGGGAGGCCCAGATCACAGAAATCATTCAATGGTGAGAAACACATAAACTATTACCCTGCTGTTCTGTCTCATGTTTAAAACTGGAATCGGCTCTGATAGACTATGAAACGTAGGTTTGGCTCAGCCTTGCTTAGATTCAGGGGAAAAACTGATATCAAATTTCAAGTTTTGTGAAAAATGCAATTTATTATAACTTCTATTGTTAGGGTAGTTATTGCATTTTGCCTTTGCATATCATTGCAGGCTGCTATATAATATGCAGAGGCACTAAACACTTAAACTTATATTAAATGTTAAATAACATTAAGAATTAAATGAATTCTCCCACATCTTAAATATGTGCCATTTTTGATCTTAAACCCTGTTATTTCATTTTTTTATTTTTTTATTTTTGTTTTGTTTTGAAGATGTCCATACATGTTTTTCTTTTTTCAGCTTTATTCACTATTTTTCAGACATTTTCAAAAGTATAGCTCTTTTAACTATTCACAATTAGTATTTCCAAAAGCAAGGTTTTCAGTAAGTTCTTGTTAAAAAATGCATCGCCTCCATCTAATGCATCAGTTCATTTGCAGGATGCACAAATCCAGAGCTTGACGCCAAAGAGGCCTAAGTGCAAGGGCGTAGAATTGATCAGAAAGGAGTGGGGACCCATTATAAACTCTATCAGCTTGATAAATACTTTTAAGTGAAATAGCAATAGCCCAGTAGTTCTTGCTAAAAGGCAGATAAGTAGGCATTTTGCCATAGCAGATCATCACTTTCATGTGCATTCAGTCTAAGGCTTAAAGCAACTGGCTGGCAGAAGCTTCTGCATGGTCATTTTGTTTTGCTTTTTGTTTTTTCTGTGCACATTGGCTGAAAATCCTAAAATGTAATGAATATTTACCAAAAAGCTGTATAATAAGTTTTGTTATGATTGCTACTCCCTTGCATTAGCAATTGCATTTGTATTGCACCAAATCCTGTGTTTGTGTAGCCGTGGGTCCATCTAGTGGTGATGTTGTGTAAGTGCCATTCTGAGCATTTGTGTTTTCTTTCTCAGGGTCAGTGATGAGAAAGATGCTCGAGGTTATCTGCAAGCTTTGGCTACTAAGATGACAGAAGAACTGGAAGGCCTGAAGAACGCCAGTCTGGGTGCACGTGCTACTGTAAGCGTCCTTTTACAACTAACCTTTGATCTTGACTATACATTTAGTGCTAGAAATGCAGTGTAGCATGAGCAAGTGATGCATTATTGGCGCCAAATATTACTGTATTTTGTGAGTCAGCGGGTGTTTAATTCTCTTTCTTCTGGTTTTCCAGGACATGCCATGGAAGATGAGACGCTTAGCTAAGCTGGACATGTCTGCCCGTCTGGAGCTGCAGTCTGCACTGGATGCTGAGATTAGAGCCAAACAAACCATCCAGGATGAGCTCAACAAAGTCAAGGCATCGCATATGGCCACTGAATGGTAAAACACACATCTCTCATTTAAAAAGTCCTCAACCGATGTGGGTTTGACCAGTGTATCTTAACCACATGATTGCCAATTCCAAATTTTGTGCATATTTAATAGTAGTTTATGAGCTGTATACATAATAGCAGAAAAACGATTTGTATTATACTGTATATGCATTAGAATTTTGATTAAAAAGCATGCCTGAAATGACACATGTGCAGTTAAATATCTGTTAGTTTTTATTGAGTTTATTACATTAAAATTATTATTGAATTTAGCATGAAATTTAAATTACATTAAATTTTGCCCTGTGTATTTTCTAAATGCATGTTATTGAACTTACTGCAAACAGTCCATTCATGCAAATAGTTTTATATATTTATTTATTTATTTAACCTTATAATTTTTAATTGAAATATCATAACTCCGATCTTGCTCCTGCAAACTTGCATTATTAAAGTCAAACGTAAGCTTGGCAGCTTGGCAACTTGGTTTTATCCATCTGATGTTGATTCAGTTTTAAGATGTGTATGTTGCAATTAAAAATATGGAAAATAAATTATTTTTCAATGATCTGGTTCAGTGTCAATACAGAAAAAAAGATCTGTCTACGCTTCCGTTTCATCGTGACTTAAATAATTTAGTAAAATGTTAACTGACCATTAGCCAACATTGATGACTAAAAATGGCCATATGTTGGCATAATAATCAGGTTATGCTCATCATGTGTCTGAATGTTTTCTGTACAGCAAGCTGGAGGAGTCAGATAAGAAGAACCAGGACCTGCAGGCAGAGATCCAGAGGCTGAAACAGGAAACTGAGAGTCTGCGCACGTCCAAAGGTAAAAACTTTGAAAATTTGAAATCAATCAGGCAAAATTTCAGTGACATCCTTGATGTTGTTTAAATGGTTTATGCTTGTATATGACACATAAGTCATGTTATGTGTTTCAGGGGTCAAGCACCAAGACTCCCAGAATTCCTTTCTGGCATTCCTCAATGCTCCGACCTCGGCCCTGGATCAGTTTGATGTAAGTATTTAAAACACTAACATGTGGCTTTAGTTTAATATGAAATCACAGCTGTAGTGATCATCGTCTTTGACTTTGTGACATTAATTCGTTCTGTCTGCTTTTTCATTTCTTATTCAGGCAAAATTGGTTTTGTTGATATTTCTGTTTCCTCTTATATTCTGTTTAAATGGTTTAGCGTGGATTAAATAACTGGCTGAAATGCTTTCTCGATTATTACTTTGGGGCTTTTGAGACCGTAATTTTATAAGCGAGTGAGTGAGTGTGCGTGTGTGAATCTTGTTCTCTGTGTTCATATTTTGTTTGCTCTCTTTTATATCTTTCTCTCCTCCTATCTGTCTGTTTTTGTCTGTGATGAAGCCCTCCACTGCCTCTGGGTCGGCTGGCAAAGGCAGACGTGTAAGCTCTTTTTGTGTATTTGGTGCAGTGGTTCATCTCTACAGTGATTGGATTGCGTGACTTTGATGCATGTCTGTGGTCTGTTACTGCATGGCATAAGCAACATATCCACATTTCCCAGAGGGTCTTATGAGTGCACATGCT
This sequence comes from Labeo catla, assembly GCA_012976165.1. NCBI lineage: Eukaryota > Metazoa > Chordata > Actinopteri > Cypriniformes > Cyprinidae > Labeo > Labeo catla. The sequence continues at coordinate 1,794,860 of VONZ01000057.1, read as the reverse complement.
TGTCTGTCATACTCAGGGTTCATTTCACCTCAGTTCGCCTTCATCATGCGCATTTGGACTACAAACTGACACTTTCTGTGGCTAATACATATGCAGTGTTTTATTTAGTTTATCTTGCATTACCAATGCCACTACCGATGACTCAACCTCTAACTCACTTTTGCCGTTTCTAAAAGCTTGTTGTGAAACAGACATGTGGTGTTTGTGCTCAGCAGTGTTTCCTTTCTTATTTATGCTTTGCTCTCGGTTCTTGTTCCTGTCAGGCGACACTGACATGGTGTTTGGGTCTTGGAAATGTTTTTAAAAACTGTGTCTTGTCTCTAATGCATTGCTTCAAACAGCCTGTTGTGTTATATTTAGCAGGCATGTCTTGGGTCTAAATGCGACTGTTGTTTTTTCCATCTGCTGCTCATTCTGTCCATGGTACGGTTGGATCTGTTCTCTAAACATTTCTTTGATCCATCCTTCTTAATAGATTGATTCCATCGATAACTTCAGCCTGTCTAACACACCTTCCCGGGAGGAAGATGGAAGATCCCAGGTTACATCCCACTCTCGCTCACCCTCTACCACCAGCGATATGGAGTCTCAAGAGGTGATATCTCAATTTCTTAGCAATGCTAAAAATGTGTTTTGAAGTTTTGTGTGTTTCACTGCCATTGTGGATTAAACTTAAAGGCATAGTTCACCCGAAAATGAAAATTCTGTCGGTAATTACTCGCCCTGTAAGACCTTCGTTTATCTTCAGAACTCAAATTAAGATATTTTTGATGAAATCCGAGAGGTTTCTGACCCTGCATTGACAGCAACACAACAACTAGATGGAAGAGAAGAAATTGTCGAATGCAGTCGTTATTTTTGTTTTCTTTGCGCACAAAAAGTATTCTCGTCGCATCATAAAAATATGGCTGAACCCAGCATTTTGCGACCAATTTTTCTGCTGCTGCCATTTCTGTTGCATATGAGAAACATGACATGGCAAATGAAACAAAACAGCGCTACTCATTTGAGCTGCATAGCGCGGACCCCAAACTTGTACGAGCTCAGAACAGCTTTACTCGTGAAGCAAAATTGTTTTTTTTTTATTTTGCGACACTGTTACTGCACAGTATTGCGAGATCCAGTGAAAAGCATTTAAAATCACAGCAGAATGAATAAGGTTGCTGTGAGAGTCATTCAAATTCTGCCCAGAATTCTGTTTTAAACAGTGCTGATGTACGTCAGGGTTTTAGGGTTTATACAACCTTTTGAGAGAAAAATTCAAGCACTTTTCAATGACTTCCAAGGATTTCACGCAACTATTTAAAGCACTTTAAAGCTCATAAATGATCCAATTTAAATGTTAATTTTACTAAGATGACAAAAATGTACTTTGCGGTAAGCAAACACTTGTGTAAAATTAAAAAAAATACATGAAGTCACCATTATAACCAATAGATGGCAGCAATGGAGCACTTATTGTCATTCATTTCTACTTTTTGCTTGATATTTTGTTTTTATAACCTAATAACTTAATTTCTGAAATTATTTGTTTTGTTTTATTTCTGTGTATGGACTACTTGGGTTGTTATCGACATCTGGTGAAAATTTCATGTCAGCAGCACCTTAAGAAATATATTTACCGGGAAAATTGGTGACCTGTTCAAAACTTATTTTACCCGCTGTATTATTAGTAAGTGCAATTTTTAATGCGAAACAATAGTAATTTTATGATTAAATTATCTATATTTTTAATACCCCCGCACACCACCCCCCAGCGCTACCAAATCTGCTTCTAGCACCACCATCTGTAGAACTTAGTGGTGCTGGTGCCACTGCTCTCAAATGTTAGTCTGGAGCTCTGGTTGAACCACTGATGTCACATGGACTATTTTAATGATGTCCTTACTACCTTTCTGGACCTTGAACGTAGTAGTTGCATTGCTGTCATGCAGCATTAGAAAGCTCTCGTATTTGATCAAAAATATCTTAATTTGAGTTCTGAAGCTGAACGAAGGTGTTCTGGGTTTGGAATGAAATGAGGGTGAGTAATTAATGACAGAATTTTCATTTTTGGGTGAACTATCCCTTTAAAATTGTCTAAATAGGCAGATTGGTAGGTTTTAGAACGGAGCTTTTTTTATGAAGTTTCTGGCATGTTGTGACTAATATCCGTGACTGTTTTTCCAGCAGGTAGATCAGCCACAACGAGGTGCACAAACTCCCATGCGGTCAGGATACAGCTCTGGTCACAGCACACCTAAAGTAATTCATTCACTAATTTATTTAGCTCCTACACTCTTAAAAATAATGATTCTACAAGGTTTTTTCCAGCAATATCACAAATGAGTCTTTTAGTGAACAGTTAAAAGTACTTTTTCTACTGTAAAGAACCTTTTGTGCATTGGAAAGGTTCTATGAATGGAAAACAACAATGCCAATGACAGCTACTTTCATATTAGCCAAATCTTATATTCTGTGATACGTCGCAATTTATAGTGTTCTGAATTGATCTTTTTAGCCAAAAGCCCATCAGTTTGTGGTGAAGACCTTCAGTACTCCCACTAAATGTAACCAGTGTACATCTCTAATGGTGGGACTCATCCGACAGGGCTGTACATGTGAAGGTGAGAGGTCACTACAGCAGCAGCTGAGGTTGTCATAGATATGGTAAATAGTGTTAAGATTGGCATTCACCTTGTTCTCCTCTTTCTTCAGTCTGTAACTTCTCCTGTCACGTGACGTGTGCGGACAAAGCTCCTGCCGTGTGTCCGATCCCGCCAGATCAAACCAAAGGACCGCTGGGTATTGACCCCCAGAAGGGCATTGGCACAGCTTATGAGGGCCACGTCAAGGTTAGAAGCTTTAAAGAGATTTGTGATCAAAAGTCTGCAAAATGAACCAGAAATAAGCTGGAAAGTTGTAATTCCATCCTTATCTGTTGCCAAAGATGATATTGCTTTATTGCATGCATATTAGGAAAAAGTTCCCAATTTGTTGAGAACTAATTCTTAATCTTTTCTTTCAGGTGCCCAAACCATTAGGTGTGAAGAAGGGATGGCAGAGGGCCATTGCTGTGGTTTGTGACTTCAAACTCTTCTTATATGATGTCCCAGAAGGCAAAGCTGCTCAGCCTGGTGTTGTGGTGAACCAGGTCATTGACATGAGGTTAGTGAGTGCTTCAAAACAAACATCAAAGCTTGTGTTTGATGCTAATGACTAGTTTGCTTGATGTCTAAATCCCTCTCTCTTTTGGTTTCAGGGATGAAGAATTTTCTGTTAGCTCAGTTTTGGCATCAGATGTCATTCATGCGAACAGGAAGGACATTCCCTGTATTTTTAGGGTGATTATTTTTTGTGTTTGTATTGATAACATTAGTTTTATATTGTAGTTAAGGAAATGTGATACATTTGGAAGTTGTCCTCCTCTTCCTTTCCTGCAGGTGACAGCATCACAGCTTTCCACTTCCACCAATAAGAAATGCTCCATCTTGATCCTGGCTGACAGCGATCAGGAAAGAAACAAGTGGGTCGGCCTCCTGAATGAGCTGCACCGTCTCTTGAAGAAGAGCAAGCTGAAAGAACGCTTTGTTTACGTCCCTAAAGAAGCATATGACAGTGCACTGCCTCTCATCAAAACCACACAGTCTGCTGCTATTATAGGTACAATCAACCACATGCACCAATAATATTCAGTTTATAATGTTAGTCTAGGTTTGCATTTGCATTTAAGAATTCAGTATGTGAAGAATAATAGTAAAATATATATAGACTGACGTTCAAAAGTTTGGGATCAGTACAATTAAAAAAAAAAAATTCTGCTAATCAAGGCTGTGTTTATTTGATTAAAAATACTGAAAAAAACAGTACTATTGTAAAATAGTATTGCAATTTAAAAAAGTGGTTTTCTATTTTATTATGCTTTAAAATAGAATTTATTCCTGTGATGCAAAGCTGAATTTTCTGCATCTTTACTCCAGTCTTTAGTGTCACATGATCCTTAAGAAATCATTATAATATGCTGATTGCTGCTCAAGAAACATTTTTTATTATCAATAATAAATTATTAGATTTAATCATATTTAACTGTTGAGTACATTTATTTCTGGAAATTATAGAAATGAATCTGAAATGAATAAAGGATGCTTTAAATTGATAAAGTGATGATGAAGACATTTATAATGTTACAAAGATTTTTGTTTCAGATAAATGCTGTTCTTCTGAACTTTCTGTTCATCAAAGAAACCTTAATACATCATACTTAGCTGTTTACAACATAATAATAATAATAATAATAATAAATGTTTTTTTAACCAGCAAATCAGAATATTAGAATGATTTCTGAAGGATCATGTGACTGGAGTAATGATGCTAAATCAGGTTTGAAATCATAGGAATTAATTACATTTTAAAATATATTCAAATAGAAAACAGTTTTTTTAAATAATAGAATATTTTTAAAATGTTACTGTTTTTGCAGTACTTTGGATCAAATAAATGCAGGCTTGGTGAGTAGAAGAGACTTTAAAAAACCTAAAAAATTCACCGTTTATAAACTTTTGACAGGTAGTGTATATGCATACAGATTTTTTTTAATTTTTTCTTTGGACAGGATAGTGTAGAGATGACAGGAAAGCATTGGGTAGAGAGAGGGGAGGGGGATGGGCATAGGACCTTGAGACGGGAATTGAACTTGGGTCACCGTGAGCACAGTTGCGCTATATATGTTGGCGCTCCAACCACGAGGCTATTGGCGCTGACAGAAAAATCCTCTTTAATAAAATAACAATTCACAAACTAGTCAAGCTCAATCTAGCCCAGCTTTATCAAACTCTGCTTTTTGTTTAATTTAACTACATTTCTGTTTATCTGCAGATCATGAGAGGATAGCCCTGGGCAATGAGGAAGGCTTGTATGTTATTCACGTTACCAAAGATGGTAAGTCTAATTAAGAGCTTTATCTCTGTTTACTGTACTTATCTGCTGCATTTAGACTGTATATATAGGCGTCTTGCGGCATTCTTTGATGTTAATACAAAGCCTCTTACTGTTTATATATTCCTATTCACAGAGATTATCAAAGTAGGAGACAATAAAAGGGTCCATCAGATTGAGCTGATCCCATCGGAACAGTTAATCGCTGTGATATCGGGACGAAACGGCCACGTGCGTCTCTACCCAATGGCGGCCCTGGATGACCGTGAGGCTGATTTTCAAAAGATAGCAGAGACCAAAGGCTGCCAAAGTCTAGTTTCGGGCACGATCAGACAAGGATCTCTCACATACCTCTTTGTGTCAATGAAAAAACCTGACAAGGTGATGATCTTCGAGCTCAACAAGAGCAAAACGCGCCATCGGAAGCTGCGGGATATCATCGTCCCCGGGTCGGTGCAGTGGATGGGTCTCCAGGGTGACAAGCTCTGCGTGGGCTTCCAGTCGGGGTTCCTGCGCTATAATCTTCAGGGGGATGGAACTACTAACAGCCTCCTCCACCCGGATGATCACACCCTGGCCTTCGTTGAGCAGCTGAGCCTGGATGCTCTCTGCGCTGTGGAGATCTCTAGTAAAGAGCTGCTCTTGTGCTTCAGCAGTATTGGCGTGTATGTGGACTGTCAGGGCAGACGGTCACGACAACAGGAACTGATGTGGCCAGCTACGCCCACCGCATGTCGTGAGTGACCATCAGTGTTTCTGTGCTGATTGAAATGGATTGAATATTTTTAAATTGGTTCTATAATATAATATAATATAATGTAATATTTAAATAAATTGTAAAATATATTCTAGATATATGTATAGATATAATGTAGTATATGTAATAGTAGTAATAATAATAATAATAGTAATAATAATAAATTAATTAATTAATAAAAAAAATAGTCTGTCACCAAAAATATTGTTAAATTGGTTTTATAATAATCTAAATAACATAATATAATATTTAAATATATGATAGAATATATTATGTGTGTGTGTGTGTGTGTGTGTATGTGTATATATATATATATATATGTGCACCTGGTATTCATCACGTTATGGGGACCAAATGTCCCCACAAGGATAGTAATACCAGTAAAATTTGACCTTGTGGGGACATTTGTGAGGTCCCCATGAGGAAACAGGCTTATAAATCATGCACAATGAGTTTTTTTGAGAAAGTAAAAGTGTGCACAGTCTCCTGTGAGGGCTAGGTTTAGGTATAGGGTAGGTGTAGGGTGATAGAAAATACGGTTTGTACAGTATAAAAACCATTACGCCTATGGAATGTCCCCATAAAACATGTAAACCCAACATGTGTGTGTGTGTGTGTGTGTGTGTGTGTATATATATATATATATATATATATATATATAGAGTGTAATATAGTATATATGATATGATATAATAAAAAATAAAATAAATTTTATATATATATATATAGTCTGTCAGCAAAGATAATATTGTTAAATTGGTTTAATAATACAATACAATACAATATTATTATTGAAGTATAATACAGGGGTGCTCAATCCTGCTCCTGGAGATCTACCTTCCTGCAGATTTTAGTTCCAACCCTGACCAAACACACCTGTCTGTAATTATCAAGTGCTCCTTCAGATCCTAATTAGTTGGTTCAGGTGTGTTCGATCAGGGTTGGAGCTGAACTCTGCAGGAAGGTAGATCCTCCAGGAGCAGGATTGAGCACCCCTGGTATAATATATATTTAGATATATGTATAGACATAATATCATACATAGTATGATAATTAATTTCATTAATTAATTAATTCATTCATTCATTAAAATAGTCAGTCACCAAAAATAATATTGTTGAATTGGTTTTATAATATGATATAATACCTTAAATATATTATTGATATTTCTAGAGACTAATATATTATATGTAATAATACAGAATAATGAATAAAAAGTTTCTAGCCAATATTGCTGGATTATTTTGTTAATATAATATTTAAATGTATATTGTAAAATAAAAATTATGGTATAGTGTATATATATTATGTGTATAGTATTATTAAATATTTAATAAAATTAAATATTACGTTAGATATTCTGTGTACTCAAGCTGAGAATGTGCATTGTTGTAATTGCTTTCTTATAGTTTATAATAGTCACCGATTGTTTGTGGATGTTGTGCTCATAATTTGCACAAAATGTTGTGGGACGTAGGAATGCTCTGCACATGCTTGCTTAATGGGGCTTAGAAAGATTACTGTTACTCACACTTAGAGTTAGTGATTTTAACAGTGTTTTCTGTGACTCTTGTCTTGCAGGTTATAATGCACCTTATCTGTCAGTGTATAGTGAGAATGCAGTGGATGTATTTGACGTCAACACTATGGAGTGGATTCAAACAATACCTTTGAAAAAGGTACGTCTTTATAAATACAAAACCACATTTTAAGAAAGACAGACTTCTTCCAGAGAGAGCTTTTCATCTCTGTGACATAAAATGTATGACGAAGCAGGTGGTAAATTAAAGTGCGATGTGTTAATGAGCTGTGGGTCACCTGCATTGCAGGTTCATCCTCTGAACGCTGATGGCTCTCTAAACCTGCTGGGGCTGGAGACCGTACGGCTCATCTACTTTAAAAACAAGACAGCAGGTGAGATGCTCCCCACAGCTGCTCGTCCAGCTTCTGAATATTCCCGCCCCACATATTTATGCATATTCAGCAGGAAAAAAAAGAAAAGTTCTTTCAGAAAAAGAGAAAAGAAAGCTAATGCATTTTAAATGATAGAGAGAGTAATAGAGAATGGGGTCCATTTTGATTTTATATTTTGTGAATAGTGTGCATCAGCTCATGCATATGTGATGTAACACAGTTGTACATCCTAATGGATGCTTGTTTCGTTTCATACTGTTTAATGTGTTGTGAAATGTGTGTAATGCTTTGTGTTCTGTGTAATGGTGTGCAGAAGGAGATGAACTGGTGGTGCCAGAGACATCTGATAACAGCCGCAAACAGATGGTGCGCAGTATGACGAGCAAACGCCGCTTTTCGTTCCGCATACCGGAGGAGGAGAGAGTTCTGCAGAGGAGGTGATGTTCAAGCCTAGCAACACTAACCATCATGACTTCCAAAGGAAACTCTAATGGGTTTATTTTTACACTTAAAATTGTTAAAGGAGAAGTCCACAAGATTCATATATAATGTACTCACCCCCTTGTCATCCAAGATGCTCATGTCTTTCTTTCTTCAGTCAAGAAATTTTGTTTTTTGAGGAAAATATTTCAGCGTTTTTCTCCATATAATGGACTGATATGGTGCCCCGATTTTGAACTTCCAAAATGCAGTTTAAATGCAGCTTCAAACGACCCCAAATGCAGTTGTAAACGATCCCAGCCGAAGAAGAAGGGTCTTATCTAGCGATCAGTCGGTTATTTTCATAAAAATAATACAATTTATATACTTCTTAATGTCAAACGCTCGTCTTGTCTTACTCTCCCTGAACAGTTTTTTTCCGGTTCATGACAGTTAGGGTATGTCAAAAAACTCCCATCTCATGTTCTCCCTCAACTTCAAAATCGTCCTATATCGCTGTTTTACCTTTTTTGTTAAGGGTTCTTTGCATGTTCACTTTGCAAAGACTGGGTCGGTACTTCTGCAGCGACGTGGGAGGATTTTGAAATGATTTTTGAAGCTGAGGGAGAAAATACGATTGGAGTTTTTCAACATACCCTAACTGTCTTAAACCGGAATACACAGAGTTCAGGCAGAGCAAGACAAGACAAGTGTTTGAGATTAAAAAGTATTAAAATTGTATTTTTGTTAATGAAAATGACAACTGCATCTGGGGTCTTTTGAAGCCACATTTAAACTGCGTTATATATTAATGATATATTAAAATAAAATTGATTTTGTGATATGGCTTAATGCCATTGTCAAATTATGCAGGATGTGATTTAGTTAATTTATGAATAAATCACAGCAAGACATCACAAAATCAGTTTTATGTTGATGTATCATGCAGCCCTAAATCATAAATTAAATATATATAAAATATATGCTTACTGATTTCAGAGCAAAGCATAGCCTTTATACACTTCTAGTTCATGTTGTAGTGTTTTAACATCTGAGAACAGTAACCCATCAAAGTAAAAGTAATGTTGAAAATTCCTGTATTTTTTCAAATTGCAATGTATGTAACAGAAAAACTAAATATTGCAATGTCAGATTTTAATTTTGTAGCTCTGTTATGAAGTCATTAACAAGTTGTGAAAATGTTGTCATATAAGTATGTTCTAGCTGTTTAAAAACACATAAAACCTAGAAAAGCAAACAAATGAGTAATTAAATGATTCGTTACAATTTAAACGTAATTCCTTGTGACAAAACAGCATATAAATATTTCTGTGAAAATCATATGGCTATTTAATGAGGTAAGTGTTGAAACAGTTGAGATAACCCACGTTTCAGCAAACCAATTAGTTGTAATCCAAGTTTCATGTTTGAAATTCTTCTTTAATTATTTTAGTCTTGAGATGCTGTAGGTCTCACTGCATTGTTTATGCTCTTTAGGGAGATGCTGAGAGACCCAGAAATGAGGAATAAGTTGATTTCAAACCCAACAAACTTCAACCATGTGGTTCATATGGGCCCGGGAGACGGGATCCAGATCCTGAAGGATCTGCCAATGGTAGGAGCAGCTAACAGCAGGAAGAACGTCACCTCTCATGTTTTTCTCCCGCTTCTCTACGCCTCCATCCATCTGTTTCTTAGAGCTGTTTTGATGAGCATGAGCCATCTTCAGTTAATTATTTCCACTGTTGTTATTTAGGTTTTATAGATGAGCTTGATTAAAAGACAACATAAAACCACAGTTGACTTTCTTAATATCAGGTTGCACAATTGTCGTATTTCCTTATATAGAATAACCAACATTTACAAAGTAAATAGGGTCCGTTTTGCTGTCATGTTGTCTTTTAAACAACCTCACTTCTTCCTCTTATTTACACCATTATTGAGCAGTAAACTGTTGCATGCATCTATATTTTTTCTTTCTCTTTCCTCCATTTCTCCCTCTATATCTGCACTTCCTGGGTTTCTGGTGTAGCCTGGTTCTCCTCTCCCCTCTCCTCGTCTGCGCCTCATCTCCACCCCTACAAGCTTTGAGCATGTCTATCACATGACTGTCACCTCTGCTGACAACTTCCTGTCCCAGGACTCCTCCCCTCTCTCCTCCCACTCCCTGTCCCTCAGCTCCACCCCTGGGACCCCTGCTTCCATCTGCTCTCTGGTAGGACCAGAGAGCCATACACAGACACACTCCATCTGGTCTCTGAAGTGGACGATTTTATGCCGACATGCATTAGCTCACTTTCACACTGCTCAAACTGCTCAGACTATCTGCCTGCATCACAGTTTGATTATTCCCATTTTGCAATCTTTCTAATTCTCTGCATGCAAATCATTCCCTGTCCTGTTTTAAGTAAAAATTAATAATAAATATATATTGTTAATTATTTTTTAATTTAATATTTCGTTCATTTATAAAAATATTACTAGAATTTTTGTTGTTAATGTATAATGATATAAATATTAGTACACGTGTGTGTGTGTGTTTGTGTGTGTGTGTGTGTGTGTTAAATAGCCAATATGACCTCAAAGCTAACAGACATGGATTATAAGACAAAAATCTCTAGTTTATCATTTCATGGGGTTTTATAAATGGGGCAAAGTATTGTGCATTCTGCTTGTTTGCATCATGTACAGTGACACTAGTATATTTTTACCACTGCTTTGTGAATTTATTTGTTGTTTTATTTCAGTAATATGTAATGTGAGAGGTTTTTTTCCGGCTTTTCCTGACTATGTTTGTGTTGTTCAGAATGTGCGCCCTCAGGAGAGCCGTGGTGTCCTGGGAGCATCCGTCAGCATTCCCTCCATCAGCAAGGCCAGGCCTGAACCGGGCCGATCTATGAGTGCCAGCAGCGGCCTCGGCACACGTGAGTACTGAGATAATGTTTATAGACAGAGATTTAGTGATCAGAATGAGTACTGAACAAAAAAATGTAAGGTAAAATAATTAAATTCGTAGAAAAAAATGGACTTTTTTTTTTAAACGTAAAAATAAAAAATTACAGATTGTCAGTTTTATAGGAAATATCCTTAAATCACAGTTGTAGGGGTACATTTTTAATATATATTGAAAGTAAATTAAAAGTGAAATACTTGTGGTTTTGTTGAATGAAGAACTGACAAAAAATTCTGTGTTTAAACTTGCTTTTTTTTTAAACTCTTTGTTTTGACATTTCAAACTTGAATTTTCAGACTGTTTAGAATTTTCAGGTTGTCTTTTGAACTTTCAAATTCTCTTATGAACCTTGAAACTGTCTTTTGAATGTTTTTACTTTAAATTATTGTTTTGAATTTTCAAACGGCCTTTCAAACTTTTGAATGCTCTTTTTGGAACTTTCAGATGAGCTTTCAAATTTTGGCATTGATTGACAGTACTATGTCATTTTCTTTTGAATTTATTTTAACCTTTCTTTTTTTGAAATGTCGAACTTTTGAACTTTTAAACTTTCAAACTGTCTAATGAACCTTGAAACTGACATGAAACATTCTTTTTTTTTAATTTTCAAACGCTCTTTTGAACTGAACTTTCAAATGTGCTTTTTGAACTTCCAGATGTTCTTTTGAACTTTCAAATTTTGGAATTAATTGATGTTGAGTCAAACCTAGTGGTACTGGAACTTTTCAGGTTGTCATATTAAATAAGTCAGTGTCTTAAAGACTTGATGGCTGTCCCATATTCCAGGCTCCTCTCAAAATGGCAGTGCACTGAGACGGGACCTTTCCGTTGGCAGCTACGGTTCCACCAAACGACAGATGACATCACCTTCCGATGGCTCACTATCATCCGGAGGGGGCATGGACTGCGGTGGTGACGCCCCCCTATCCCAGTTTGACAGAGAGGTCAGTACCAGAAACAACTGTCAGTACCTACTTTTCCAGATGCCTTGGTTTCTGAAACTATCTTTGCCTTAGGGATTAAAAAACCTAAATGTGTTTGAAAACTTAAGACATTTTTATTTGCTAAAAATAAGGCTTTCTATGGATAAAATAAATACATTACAAATGACAAATCTGGTTGAATTTCAAAAGCCCTGTTTGCCCCTTTATAGTATTATTTTTGTAAGTGATGATTTCACATGTTTATTCAAACCTCCAGACTGATCAAAGCAGGTAAAAATTTCACTTCTAGAGCTCTTTGTGATGCTGATCACAGCTAAAACTCAATAGAGAGCACTAGAAGTGTGTTATACAATTCCACAGGCATCAGTTTCGTTTCATCCAAATTGTGTTTGGAGGGTCTTCATCCTCTCTTTCTCACGCTATATGCATGTGTTGAGTGTGTGAAGTGGCACCATATCCACAGATTGAGGTGTTGACCTGCCTAGCACTCCACCTACACTCACACACACACAAGCAGTCTGCATCTCAGCCCCACGTTTGACCATATGCACATTGACTCTATAATGACGTGTGGGTGCTGTGTGTGACTCTTTAGTGTCCAGGAATGTCACCCACAGAGAGGACCCCTGATCTGAAAAGGGCTTTAAGGACCCTGCTTAGTAAGCTAAAGGTAACATTCATCACCCTGCTCCCCCAGATATGAACCCTGTAGCTCCATCCTAGACCTCAGATGGAGAAAAATGGGTTAGTTGAGCTTTCTCCTCATTGAAAGCGTGTTTGATCTGTGTAGGTGGTGGAATTGTACACCGTTTGCTAGCTTTAGTAATAGTGATAATGTGTGACATAGCACCTTTTATCCATCCACTTTATATTATGTAGAGGAGGATTGATGTTGTGGTGGTTCTAGCTAGTAATAGACCATTTAATGGGCTGATATTTGGATATTTGGAAATGATCACACTGACCAGTAAATGTGCCAACAGTTAAGAAAATGGATAAATATTTACAGATAGGTTTTTAGTCATTTTTGAGTGAATATGTGACCCGGGATCACAAAACCAGTTGTAAGGGTCATTTTTTCAAAATTGAGATGTATACATCATATGAAAGTTAAATAAATAAGCTTTCCATTGATGTATAGTTTGTTAGGATAGGACAATATTTGGCAGAGATACAACTATTTAACAATCAGGAATCTGAGGGTGCAAAAAAATCAAAATATTGAGAAAATCACCTTTAAAGTTCTTCAAATAATGTTGTTAACAATGTATATTACTAATCAAAAATTAAGTTTTAATACATTTACAGTAGGAATTTTACAAAATATCTTAATGGAACATGATCTTTACTTAATTTCCTAATGATTTTTGCCATAAAAGAAAAATCAATAATTTTGACCCATATAATGTATTTTTGGCTATTGCTACAAATAAACCCCAGCGACTTAAGACTGGTTTTGTGGTCCAGGGTCACATATTATGCAGTAAAGTGTCTTATTTTGAGCAGTTTTGTAGGTAATTTGTTCTCTAGTTCTAACTTTTAAATATTTATACAACAGCTACAGCATTTGTACTTGAATATTACAGATGGACTAAAATGGTCACAGCTAACTAGGAAATGTTGATTTTTAATTTTTAGTGTTTTTTCTTTTAAAGGGGTGAATTTAGAGGTGCAGATGGAGGTTTTAGCTGGTTAAAGCAGTACAAGTTAACATATTACATGGTACCACCATCTCTTCTTTTGATATTCATCCTCTTTAAAGAACCTCTACAGTCATCAAAGCAACAATTCAGCATGTTTAATATTAAATTTCATGGCAATTACTGTTAGACATCAAATCTTACGAAGTAAGAAATGTCCCCAGGATAATGCAGAATCCCCTTTTTTCTTAATGTTTTTGAAAGAAGTTTCATACGCTGCATTTATTTGATCAGAAACCGTAAAAGATTAATACAGAAATATAAAGAAAAATACAGTAATTTTGTGAAATATTATTACAATTTAATATAACTGTTTTCCAATTTAATATATTGTAAATTGTAATGTATTCCTGTGATGCAAAGCTGAATTTTCAGCATCATTACTCCAGTCTTTGGTTTATTATTATTATTAATGTTGAAAACAGTTATGCTCCTTAATATTTTTGTGGAAACAGTTATGCGTAGGATTTTGAAAAACTGTACATAGAAAGTAAATAACAGCATTTATTTGAAATAATTATTATTTGTAACATTGTTAATCTTTACTCACTTTTAATCAATTAAATGCACACTTATTAAATAAAAATACATATTTCTATTGAAGGCAAGACACTGCAGGTGAATAGGGTAAAAAGAAATTAACTAATAACGCCTTACTGATTATACTGATAATTGCAAACATTTTTTGTATTACACATTTTCTAAAATATTAGGTTTACATATGCAAATGAGGCATTGTTTAATGAAATATGTGCTAATTTGCATACATTTTTAGTACAAAAATCTAAAAACTAAAAAAAGTCAGTTTCAAAGTTTTTGTTTTATTTTATTAATTTTTGGACATATTAGAGTCAAATGTTTTTACAGAGGGAATTTTGGCAATCTCATTTTGTCACTCCATAATTCAGAAAACAATATATTTTTCACAATGTTTTGCATTTTGCAGGAATTCAAATGTGAAGTTTGGTGTGTGTAAGTGCTACTGAAGTGGAGATTTATGGCTCAGTGTAGAAGAAAAAGCTCATTTTGGGAAAACAGCCTTTAAAAATATGCATTGTAATTGAAATCTCTTGACACAAATAGATTAAGTGCTGTAAAAGAAATACTTAACAGTGTCTTTTGGATGTTTTCTTTCCACTAGTCTGAAACCCCCCCCCAAAAAGCCCAAAATCTCCAACTTGAAAGGTGCATGAAAAAAACAGTGTTTTTGCCTGCAGTGTCTCCCCTTAATTAAAAAAAAAAAAGTGAAATGTGAAAACTGTATTTATTCTAATTATTTATGTGCTTGGTCACATGATCCCATACAAGCTTCTTTAAGTCCAACTTGTCATTCAGGCAACTCGCTTTGAAAATGTCATTTTGAACGCCTCTAATTAACATGCTTATAAATACATCACTGATTAGTTTTAGCCTGATAAGACTGATGTTTGACCGAAATAGATGAGAAAACATAACATCTACAGAATGAAAACAAAGCTTTTTTCCTCTTTTCTTACCTTTAGGATTCAGACTCACCACGTCACTCCACAGCCTCCAACAGCTCCAACCTGAGCAGCCCACCGAGCCCTTCATCCCCACACAAGAGCAAGACTCAGTCTCTGGAGCGCAGCGAGCACCTGGGCTGGGAGACATGAGCTTTGTCCCTGCCCACTTCCTTCTGACGTCCTTTGGGGCCCCGAGACTGAGAGCCGACTCTTTATACGTCATATTCCTAAACGCCGCTGGGCCCAGGTGTGTGTGTTTGCGTGTATTGGTGTGCACATGCATTACACGTGTGATTGTTGTACGCACGCATATTACCGTGCACCTTACATCCCTTTTGAGTGGACCCATCACCACTGTTCCTGTGTTGGATGGGGGAACAGACCACTGAGTGTAGCTTATCACCTACCGCCACGGGTGTGGACAGGGTCGAAAACGACAAATGCAGAGCTTTAACGTGAATTTATCAGTGTTTGTTGACAAGTGTGCCTCATCTAACACAAGAAAAAAATATGCATACGAAAGTCTTAATGGACCGGGGGGGATGTTATTTCAAACGCATAACACTAAAGATCATGAAAACATTCATTGAGGATCATGGGAAAACTGTTCCTGGCATTCCAGTCTGTTTGATAAAACATGAACACTTCAATTGAGTTCAGCCCCAATAGATAGAGTGGCACTACTGTATAACTCAGCCTCTACCCTCCAGTGCCATGCTGACCTTCACAGTCAGAGGTCAGAGTTCAAGAATAGATTCTGAGTTCAATAATGTAAATAGTTTAAGTAGAGTATAATATATAATGAAATCATAACACTATTCTGTTGTTAAATAAGTGTGACTTGGCTTTGACAGAGTCTTCTTTCTTTTTTGTTTTCCGTGTCAAGGTTCTAGTCAATTATGCAGACGTTTTGTCAATTTAAGCATTATTTTTGTCAAGATATGCTAGTTTTCGTAATTCCACTGAATTTGTCATAATTTGCAAGGGAACACTTCAAAAAAAGTATTTAGCCTCTTTTATGAAACACAAGGAGAATAATTTTTGTGTAAATTGTTCGTAAAGCCATTCTTGTGTACATTTTTCCATCGAATATGATGTTAAAAAGCTTGCGATGAAATTGTTTATAAAAACGTTCATGCATAAATTGTTGCATTAAACATTCATAAAACCGGTTTGTATATTGTTGAACTGAAAGCAAGGTACGTAAGACCACAGCAAATTGTTTATAAAACAATTATTTCGTAAGTTATCATATTGAATCTAAGATTAACAAGCTTACTATTAAATTTTGTGTACATTTTCACATTAAATGAAAGATTCACAAGGTCACAATAAAATTTTAAAAACCGTTCTTGCATAATTGTCAAATTCAATGCAAGATTCACAAGGTCACAGTGAAATTGTATAAAGCAGTTCTTGCATAAATTTTCACACTAAATACAAGATTCACAAGGTTGCAATAAAATTTTGAAAACCGTTCTTGCGTAAATTGTTGGTAAATTGCTGCATCAAATACAAGTTTAAATTTACAATTAAAAATAAAAAATTCACAAGGTTGCAATAAAATTTTATAAAATCCTTCTTGCATAAATTGTCACATTAAATACAAGATTCACAAGGTTGCAATAAAATTTTATACAACCGTTCTTGAGTAAATTGTCGCATTAAATACAAAATTCACAAGGTCGCAGAAAAATGTTAAAAAACACTCTTGCTTTAATTGTCGCATTAAATGCAAGATTCACAAGGTTGCAGTAAAATTTTGAAAAACGTTCTTGCGTAAATTGTCGGTAAATTGCTGCATCAAATACAAGTTTAAATTTATAATTAAAAATTCACAAGGTTGCAATAAAATTTTATAAAATGCTTCTTGCAGAAATTTACATTAAATGCAAGATTCATAAGGTTATTATATAGAACCATTCTTGAGTAAATTGTCTCATTAAATACGAAATTCACAAGGTCGCAATAATTTTTTGAAACTGTTCTTGCAGAAGTTTTTGCATTAAATGCAAGATTCACAAGGCTGCAATGAAATTTTAAAACATTCTTGCGTAAATTGTCATATTAAATTAAATATTCACAAGGTCACAATAAAGTTTTATAAAACGTTTTGTTCAAATTGTCTCATTAAAGCGAGATTCACAAGGTCGCAATAAAATTTTATACAATCGTTCTTGAGTAAATTGTCGCATTAAATACAAAATTCACAAGGTGGCAATAAAATTTTATGAAACAATTCTTGCAGAAATTGTCACATTACAAAATTCACAGTCGCTGTAAACTTTTATGAAACTATTCTTGCAGAAATTGTTGCATTAAATGCAAGATTTACAAGGTTGCAATAAAATTTTTAAAATGTTCTTGCATGAATTGTTGCATTAAATGCGAGATTCACAATGTCGCAATAAAAATGTATACAACTGTTTTTGAGTAAATTGTTGCATTAAATACAAAACTCACAAGGTTGCAATAAAATTTTATGAAACAATTCTTGCAGAAATTGTCGCATTACAAAATTCGGTCGCAATAAACTTATGAAAACGCTCTTGCAGAAATTGTCGCATTAAATGCAAGATTTACAGGTTACAATAAAATTTAAAATCATTCTTGCATAATTTGCCGTATTAAATGAAAGATTCACAAGGTCGCAATAAAAATTTATGCAACTGTGCTTGCATAAATTGTCGTATTAAGTGCAAGATTTATAAGTTCGCAATAAAGGTCACCACGGTGAAATTTATCTCAAATAATTTATACATAAATTGTTTGAATGCAACATTTACAATACTGTCGTAAAACAGTTTAAAATAACTCTTAAGTGAATTGTTGCACTGAATGTGAGATACAGAAGGCCGCAGTGAAATTCGAAAAAAAACATTCTTGTCATTCACGAGGGCAGCAGTGAAATTGTTTACAAATTCAGTGCATCGTTTCATGGGATTTTAAATAATCAAACAATATTTAGCAACTGATATAAGAATGGTTTTTAAGAACGATTTACCTGAATTCAGTCTCCTTGTGTTTTATGAATGTTGTTGCATTGTGTGCAAGATCTAGCGTTTAGAGAAATCAAGATGTGTATATTGCTATATCCATATTAAACTCGCACTCAAACCACGTACAGTCACGTGATCATAAATAAGCTGTTGTGCTGAATGTAACAGAGATTCACTGCAGCCTTGTTCATGTTACTCTTGCCTACATCTGTGCTTCATGGTTCTGTTACCGAAGCAATAATGCTGTTTCCAAAGAGTTTTTTTTTTCTTCTTTAATTAATGTTAATAATTATTCCTTTAGTATTTTTGTTTTTATTTTCAGTGTTTAAAGTTATTTTCCAACTCACAAGAACCAAACTTTGCCTAAGGTGTACATGTAGTATAACCTGGACCACTAGATTCAGAGCGTTTAATGTTTGTGTAACATGGAGAAACTCTAAACTCATCAGGTGAAGCATTCAAAGGGCTTCAGTGCTTCAGACTCACTGGTGCATATAGCTGTTGCCTCTTCCTCTAACACTTCCTGCAGCTCATAATGACTCAACAGGGACCCCGAGGACCAGCTGGAGATTAGGTCGTTTGATATTAACACAAATTAGGCACGGATGTACAGTAAAGCTGCTGTAGTGATGTTTTAAACATGCAGGGTCAGACTATCAAACATCCCTGAACCTCAAAATACCTCACATTAGAGAGCCAAGCCATTACGACTCCGACAGAACCTCATCAGCACGACAATTTTAGCTGTCCCTCTGTCCGGTTTCATACACTAATTGGCATTTATGAATTATTGCACACGTGCACTACTCCTCGCTTTTGCGAAGCATGTTTATGTCAGATTTGTAAAGCTGATAAATGGATTTCCCATTTCTTTAAAAAACATTCTGCAGATTCAGACTCTTGTGTGTCTAGACGCTGTTCAAAATTCCCAAATATTCCTGGTTTTGAATAGCTCACTCAAATATGAAGCATCATTTACTTAGCCTTATTTTGCTGCAAACCTTTGACTTGCTTTGTCCTATATAGTCAGGCCAAACATAATCTAATAGTCTCATTACATTACCTAAACTGTGTAATGTAATGGATTACATTACTGACCACAATTTTTGTCATGTAATTTGGAATAAACACTACCAGTTAAAAGTTTTTGAACAGTAAGATTTTTAAAGTTTTTTTTTTTTTTTTTTTTTTTTTTTTTTAAGAATTCTCTTCAGTTTTTTTATTCAAAGTACAGCAAAGACAGTAAAATTTTGAAATATTTTACTATTTAAATTAACCGTTTTCTATTTGAATACATTTTAAAATAGAACTTATTCCTGTGATCAAAGCTAAAATTTCAGCATCATTACTCCAGTCTCAGTGTCACATAATACTTCAGAAATCATTCTAATATGCTGATTTGCTGTTCAAGAAACATTTTTTTATTATCAATGTTTAAAACAGTTGAGTACATTTTTTTTCAGGATTTTTTGATGAATATAGAGCCAAAGATCAGCATTTATCTGAAATAGAAATCTTTTGTAATATTATAAATCTTTATCATTACTTTTGATCAATTTAAAGCATTTTTGCTAAATAAAAGTATTCATTTCTATAATTTCCAGAAAAAATGTACTCAACTGTTTTAAATATTGATAATAATAAGTGTTTCTTGAACAGCAAATCAGCATATTAGAATGATTTCTAAAGGATCATGTGATACTAAAGACTGAAGTAAAGATGCAGAAAGTTCAGCTTTGCATCACAGGAATAAATTATATTTTTAAGTATTATTTATTAATTAAAATCCACTATTTTAAATTGCAATAATATTTCACAATAGTACTGTTTTTTTCAGTATTTTTAATCAAATAAAAACAGCCTTGATGAGCAGAAAAGACTTAAAAAATATATTTAAACAAATCGTACTGATCCCACACTTTTGAACGGCAGTGTGTGTGTAACGTCTAACATTACGAGAATAAAGTCGAAATTGTAATGCTAAAAATTCAGCTTTGAAATCACAGGAATAAATTACTTAAATATATTCAAATAGAAAACCGTTATTTTAAATGGTAAAAATATTTCAAAATTGTACTGTTTTTGCTGTACTTCAGATCAAATAAATGCAGGCTTGGTGAGTAGATGAGACTTCTTTAAAAAAAAAAAACATTAAAAATCTTTCTGTTCGTATATATACACACAAATATTACTTGAAATTAAAAGCAATAAATATTGCTGAAATTAAAAATGTTGCATAAAAATATGCTAAAAAATTATATGGGTTCGGAACAATGGCAGATTTTTTTATTTTTGAGTGAACTATTCTTTTAATGTATACTGGAAAAAAGTCCTTTCAGTATTGAAGCACACCCAAGTACAGAAGTAATGAGAGTTTGTGCATATATACCTGTGGTTTTATTCATTCTAGTATTGCCAGCATTTTGTATGTTCCATTATATGCAAGCACTATTGAAACCTTCACTGTGGAGCAAACTCAGTTTAGCAAACTCAGCACATTGTTTTTGAAATCGGGACCTTAGTTATGCATTTGCTCTATTCCACGATCATGGTTATTTCCAAGCAGAAATTAACATTCATAATACAGTTTTTTTCCTAATAAGGCTGTAACGGGTTAGAAACTATTTTGCCAGGGTTATGGTATTAACATGAACAGGAAACCTGTTTGAAATGTTCTCAGGTATGTCAGAACCAATGATTATATGTTTGCATGGAGAATCAAGATGGTAGACATTGGGTCGTTTGATCTTTAGGACTGTTACTTAGCAAAGAATAGATCAATATTAGAGCGGGAGGTGCCTTAGTTTTCTTAGATCAGTTGTAAACTGGTCAGCGTAGGTAGAATGGACTAGAATGAGAGGAGATGACTGGAGATTTTCGTTAAAAGACACATTCACACTTGCATTTCACGTGAGGATTTCATTTGCCTTGTTAGTGAATTGCTATATCATATAATTTCTTGATTTTGATTTTTGTAAGACTATGTACAGATTTGCATGTCTTAGGTGTAATCACTTGTTTTGAGGACTGTACGGCTGGATTGTTGTTTTATTGTATTTTATTGACCTGTGTGGCGTGAATGCTTGGGACGTGAACATGAATTACCCCATACTGCAATGTAGACCTTTTCTTATTTCTTTCTCTCTCTCTCTCTTTTTTTTTTTTGCACAAGTGTATTTAAGGTGGAATACTGTTATTTGTATTGGTTTGGACACCACTTTTCACATGGAAAGCTCATTATTCAATAAAATTGGGAACTACAGAACCTTTTTAACAAAAGCTTTATTTGAAATCTTGCATGACGCTATGACTGGTCTACACATTCAACAGATAGCCACAGTTAAAGTGCTATATTGTTCCTCATTAGTAAAGTGGACAGAAGAATCGAGCATGAAAATCAAGTGTACTTGGGAAACCGAAGGCAAAGGTACAGCAAAGCAGATCGGAAAAACAGCTTTTACAAAGCTCAGGTCCAAAGTCACATGTTTAGGCACTGAGTACCACTGTAATCTCATCCAACACGTAAACAGAAACACTCAACTTCACTTTTAAAGCGGGTCGTAAAACAACACGATTCATGAAAATTCAACGTTATGTTCAAGGCGTTTCGTGCAGAAATGGCCTGCTGAAATTACGACGGCGTTTTAGTGCCACATTAAAATATCTAGAATTACAAGATTTAAAGTCAAAAGGTTTCGAGAAAAAAGTCGTAATGTTTCAAGAATTAATCTATAGCAATTAGATTGAGACTTTATTCTCGAAACGTTTCGACTTTATTCTCTCGAAACGTTTTGACTTTGTCGACTTTATTCTCTCAAAATGATATTTCGACTTTATTCTCTTGAAACATCTCTACTTCATCCTCTCGAAACGTTTGGAGAATTAATCTGTAGCAATTACAAGATTAAAATTATATTTTGAGAGTATAGCCTATTGCGCATACAAATGGCCCAGATTGAGACTCTGTTCTCTCGAAACGTTTTGACTTCATCTTCTCGAAATGGCTCATTCTCATATTCTTAGATTTTGTTTTTTTACCGTGGCACTAAAACACAATTGTATGAAATACTCATGAAGCAACATTAGAAAGAAGCACCATTTACAAAGCTTAAGACTTCTGTACACACGGGCAGAAAAGCATCGACGTATACGATGTTCTGAAAGTCAACATTTGTAACCCATTTTAACTCTGTGATGTGAAGGAACTGCGGGTCAAAGTAATCCGACGATGTGATGAGGTAGGTAGCCGTCAAGTGGCTGAACAAAAGCACATCAGGTGTTGGTGAGGATTCTGGTACGTCATCTCTCCATGCCTTCTCAACCATACTACCACTAGAAACAAAATACAGCTTGCCCAGAGGCACAAAAACCACTGATCCTCTCAATCTTTGAACCATCCTTCGGCTTTCAAGGGTTTGAAACCTGATCTCTAATGGGACAGTCATCAGGCTTGAAGCATCAAAGATCCATTAACTCTTTAAACCGGGTTGAGTGATGGATGTAATGGGAAAGATCTCCCATCGGACAGCTGCGGCCCGTCCTCCGCATGCAGTAAATTTCATCCGGCAGAACTTCACAGTATCAGAGAAGGACGGCTTTGTCAACACGCATGCATCGAGTTTCTGATTCCCCTTGCCGCTGCCAAAAACGCATGTCTGTCTGTTAGCGGCTACAGGACAGGGACTCATCCCATGCCAATAGGTCTCTGGGTTACGCACTTGTCCCGTCGTCCTCCGCCACGCAGTTCATACTGGATCCGTGCGTGATGCTGGCGGCCGGCGCGTTGCTCAGGTCTCGGGCGCTGCCGTGTCTGGACTGGCTGTCGAGGAGGTGGAGGCTGCCGTGATGGGACAGCTGCTCGTTGAGTCGCGGCATGCTCCCATATGCCGGGCGTTCCTCCATGCCTCTGTGACTGGAGGGGGTGAACCTGTGTTCAGAGAGAAAACCGACAGGTTATTTTAGTTCAGGGTTCTTTAAACGTAGCTCAGCGTGTCCAAACAGGCATAGCTATATATTTGACGAAGCTCAACTGACAGGCGTGCATTAGAGCAGAGGCTTTAAACTTGGGGTCGAGAATTTGTATATATACATATATTACATATGCATATACATAGTTTTTTTTATCAGTGACAGAAAATCTGAAGGCTGTCACTTTTTACACTGAGGGTGATCTATTGTAATTTGTAGATGTAATTCCCACTCTTGTCCAGTTGGTGGTGAGTGCGCTCCAGTGTGGCAGCAGAGCACTGAATCCAGAACAAAAACAAAACAGTCACGAATGTTTTGCTGTGTGTTTAATTTCGCACAGGCGAGTACCCAGTTTAAGCTACAGCCATCTATACCATGCCACATTAAAGAGTGCCAAAATGGTATTTATTGGTTGAATTTTCTAATGAAATAGACAGAATTTGAAATCTGAGACTTTTTCATATCAAAAGCATATAAGCATAGTGGATCATCATATTTAGGTGCTTGCAGAATGAAATAGTTTAAAGCCGAGCTAAACTGACCTGCCGTCTCTGGAGCGATGCAGGCTGCCGTGATAGCTGCTCATCTTGCTGTGGACGCTGCTGGCTTTGCTCCGCACGTCGTCCAGCATGGCCAGGTGTGTGGAGGAGGCGTGGGTGGACGTGCCCTGAGTGGACGTCCCGCGGGATTTACGGATGATGGGAGTGTTCGGGTCTCGCAGCAGAGACTGAGCAAAGTCTGGCTCCTGCAGAACCTGCCGGCTCTCGTTCACCGCGCCGCTGCTGGATACAGACGGGAAACGTACTCATTTAATTGGCTGTTTTATGATATCTTCACGCCAACAACAAGGTAAAATCAGTTCAAATATGGTTGAAGTATGTTTATTGTTCTTAATTCAAAAAAAATCATCTTGTATTAGGGGTGGGCAATATGGGCAAAAATAATCACAATAATTTTTTTTCATATTAGTGGATGTCGATGATTATCACAACAAATGTCAAATTTTTATTTCTTTCAAGTTTAAAGGCAGATTTTTGCTACAATATGAAAGCTGTTAAAACCAGACACTTTAAAATATTCTTTATGGTCAGAACATGACACACTTTTTCCAGTCATTTTTCCATAACAACATAAATATCTTAATAGAAAAAAAAGTCTTAGTTTTGCATGTTTTAATGAGTAATATAATATCAAATCAAGAAACAGGTTTGTCACCTGATAATATTAATATGTATAATAATATTTTAAAAAATTGTCTCTTAGAAATACACATTTGATAGTAGCTTGAGTTAGGATGCAGATGTAGATGTAGATTTATGTTCATTATCAAAATTATTAATATCTGTAAAAATTGTAGCAATCTCATTTTTATATGGTGAAATGTTATTATTCTGACAGGTTTTTTTTATTAACTATTACTCTTACATAGTATTATCCATAGATCATATAATATCAGTTAAAACACCAATATAGCACCTCAACACCATGGTAAAAATGTAATATGGTTCCTAGGTATTTCTATGAAAAACTGAATAAACAATCTAAATACATTTAGCATAAATGCTTAAACGCTACAGCTTAATCACAAAAAATACTGTCATTATATTCCATTACTCCTTCAAACACATTTAATACATGTCTACAGTAATAATATAACAAAATTCGACATACCCACATTTCTGACAAAACACCATGGTGCAGTCTATGGTAACTCTATGGTAAATGATGGCGATTTGTAAGTTAAAAAGCCTTCTGACCGTATCGTTGCGCACAGTATTTCTCTTTTTTGTCAGCGCTGTTTCATCTGGCTATAAACCGAGTCATTTGTGTACTACACTGAATTCAAGCGCTTCACACAGGCACTGTTTAGTGCCCGAGATTCTTCCGCGAGTTCACGTATCTCTTCTAGTAAGTTCGCGCTGTCACTATGGTACCGCCGTTTGAACTTTGATCCGAGCGGATAAACGGTCCGAGTGGCGCGCTTTGACTAGCGCTATTTTGTTCCGCCGTTGCCGCATAAACATTCTATCGAACTCTTGTTATCGTTTATCGAGGAAATTCATATCGAGCGATAATTATCCGCCCGTATATCTTGTATATACAGTACTACTTGATCATGTCTATTTTTAGAGTCGATTCTCCTGTAAAACTCACTCTTTACGCCTGCGGCCGTGGAAGAAGCTGGCCCACTCGAAACAGGTCTTCTTACTGCCCACCCAGAACACCGACGGGATCCCAACCACCAGCACCATCAGGTACTTCATGAGGAACAGGACGAGGTCAGGCCTGCTGGTCTGCTCCACCTACACACAGAGATGATCATCATCAGTCCTGTGAAAAAAAAGCTTCACGCTCATCGCTTCCCTCAGGCTCTCATACACTCCACACACTCACCGCAGATTTCCACAATCCACAACACTGAGCTCACTTCAATACTTCAGTGTTTATTTAAACCATTTTGACTCATTTCTCAGTGATGTTTTAGTATCATTGACATTTTTGACAACATATTTTTTAGGTTTTCATTTTAATGTTTAAATAATTTTGACGTCTAAATAAATTTTATTAAGCTTTTGTTTATTTTATTTTATTTTTTAATTTGAAATTTAAAAAAATATTTTGTTTTTTGTTATTTTAATTAGTTTTTTAATGATCTATATAGTTTTTATTTGATTTAAGTTTCAGCTATCTGACTATATTGTTTGAATTTTAAAGTTTTAGTACTTTTGTTCAGTTCGTTATTTTGTGACACATCTATAATTTTAATGTTTTTGTTTATTTTTAATTTTTTTTATATTTTTTTTACTTTATTTTAGCATTTTCTGTTTTCATTTTTATTGTAATGTTTTATTAGTTTTGTTGTGTGCTTTTGTTAATAATTTGTTTTTTTTTTAGTTTTATATATACACATTTCTTTCTTTTTAATATTTTAATAATTTAGTTGTTTTATATAATTTTTTTTTAGTTTTCAGTTAATTTTTGTTATTTTTATTAGTTTTTTAAATATCTATATAATCTTTGTTTTTAGGTTTAGTTGTTTTAGATCAATTTAAATGAAAAAGAGAAATATTGCCTTGGAAACTTTCTGAATTAAAAAAAAATTTCATTTTTTTTCATTTTAATGTTACAGTAATGTTGTGTTTTTGTATTATTATTTTTTTTAATTTTATATTATTTTTTGAGTGTTTTTTTTTAGTTAATTTAATAGTAAAAATACTACAAAATATTTATTTTTATTATTGATTTATTATTGAGTTTTTAATGTCTATATAGTCTTTATTTTTATTTTTAGTTATTTTAGTATTTCAGTTTAAATGAAAAATTGAAATATTGTCTTGGAAACTTGCTGAAAGTTTGTAAATAGTCTTTATTACTGCATATCTCTTTGACATTTTTAACTAATGTTTAATATGCTGTGAGTTTAAAAATGGTATCCACTTATGCAGTTCTGTTGCCTTTACTGTTTAATTTATATCAGATTGTCAAAGTTTTTCAGAATTTTTTCAGTTAATGTTTATATTATTTCAAGTAATACGTTTTTTAATTTAGTCTGAGTTAATGATAACCCTGATTCACATACACCACGTACAAAATCTGGATAAATATTTTTGTCTCTTCTCATCTAATGGTTTAGTCTTCACTTTCAAAACAGCCATATTTTCTCCCAGTAAAAGTGTGTTTAAACATGCAGGATCTGAGGTGTGTATCCGTTGGCTCGTTCAGACGGCACAGCTCGCTGCTCACACACAATCCTGCTTTATCTGCTGAGCACAAGCCACAACAACGGCCTGTTCTCCTGCTCTTCCTCTGACAGGAGCTCACGCTCAAAGAACCTGATGCTGCACTCATGCATGCGTCACGTCACAACACACACAGTGCCAGCGGCCACCACAGAGGAAGAGAACAGAAAAACTCAGCAGGGTGTCGTCAGATGACACAGGATGAAATCCACCGTCATTAACATACACTGATACACATTCACAGAAAATACTAATGTATGCTGCCTTCAAGACATGTCAGGATTATCATATTTACAAGAAGGATAAAACAGTCTGCCAAATGCAAAAACAGGAGGAAAACTCAAATTTTACTTAGAGCATGGGGTTTCACAGCAGAAAATGTGAACATATCTGACTTAAAGTGAATGGGTCCTAATTAAGTAGTTATTGTAAATGCTGAATGTGCAGTTTAGTTTGTATGCACTGTTTACCAATGATAAGGAATAGTGATAAAATCTGCAAAAAATATGGATAGTATTTAACTGGTTACAAAGCGAGTCTGCATTTTGAAAATGCTTTTATCCAAAGTGACTTTCATCACTTTCAGGGTATAAAATAAAAAAATAAGGTATTTGTAATTAAGAGATATATAAAACTGAAAAGAAACTATTAATAGCCTAACATTTTTATGTTACCTAATTTAAAATTTTTATAAATGTAATATAAAGTTTTTTATATTAAATATTATTACAGCAAAAGTGAAATGTCAATGAAACAAAACATTTTAATAAAAATAAAAAATAAAATAAAATTGATAAATACACTAGTTTTATAAATAAAATATAAAGTCAACGTAATAGTTGTAATAAAAATTAAATACAAAACCAAAAATTTTTATAATGTAAAATCATTTTTAATTTTTACAAATAAAATATAAAGTATTTTTTTAAAACTTGAGATGCGTCAACATAAAAGAAACGAAAAATTTTAATAAAATCAAAAATAAATATGAAATAAAGTGTATAAAAAAAAATACACAAATTTTTATAAATAAAATCTAAATTAATTTTTACATTAAATATTACAGCTAAAGTGAAACTTAATATGCATCAATGTAATGGAAACTAAAAAATAAAAAATAAAATAAGAAATAAAATTGATTAAAAAACACTACTTTTTATGAATAAAATATAAAGCATTTTTTAAAAATAAATATTACAGCAAAAGTGAAAAACTATATGCAATAACGTAATAGAAACTAAAAATTGAAAAAAATTAAATAATAATAATAAAATAAAATATAAAGAAATAAAATTGATAAAAAAAATCATTTTTTTTTTTAATGTTACATAATTTTTATAAATAAAATATAAAGATTTTTTTATTTAATATTATTACAGCGAAAGTGAAAAATGTAATATGCGTCAACATAATAGAATTTTTTTAAATAAAAATAAAAAATAAAATAAGAAATACAATTGATTCAAGAAATACACAACTTTTTATAATGTTACATAATTTCACATTTTTATAAATAAAATATCATTTTATATTAAATATTATTACAGCAAAAGAGGAAAAAAAAAAAAAAACTAAAAAAATTGTCCAGATAATATTATACAAATTTACCTTGATCTTTATTTTAATTTAAACCATATTAATGGTTTCTTGCCATTAAGGGTTTCTTGCAAGGCAATCATCATATTTGGGGGTTTGCGGCAGGAAAATCACTGAGCTTTCTGAATAAAATAAGAGCTTTCTGGGATGAAGTGCTGAATTTGGACCAAGCAAATAAACCATGAAAATAATTAATTATATCCCTTTTTAACTTAGAAACCGGAAAGCAGCATTAACTCTGCTTGATGACACTTTTGAATTACTAAACATTGTAATTATAGCTACACATCCACTTCTTCAGCATAAACCATGATGTCTTCACATTAACAGATATTGGTGGGTGAAAGACACACATCCTCAATCATTCAACCGCACTACTTTCACATACTCAGCAGAAACCTCACTAATGAGTGAATAACACGTGTGATCAGACCGAGTGCATGACCTCACTCCTTCAGACCTCACAGACTGACACGCAGCACGTCTCTCATGTAGAACCAATCAAAGGCCTGAGCTTTTGTGAGTCAGTCTCTGTGCTGTGAGGTAATGACAGGCCTGAGCACCTTTAATCACAGCGGGGAGGGGGTCTGTCTGTCCTTCGGCTCAAACTTAGCATCACACGGATCTCCCCTCGCCATTGTTCTCCGCACCGCTGAAGGAGGAGCCGACCGAACACAATACAGGCAGCACAGCGTGACTTAACAAGCCCAATGATGAAAGACACCAAGAGCCAAGGGGAAAAAAAAGATGCATTGTATCTGAAAAGCAATCTTGCAAAACTACACCTGACACAGGGCTGGGCAACAGGCAATAAACTAAACACATAAATCTCTCCTAATATGACACTCCTAAAAATGAGACAACACTGTTAAAAATATAATAAAAAATTAATATACAGTGTAATAAAAAAAAAAAAAGAAGAAGAAAAAAAACACTTAAAA
This sequence comes from Labeo catla, assembly GCA_012976165.1. Classification (NCBI taxonomy): domain Eukaryota; kingdom Metazoa; phylum Chordata; class Actinopteri; order Cypriniformes; family Cyprinidae; genus Labeo; species Labeo catla. Next base: position 1,765,530 of record VONZ01000057.1, on the reverse strand, counting down.
AATTATATATATATATATATATATATATTGATTCTTAACTCACAATCGATCTCTTGGTCTATGCTGTTTTCAGTTGATGAATGGACAGTACATAGTCTTCCTTCCAATAAATAGCAATAGGCTAGGCTTTGTGTTACTTTAGATATTAAAAAAAAGTCTCAGATTGCAAATTCTGTCGTTTTCATTAGGAAATTCAAGCGATAAATACCGTTTTGGCGCTCTTTAATCTTGCGTGACAGATCGTTGTAGCTTCTGTGCACTCGCCTGTGGGTAATCAAAAGCATACGAAAACATTCGTGACAGTTTCGTTTTTGTTCTGGATCCAGTGCTCTGCTGCCAGACTGGAGCACACTCGCCATCAACTGGACAGGGGTGGGATTATATATCTCTTAAATCTAATAATTTATTTAATATCTCTTCAAAATAAACAGGAAATCTTCATGTGCCATTTTTATTTTAGTAATTATTAAAACATACATGGTATTAATAGATCTTATATATAGCTATATCTTAATATCCTAAATCTAATTCACGTATTATTAGAGGTCGCGTTAACCGAAAATTCTCCGTCATTGACGGATTATTTTTTTATTTATTTTTTTTTTAAATCAGTGACGGAAGAATCTGAAGGCCGTCCGTCATTTTGACGGATTACACTGAGGGTGATGTATTGTAAAACTGTAGCTGTAATTCCCACCCCTGTCCAGTTGGTGGCGAGTGCGCTCCAGTGTAGCAGCAGAGCACTGGATACAGAACAAAAACGAAACTCACGAATGTTTTCCTATGCGTTCAACGATCTGTCACGCCACATTAAAGAGCGCTAAAACGGTATTTATTGCATGAATTTCCTAATGAAATGGACAGAATTTGAAATCTGAGTTTTTTTTATATCAAAAGTAACACAAAGCCTAGCCTATTGCTATTTTTGGAAGGAAGACGCACTATATATGTACTTTCCATTCATCAACTGAAAACAGGATGGACCAAAAGATCGATTGTGATTTAAGAATCGATTTTGGTTCATTACAATGGGAATCTATTAAAATCGAGAAATCGTTTTTTGTTTACCCAGCCCTAGCGTATTTTGTTGTTTTTAAACACTGCGCTGTCGTCCTGTAGGTTCATGATTAAAAATGAAAATGTGAACAAAAATAAAAACAATTAAATGGTTTATTCTAATTAAAATATTAAAATTGTAACGACGGCTAATAATAGATTAAGACAGAATTTTTATGATTTTCACAAAATTGACACTTTTAAACATTTAAAAATATAGATGTTATTAATATATTTTGACATATTAATAATTTATTTTCATCTCAAAAAATGACCATGAAATCCTTATGTGTCATTTCTATGCTCTTAATATTTTATTAATTATTAAAATATATATGGTGTTTTTATATCTTCTATCTCTCTCTCTCTCTCTCTCTATATATATATATATATATTCAGTAAAAGACATATGGTGATAAATATTGCTGTTTAATATTATGCATTTAACAAAAAATAATTTAATAATGTCACCCCTGTCTTCATTTACTGAAATCTGTAGAAAACATGCCTTGCACTTTATTTTAGCCTTTTTCCAACAATATAAACGATTGAATTATTCAAAAATTGTAAGTATATATATATATGTATATATGTATGTATGTATGTATGTGTATAGAAAGAGATTTTATATTTTTTAAAGATAGTTTTAAAAAATTTAGATATTAATAATTACAAATACTTTTAAAAACTATATCCATATTAAACAGTAAAACTAAATATTTTTTAAATATTACCAAAAAAGACCAGAAATTTATCAAACATTGTTTTCACTAAATGAAGCTAATATGCAACAATATGCAATTTTTTTTATTCATACCCATATATGAAAATGTATATGTATCTCACCCAGTCCTAACAAATCATATAGTGTACTGTTGCTATAGCACCAACTGGCTTCTTTTAGAAAGTAAAGGCACTGAACGGTTAAATGTGTAAGATGAATGTAGGCATTCATCTTACGAGGCAAAGCGAGGGAGCATGCGACGGTGAAGACGGAGATGATCGCCGGAGGGGAGGGGAGAGAATTACTGTGTCACGTGACGCTCGGATCCGTTTATGACTGTGTGGAGGGAGAGGCCGAGCGGCTACAGTTACACTGTAATAAAAATGCCTCATGCATCACTGCACTGGATCGTATCTCACCATCCATTCACTCCACAACACAAAAGAACCGTTAACATGGATATCTGCCGCAAACGTGGCGCTTGCAGAAGGTTGCGATTATTACAATCCTCTTTATTCAGTCAGCTAAAGCAAACCAGTTGTACAGTAAATCAATCAAATCCTTATTCTTCCCTTAACATTTGATGTCTTCATCTTCATAAATTATAATTAGACATACTGATGCAACCACATGGAACCAGGGGAGAAAAAAAAAAAAATTGAAATGTAAGAGATAAACATTATAAATCTAATCTGTATCTCTTCATAAGTGCATAAGTGGAACATTTTAAGACTGGCTGCCAGAAACAGTAATATGAGATCCCATCTGAGCACTTAAAGACTAAACTTTTATCATAAACTCAGAACATGGTTGCCACAACTATGAAAATAAAAATAAACATGATATACCAGATACAACCCTGTATAGCATATACAACCCTTCTGTTTCTTCTCCTTAAATTTTTCTTAATACCAATAAGCCGGGAAAAAAAAGTTTTCATGTTATAGCTGATAACCGATAAATGTCTGATATTATTTCCCCCCCTTTTTTTTCTAAATAAATTGTTAAGATTTAAAATTGTTTTGAAAATTCAAAATTTTTAATTCGATTTAAAATAAAACAAATTAAAATCAATCATTTTAAATAATGGAAGTGAATTTAGGCATTACAAAAATATAAAATATAAAAAAACAGATTTTCATTATGAGAATTACTAAAAATGACACTTAATAATATTAAATACTTAAAAACGTCTGTTAGCATTAGATGATGACAAAGGTAATATAATTATAAAAATACAAGAAATGTAA